>JAGFNQ010004396.1:447264-748758 GCA_024364735.1 Boesenbergia rotunda | reverse complement strand
ATTTGAATGTGAAAAACTTATGGAGGCACCTAAATTTGATTTCATTGGTTGTGATACATTGTTTGATACATCTTTTCTGAATATGGATTGTAGGAAATTTTTAGAACTGCCTGAAATTGATGTTGTTTATTGTGATGAATTTATTGCTATATCTTATGCTGAGGTTGAGTGTGAAAAAATTATGGTGGTACCTCAAATTGATTTCATGGGTTGCAATGCATTGCTTGATACATCTTGTGTGAAAAATAATTGTGGAAAATTCATTAAGGTACCAAAAATTGATTTTATTAGATGTGATGCATTTTTGATACATTTTATGTAGAGATTGATGATATTACACTTCTATCTTACCCTACACGCATGAGAAAGGTTTTACATGGTTTTGCAGGGTCACAAAGACTTCTGGAGTGGGTGCTTCATCTGAACAGACTCAAACCTCCTAGAAGGTGTTCCAAAATGAATAAAGAGGGAGGAGATGATTTTACTTTAATTCGAAGCACTCCACCTCTTACATGGGTCTTGTATCTAAATAACCTTCGGCCACCTGAACAGTTTGCTGTAAAGTCCAAGTGTGGGGGAGTGATGCACCGTAAAATTGAACAAATGAAAGAAGCTCCCTCACACACCCAGACTCCTCCACTATCACGATGGAGGCTATTTCTTGATAGACTCCGACCGCCAGAAATAAAGGGGAGTTTGCTCTTTCTTGCATTTTCCTTTATTGCATTTTTCACTTTTAAATAGAGTTCTTGCTAATAAATGCGTGAGTAGAGTAGAATGAATAAATAGACATTGTAAATACCATGTTATTTCTTTTGGTCACTTTTTCTTGCATGACTAGGAATAAATGTAGCCCTTTAGGTTATCTTCATAGCATTTTAGAGTCTTTTGAAAATAAATTAAATTTGGTTGTTAAAACTTAGGGTTTGAGCTAATGGATGAAATCTTGGATGCTTGAGTACTACTTTGCTTTAGATTCTTAATTGAGGACTTGAGATGAATTATTTTTGCCTAGTGAGAATTAGCCTTATATTTGTGACACACATATGTTATTGTACTCTAGAACTTGCTTCGGTTCTTTCAAAACCATATTTTAATGATTGGATCACATCTATAGAGGCTAATTAATTTGTTTCCTTTTCCATACCAATTTTTGGAAATTATCATGTTCATTCCATTTTTCTTTATTATTTCCTACTCTTACCCTTACTTTTCTATAGACTTATTGTTTGGGATGTTTCTTAATGCTACTTTACCCGAGACGGATAAAGATTTAAGTGTGGGGGAGTGACTAGTGTTTTGGAAAGATTTGGTATCAAAGAGGCATTTCATATCAAGAAAAAAAAATTTCTGCAATTACATGTGCCAATAATGAGTTTGAGTGAGTTGATATCAAGAATGAGCAAGAGAGATGGAAGCAATTGGAGATCTAGATTCCCTATCATACTTTCAAGATTCAAGTGGCAAGCAATGGAAAAATCTGAAGAGGAAAAATTTGGCACGCAAAAGCAAAAAGGAAAAAAAATTTGTGCCAAAGTGAGAAAAAAAAATTTCTATGAAGCTATTCTTGGTCAGAGTTGTTTGGATTGCAGCTGTACTTTGCTAGGAAGATCAGTAACAATTTGCTAGAATCCGAATGGTAGTTGAAAATAATCTGAATCGCAGCTGAAAATAATCTGAATTGAAGCTTAAAAAAATTCCAAGTGAAGCCGAATTTAGCTGGGTTGTCTTGACAGGAATCGAATTGCAAGGTCCAACCATTAGAAATTCTAAAAAGCAGCAAGGTTGTAAACATGGCTGACATATGGTCGAATTCTTGAAGGAGATGAGAAGCAATTGAAATAAAAAACAGTGAGTATTAAGCACATTAAATGGAACAAGAGTTTGTAATCTGCCGAGTGTTGACTTGGAGCTGCTGAAATGACATAAGCTGAATGCAAAGTAAGCTACAAGATGCTGAAATCTGTTGAAGAAGTGTTGCTGAATATGTATTGGAAAATTCAGAATTGAAATACAAGAAGGACTTAAATTGTGATACCATAAAAATAGTTTTGTATCAACTTGAAACTGAAATTGTTGAGAAATCAGATTCTTAATGTTAATTGTTTGAGAAACCAGATTATTGATTTTGCAATGAAGATGCCGTGGAGCTGAATTTGAAACACAGAAAAAAAAGAAAGAAACAAATGATGGAAGTGTGCCAACTTGTAAAGGATAGTGTATCAAAAGGAGTTGCAAGAGGTGTTTAGTGAGGATTGTATATGGAGCATCTATGTCATTTGATGTCTTAAGTTTTCTAGTATAAAAACTGATTTGACATACTCCATTAGAAGACTTGAGAGCAGAAAAAGAAAAGAGAAAGAAAAACAGTTCGAAAAAAAAGAGAGAAGAAGAGAAGGAAGAAGCAAAATGGCACAAAAATTGAAATTTTGGCTCCATGAGATCAGTGAAGGTAATATCATCCAAATCCAAGCTTTGCATCACTACCATTCCGACTTTACTAGAGAGAAAGAAAGAAAAAAAATAAGAGAAAAGAGAAGGAAGCAAGGTTGGCACACAAATGAGGTTTTGGCACAATGACACCAACAAAGGTCTTTTCATTAAATTTTTGAAGGGCATTGTTCAAGTTTGACTTCACCTCACTTTTTATATCAATAGAGGACTGTAAAGAGGGCAAAGCACATTAGAAACATTCTTGAGCAACCAAGACTCCCACTTCATCAAATTGTCTATTTTCTTGACTTTTACTCCATTTCTTACCATTTCCTATGTTTTTCATTTGCTTTTGTAGATGTTGAGATCCTAATCATGAATAATGGTGGAGAGTAGATAACAAGCAAGCCTATGGTAGTGCAAGAAGCATGTATGTTTGAGTGAGCTCCATTTTCATCATGAAGTTAGAATTCAAGAAGAGAGCCACCAAAAATTTCCTTTGAAAGGCTAGTGAGTTAAATTCATCTCAATGACTCATGAAGGATGAAAAGGCTAAGTTGTTGATTTAAGGACGATATACTAATCCATAGAACTTAGATTTTTGAGAATTGACAACCTTAAGTAATTTCTTTTCATTTGCTTCTAATTATGCTTAAGAAAATCTAAGGGATACATACTTAGTAGTTTCGCAAGACGCTCAAGCTTAAGTGTGGGAGAGTTGATAAGTACCATTTATTGATCATTTTAGTTGCCAAAATCCATGTTTGACCCATGTCTTTCTTGCTTAATTGTGAAATTACCCTAGGTTTTAGAACTTACTTTTATTTTGGACTTAATTACAAATCCTTACATATTTGAAATGATTTGGCACTAAATTGTTAATCTATTTTTTGCAGGCTTGAAAAGATCATGGACCTAGGGCATACTGGGTCAAACTTGAGTCGGAAGTGGAACCAGATCGAATGATCAAGCTTCAGATTAATCTGGGTCGTCCGATTCAAAAGCGGCTAGATCTGAGCCATCTGGGACCATCTGAGGCAATCCGAGCTAGGGTTAGGGATGATCAAGCACTGAGATCAAGATCTGAGACTTTCATCCCAATCAGAGATCATCCAACTGTTGGATCAAGCTCAGAGGGCTCTAGATTGTCCATCCAAAGATCAGGTTGATCTGGGTCATCCGTTGCAAATCTGGAGGATCCGAGCTACCCCGAGGTAGATCCTGACCCTTGATCAACATTTGAAAAGTTTGGGTCAGATCGGATGAAGATCAGCCATTGGATTCATCCAAATCAATCTGAGTCGTCCAATGCTAAGTACTTAATCAAAATTCCCTCAGCTTTCTTCCTCGTCACATCTTCGCCGCAAACATCATCTTCTTCATCGTGTTCTTCATTTCTCTTGCAAATTTCTTTAGTTTGAAGGCGTGACCACCTCATTTCAACCTTGGAGCAAGACTTGGATCGTTGGGAGATAGCTTCGGTGGAGAATTCAGCTCAGAATTGCGCCGGATAGAGCTGTTTGAGGGTTTCGACAGTTCTGTGGTCCGATCACTCGGATCTCATCCGTGTGCCATTTTCGATCATCTGAGCCTCTATATGGGTTCTCAGGTGAGCTCAGAGCATCTTTAAATCATCATCGCCATCCATCCAGTGAGATCGAGGAGTTCGGATTGGATTTCCCCAGCTGATGCAGTTTAAGCAGAATTGATTGATTGAAGCTGTTTTCCAGTGATTTGCGGAGCTGAAGGGGTTCTTGGCTTGCTCTTGCGTGACGAACAAGGAGGTTTTGAGCTAAGGGAGGATTGAGGATTAGTTTCTTATCGAAATTTTCAATTCCGAGCAGTAGATTTGATTTCTGTACTCTGTTTAGTTTCAGATTTCGTATCAGTTGTTTAAGTTCATGTTTTTGAATTGTTTCTGCAGTAGTTAAGTTTCAATTTTACAGGTAGTTGGCTAATGAGTTTGTTTAGTGCACATTTGCTTTTAATTCTAGTTTAATTCTTGTTCATTTCTTGCGTATCAGCTTTTCCCTTCGCGTATCAATTTTGTTCTGTTTCACTTCTGAATTTTCTATTAAACCTACTGCGTATCAGTTTTCTTGTTGCTGCTGCGTATCAGTTTCTTTGCTTTCTGCATATTAGTTTCTTTTCTCTTGAGTTACTGCATTTTGTATCAAGCTAACTATAGTTTACCTGCTGAAATTACACTGCAGTTTGTTCCATTTGAGTAGCACTTTGATTTCATTTCTGAATTCAGTTTCGATTTCTGCATTTAGTTCGATTTCTACAAAACTCCAGCTCCATTTCTGCAAATTAGTTTTTTTATTCCTGCAATTCGATTCACATATCAGAAAATGAATTAATTTCTGCAATTCTCAGCTGATTGTTTCTGAATTCGTATCTCAGATTTTAGCAAAGTGCCATTCGGAATTTCAGCCCTGCATTTTATCCTGTTTTTGTGTAGTTTCTGAGTTGATAAGTATTCTTTTGCTGCATATCTGTTTCATAGTCTCTGAATTGCGTATCAACTGGATCCTACTCAAACTGATTGGTATCAGCTAGTACTTTAACTTGATTGTTTCTGGAATCCAGTTTTCTTTTTGGTAATCTCAGCTTGTATCCCTGCATTTTGGTATCAAGAAAAGCCTTAGCACTGTTTAGTGTCAGAATTAAACTTATCTTTTAGTGCCTCGCTGTGATTGAATTCATTTGCATTCGAACTTGGATCGATTTTGAATTATAGACACTACAAGAATTTTTGCAATCAACAACGCCCAATCGACAACGTTTTTTAAAAAAAAACGTTGTCTTTTTTTGTTTTACAACGTTTTTAGTGAAAAACGTTGTCTATGTGTTTTACTTTTTAATAACGACAACGTTTTATAACGATGTGATGTGCTTAGTGTTGTGGTTTCGGATGAAAGACAATGCTGTTACAAAAGCGTTTTTTAAAATCGTTGTTGTATTTCCCGCTAAAATAAAAAACACATCCCCTCCCTCCACCTTGCTCATTGCCAACCCTCGGCGGCTCGCGAAAAATCTCTCCGTGCTTCTTTTCTCCGCGAAATATCTCCCTCCACCTCCCTCCACCTCCCTCATTGCCACCTCCCTCGTCCTCTCCTCTCCACGAAATCGACATTGTGTACGATCTGGTGAACATACATCTTCTCCTAGCTCACCACCAAGAAGTATCCTCCACGAGCTCTTCGTCCGTCGAGTCGAAACTGAACCCCAGCGGCAACATCACGACGCTCGCCACTACCCTCTCCATCTCTCTCTCTCGCAGTCGCCGACGTTCTAACTCTGTGGCGGTCAGATTTCAAGCTTCTGCTGGTGACGCTCGGGGAGAAGGGGGTTGTAAATTACTACACCAAGGTACATCCTCCTCGAATCACACTTCTCTCTTACCGCTTTGGGAGTAAGATCGATAGATTCTAAAACCCTAGGCATTTTCCAGTTTAGGGTTTCCGAAATCCTTAAGGGTTTCTGAAATGGAATGTATGCTACTTCCAGAAGGTAACGATCTTGGGGGCCTTTGTGAAGAACATCATGGTTTCTTTTGTGCTGGTATAGCTCTCACATTTGGCTAAATTTAGTTACATTGTTCTATCTTGTGCATACACTTTACCAAAAAAGATATTAATGAATTTCCTGGTATCATCTCCTTTTTCTCTGGTTCAGTGGACTCGCTTCGCCCAGATATTTCTTCACGGGAGGATTTAGGAAGATCAGCTCTAAATGAATTATTTGAGGTGGCCCCTATTTTCTGTAGTTAAAGTGGTAGTTTCTAGCCTTTTCCTTGTCCTGATTGCTTTTTTTATTTTAAAACATAGGTTATATCTGAAGAATCTTAGCATTGTCCTTTAATAGTCTTCTTAAAAGACATTGAAAAATCTGTTGCTGGAGATGTGGATTCATACCTGACAATGAAGGTTAAGATGGACTCTGGTTTGTCAGGCGTTCTTTTTGTTTGCTCCAATACCCAGGTGGATAGCCGTAAAGAGAAGGTGGGGTTTTTCATACTTGTCATTAGTTTCATTGCCTGAATAAAAGACGATGTTAACTGTGTATACACCGCAGTCACATCCAGGTGGTCTTCTTTTTACAAAATTTGGAGGCAACCAAACGACACTATTTGATTTTGCTCTGCCGGTATGATTTTTGTTCAACAAAATTTTTTACCTGTTGCTATTAGGCATATCCTAGTTCATGGCATTATTTAATATTGCCAAAGGTCTCAACTCTCATGCGTCCATGAGCATTCTTTGTGCAAAATATGAAAAACTGATAACCACCAAGATGGTGATAATATCATGTTTCCTCAGCTTGGGATTGTTAGTTGGTTTTAACATAATTGCCTTTTCTTTTTATTAGGTATTATATATTAATAGTATACATATATTGTATCTGCAGTCTGACCACCTACATACACATAATATACAAACTGTACTAGTTTGGTTTCTGCATATTTTTCAGAACTTTCCTTCTGAGGCTTCCTCGTTTTCTTGTCTTTTAATATTTAACTTTGGTGAAATTGCCAGGATTAATTGCTTCAGTAGGCTGCAAGAGAGAAGCAAAGAAAGTTCAAAAACTGTGAAGCAACTCACAAAGCTTTTCCCTAATAGGATCATTATCCATCCACCTCTGGTATATTAATTTTAAGATTTGCCATACTAATTCTAAATAAATTCTTCCACTTGGGGTAGAAAGACAATGACGTTTAATAATTTCAGGATGAAAGCAAAGTTCCAGAATGGAAGAAGAAATTGGACAATGATGTTGAAACACTTAAGGCTAAGTCCAACATTCAGAGCATCTGTTCTGTAAGTTATTATTTGGACAAGATTCAATAACCTTTTAACAAACAATCTATATGCCCTATTTTCCCATAAGCTTTGTTTTTTCAGTTCCATAACTAGATATGACTTTTCTGCGTCATGATGGAATAATAAGATGTGTAGCCATCCCCAAATACTTGGGATGTACTTGTGATTATTAATTGCTATTATGTTCTTTGAATTCGTTAAGTTATTTGCATCCAACATCTATGCATATTGCAGAACAAATCATCTCTCTCTCTTTATAACCTTGAAGCATGAGGTACTTCAGATTCTGCTGAAGAGTTGTACCAAATCACCAACTCTTCAAGGGTTATCTATCATTTGCTAGACTTTATGTAGGTCCTACATTCCTTATTCTTTTCTGTTTGCAGTCACCGTTTGCATTTTCCCTTCCTTGCATTGCTCCCATTTGGATTGGAGCATGCTCTTTCCTTATTCCTTCGAATTTTATGAGGTTGAACTAGCCTGACTGAGAAAATCCTGAATCAATTTGGCTTCTCATCCTGTGACCTTAATCAAAGTTCATTGTGGAAATTATATTGTTCTAAGATGTTCAAATATTTACATAAACAGCTTATGAGAATTTCTTTACACACATATATGTGCGAGTATTTTAATTATCTATACTTATAGATTTCATCAATTTTGCATCTCCTAGAATTTACAATTCTCATAAATTATTATTGATTTTAAGTATGACAACTATTTTTGAGTCATATTTGCAAATTTGCTAATTGCATCTCCTTGAATTTACAATTCGCAACAGTCATTAGTGTTTGAACTATATCAACTGTGATGAGACGTTCTCAAATTGGCATTTGCAAATCTTTCCTGGTGGAATATTTCTAAATTAAATTTAAAAAGGCAAACTGTTTGTGAACAGTTAGCTTACATTTCTTCAAGTGGCCTAGGCCTATGGCCATGAAGCCAACAAAATAGCCACTGCCCATACAGGAGGGTTCATGGTTACAATCTCTCACCCTACATTAGTCTTGGAAGGAGCCTTTAGCCTAACACTTGAAGCTACTCCATTTCACAGGAGTCCTTATGAGTTTGCCAAACAAGCGAAGCTGGTTTTTACATTTAGATACTTAGAATTATTATTTCAGTTAATTATTTTACTCTTGCACACCTAGGCCATCTTGTCCCTTGTGCTCATTTCCTTGTATTTTTGCACTTATGTCAGACCATGTGTTTAGAGCCTATTGATTTATACTCTTATCATATTGTGTATGATTTTCATGAAGACTGAAGACCAAAAGGTGGATTGGAACTCTAATCAAGGGTAGGAAATAAAATTGAAGAGATGTGTGCATTGAGTATGGTTTCTTGGCGATAAGTTGGATTATACAAAGAATCTGGATGATTATACAAAGAATCTAGACATAGCTAAATGGATCCCCTGTCCATAAAGATACAAAATAGAAAGTTTTTGGTATATATATTGTTTGTTTTAAGGACTTCATTGGTTGCATCTTGTACATTACTTGGCTTTCATACAGTAGTTTGAATCTTAGACATTGCTTGGCTTCATACAGGCTTTGTTATTAGTATCTGTTGTTGACTTTATGTTACTTGTGTCAATTGTTGGATCTTCTACATTCCTTTGACATTTTCTACAAATTTCTAGTTCTTGAATCGCATTGGATTTGAGTGCAACGACCTTGACCGGATCTGCATAAAGGATCAAACACTTTCAAGTGAAAGTGAGTGTTTGGTTTATTCCATGTTCTTTTGTCAGTTTTTGGTTCCTTCAGATTATCTTCAGCTCATATCTTTTTCAGATGTTGATAGAATAATTGGTTTTGCTCTTGGCCACCACCTTGATAACAACACATTTGAAGCGTCTCTAAAGAAAACTAAGCTTGTTCTTTCAAGTGAAAGGTTGTCTTTACTCTTTAATGTTTTGATTTTTCATTAGGTTTGAAGAATTATTTGTCTGACTATTATCGATGTTATGAAACTTCAGCATTGAATACGGTCTGTGTGTGTTGCAAAACCTTCAGAGTGATTCCAAGGGTACAAAGAAGTCACTAAAGGTGAGATGATTAGCTTCTTTCATGCTCTATTCAAAGATACTGTTTGCATGATCTTTTCCTGCCGTGCAATTTAACAAGCTAAATAATTTTAATCCTCTACTATGTTGATACACACTGGAAAAATATCTGATAAGGTGCATGGATACATTGGACAATATCTTTGTTGATCAAGACTTATATGTCACTCCGCATTTTTTTACCCGATTTTGATTTTTATTCCTTAAGATTTTTTTATATATTACTATTAAGCCTAGTTAAATGACACTTTTTTTAGGAAAGACCGAGTTTGCAGCTGATGAAGATGGCCATATTGTTGGTGATTGTGTTAAGGTTCTTTTATAGTGCTCCTTTGTCAGTTGGATCATGCTATTTTGGAGCTCGGGGCTTAATGATAGTTAAAGGTGTTTACTTCCAACCACAAATAAAACCTTGAAATTACTACTTGTGGGCAGTTCATTTGGTTCCAGGCTTGGCTACAATTTTTTCTAGGTTGTGCTTCTGGTAAAATTTAAGCTAGTAGAAAATTTTTATCAACTAGTTCTAACAAATCACAATTTTGAATGTTTTTGGAGACACTAGTGCAACAATCAAGTTCACAATTTATATGTGAACTATAAATGTTTCACTATTTTCAAGATCATAATCTGGAAGTTCTTAACTTCCAAATGATGATATCTCTAATAATAGAAAAGAATGAACAATTCATTCTCGCAAATCAATATTCAAGTTCTCTGTAATGCATCAGAAAATCATGTTTAAAAGTTTTTAAAGTATTATGCAGTCTATTTATGGGTTACATGAGCAACTTGCAACTTTACTGAGAGACATGGTGCAACTTGATGATGATGAGGTGCGAGTTTCTGCAACAAAAGTCATGGGAATCATGTCTCAGGTACAACATCTTTTATGTGATTGATTTTTGGGATTTGTGTCTATTGCAAGACAGTGGTCTGAAGTTGATTACCATATTTGGTCTAGCTGTGAAATGATAGATGAATCTACTATCAGAGAAATACTTACAACAACTTGCTACAAATGCTTCTGCTTCGTTTTAGTTTCTTTAAGATGCTTTATGAGATTTTTTGTATACTTTTGTTTTATTTTGCATTGAGGCACTGATGTACAATCTTATTTATTCTCAGTACATGGAAGATAATGAGTTCCAGGATCTGCTACAAGTACTAATGGATATGACTGAATCTGCAACCTAGTTCATTAGACATAGATCTTTTCAGTTAAAGAATGGGAGTGGCCCAGTAAGACTTGCCGTTGAGCGTTGTGCTCTGCATATTTTTCAGTTAACAAAAGGTCAGTGTTACATTGATTCTGTTTATCATAATCTCTAATAGTTCATCTAGGTATGCTTTATATTCTTTTTAGTTGTCACATATGGAAGCAGTCTTATTTGTGTGTATATAATCTCTTATCCCAATTTATTATTTTTATGCAGTGTTAAAGCAGATCGAGTTAACAAGCAGCCCCAAAGAACAACTTGTGAATGATGAAGTTTTATAGAACTTGTGAATTGAGATATTTTTTGTATTTAATATGGAATACAAACACTTTTGTAAATAATGCACTGTATTATAAGTGAATTTTGTAAACTATTATCAGTGTAAATTGTGAATATTATCAATTGTGAATAAAAATGTATGTAAATTGTGAATATTGTAAATTGTGAATATTATCAATTGTGAATAAAAATGTTTATAAATTGTGAATATTATAAATTGTGAAAAACACTGCCTATTAAAAAGACAACGGTTTTTAAAAACCAATAGACAACGCGAAAAAAGCGTTGTCTTTGCTCCAAACCACAACGCGGAAAAAGCGTTGTCGTAGATATACTTTCTACAACGGCTTCATCAACATCGCTTTTTAAGCATTAACGACAACGCGGAAAAAGCGTTGTTGTTTAACTTTTTTCTTGTAGTGAGATCATATCTGCACATAAATTGTCTCCTTTGCGTGCCAAGTTATTTCATGGCTGCATTTGATATCAAGTGAATGTTTTGGTTTTGAGTGGTAGATCTTGAATTTCAACACGATTTGTAGAGTCCTTTTGCATTTGCTGGCAATATTGGTTTAAAAACTCGGTTAAGTGTTTTGGTTGATCAAGTTTGTCATTGTTTGAGCTCATTAGTTGACATTACCTAGCTTAAACTTGCCTAGTTCATTTTCTTCTCTCTTTATATCGCGATCTCATTTCTAATTGAAACTAAACCCAGATTTTATTTGAAACCCGAAATTCATAAACGACACATAAACTCAAGCTCAAATCAAACAACCTCAACTAGCCCTGGGAAAAATACGACCTGTGGCCCCTTTACTACGCTTTTATTCTTTGATTGCAAAAAGGATTTCCAGCTTACACATATCTAAATTTTGAGACCCACATTTCGTGACACCTAGACCGGGTCCATCACCAGCTCCACCAGACAGTTGCCATCTCGCGCCAGAAGCCGTTGAATCCTGCGAAGGGAAAACGGGCAAACCTGACCGAAGCGAAAGTCGCCAATTGACCCTCCTTCTTGGTTTGAGTCATCCCTATCTCACCTGCACACTCAACAGAGGCTTAGCACGGCAAATCAAAAGTAAATTAGTAGTATAACAGAGAAATCAGAAGCGATTCAGAGCGTTATCAGAAGTCTGGCAACGTTTTCAAATTAAAGATCAGACACTGATCGGTCACTCGGACCGATCAGTGAAGATCCTAATCGATCAGGCTCCTGCTTGATCGATCTAGTGACTCTGTGATCGGTCACACTGACCGATCAGGGATCGAGGATCGGTCACCAGACCATCACGGGCGCCCAGGCCTTCACGGGCGCCCCCATCCAGCACCGGTCAGGGCAGAAAAATTGCCAAAGGCAGCTACCCTCTGACCCGAGCGCCCGGGATGTCCCGAGCGCCCGACCTAACATGTTCTATATAAACCACCCGAAACTCCCTTCTTTTGCACACCCAAAAAACTTCTCCTCTCTAACTCTTCTCCTTCCAAGGCGACCGAACGACCCTCTCGTGCCCTCGACCACTCCACCTCAACCATGCCTCCCCGAATGGTGACTCGGTATCATTTCATTTGCACTTAGAATTAATTTCCTTACCATCTGTTCTCTTAAACGCATGTTTATTATTATTTTAGAAAACGTCGTGCAAATCAACCAAACCCTGGGACCGAACCTAGCCCCGACCCTAGGTTTCCGACCTTGGAACTTTGCAATAAATTTGCTAGGACAACGTATAAACCTATAAAAATGAGTTTCCTAAATAGACAGTTTTTTACTCAATCCTGTCCGTTAGCTATGAATGTCATAAACTTCCATCAACTTGATAACCTTGTCTTCTGCACTCATCCCGTTAACACAACCCTATGAGCAAAATTCTACAACAATATAGTCAGACAAAATGACCTTATGTTTGTCACCACAGTACAAGAAATGCCCTTGACAATAACACCCTCGTTGCTCAACAGATTTCTTGGACTACGACTTTTTCAGTCCACTTTCTGCTGTTATCCTCCTAGAGATCCTCCCTTTGATGCTCCCTACTCTCACATTGACCTGGACACCCTATATTCCTATTTTTATAGAGATGCCCGAAACCCTTTGACTAGACGATTTCAGTCTGTAGATCTTCAGGTCCAGGACTACGCTCTCTATAGAGTCCTAGTCTGTTGCATTCTACCCTTGTCCACTAGGGACGTCGCGACCATGCGACCATTCCACACCTTCTTACTGTACACATTGATCCATCACCTAGATATCGACATTGGACTCCACATGTTCCACACGATTCTATATGCGTCCAGTGTTACTACTCAGGGGCAGGTACACACCCCTTACTGCCACATCATCACCTCCATTCTTCATCATCACGATCGTAATATCATCGATGGAGAGATGACTACAATGACCGAATTTGATGAAATAGGTTTTAAAAACTTTTCCCTACGGACATAGAGGTCTCGGGTACCGGGGTTTTATCATGGAGATGTCAGCGAACCGGACCCCAGATCAACTCTGATGAGGAGATAGAGGTCGATGTCGCAGATCTGGCGGTCGAGATTCAAGAGCAGATGGACGAGCCCCCACCTCCGACGGCTGACGAGAGGCTAGCTCTACTTCAGATAGAGGTACACAGTCTCAGGGAGGAAGTAGAAGCCAATCACGCAGAATATATGGATGCCCGTAGAGCTGATCGAGAGACTAGTGACGCACGACATAATGAAATGATGTCGTTATTTCGATCCTGGTAGCCCAGCTCATCAAATCATCCCGGTCCTTCCTCTTAGTTCAGATTGATATTATACTATTGACTGGTTAACTACCCCTACTCACTAGGTTTGACTTATATTTGACTGTGGTGTGACTATGCTGGTCCTCGCTTTGACCAGTTGACTTATCTAGTTGACTAGTTGTTTTTTTTATTATCTAATCTTTATCAGTTATTATGCTTGGTAGAATAGGTTTACTCTACTTCTGTTTTGATCAAACTGTTTTATTACTTATCAGTTCCTACTTAATTTGAAAAATTATTTTTTAAAATTATTTTTCGACTTAGTTTTTTTTTTAAATTACCCCCTTTTCAAAATTAGGGTTTTTTCGCAAATGGACTTAGCCTAGGCCCTAACCCTAGAACTGCATGCACCTATAGATCTAGAAGCCAGCATCTCACAAGCATCTTA
Organism: Boesenbergia rotunda; assembly: GCA_024364735.1. Classification (NCBI taxonomy): domain Eukaryota; kingdom Viridiplantae; phylum Streptophyta; class Magnoliopsida; order Zingiberales; family Zingiberaceae; genus Boesenbergia; species Boesenbergia rotunda. Next base: position 734,758 of record JAGFNQ010004396.1, on the reverse strand, counting down.
GGGTACTTTTGATTGATAACCTAGAATGGGTTGAGATGCTTAAGTCTTTGCCTTAATTCAAGATGCTTTAAGTCAGTGCATCTGCAGTAATTAGGGCACTAAATACAAATTAAACAGTAATCAGGTTAAGTGTCAAGCTTAGAAAATCTAACTTGAATAGAACACTTAACTTGACTAACCCTAGCAAAAGCTACTGTTTATAACAGTTAGTAAGTAGCTAATTGGGTTAGACAGGACCCGAAAGAGTTAATTCAAATTGATTTGGTCCAGTTTATACCTCGAATTGGTTTAGTACAACACCTTACTTCTTTTGCTATATTGTTTTACTATATTATCTTTTTGATATATGGCAAAAGGGGAGAGATTGGAAAGGAGAGAAGGGTTAAAAAAAAATTTCAGGGTTAAATTTTTTTTTCAAAATTTAAAACTTTATTTATCTCCTTTTTCAAAAAGTAAAATTCCTTAAGTCAATTGCCTTTTACTTGACTTAAATTATTTTCAAAATTTATTTCAAAGTACTTGACTTAAATTATTTTCAAAATTTATTTCAAAGCACTTGACTTAAATTATTTTCAAAATTTATTTCAAAGCACTTGACTTAAATTATTTTCATTATTTATTTCAAAGCACTTGACTTAAATAGAAAAGTTTCTAAGTATTAATTTCAAAATTTCCTTGAAAATTTTCTAAAATGCAAAAATAAAGTATTTACTTGAAAATTTTCTAAGTGTAAATTTTCCAAGTGCCCAACCCAAAATTTTTTTTGGAAAATATTTTCTAACTTACAATTTTTTTAAAAATATTCTAAGTATTGAAAAACCATTTCCCTTTTTAGACTTAGAAATGTTTTTAAACCCCGCGAACCTTTGAAAAACCAAGGGGGAGATTCCTTCCAGAGGGAGGAAATTAAATTGGCATTTTACCTGCTTTTTATTTAAACTTAACTTTTTGAACCGAGTTGTCATAAATAAAAAATGGGGAGATTGCTGGTGCAGGCAGCACCTAAGTCGAACCTGGGTTTTGATAATGGCAAAGGGTTCAAAAGTTAAGATGTTATTTTGGTCTAATGTGTTCACTGAGTGTGCAGAAAGAAGTCCTGGCGAAGGGTTGTTGGGCACCTAGCGAAGGACTGCTAGGCATCGAAACCCTAAGACCTGGCGAAGGGCTGCTGGGCACCTGGCGAAGTGCTGCTAGGAGTCTAAGACCTGGCAAACGGCTGCTAGGCACCTGGCGAAGGACTGCTTGGTACCAAAGACCTGGCGAAGGGCGGCTAGGCACCTGGCGAAGGACTGCTTGGTACCGAAGACCTGGTGAAGGGCTGCTAGGCACCTGGCGAAGGACTACTGGGCAAAAGTCCAACCGGAGGAGCCGGTTGGCAAAAGGTAAACTTTCCTGAGAGAAGTAGGTGAGGACGCGTTCCCCTTCGAGGGAACAGTAGGCGTCGGTTCGACCTAGGGTTCCATTTGGGAGACCCAAAGACAGCTACGACTGTAAAAACTAACTAACATTCTTGCCATGTTTGTTGTGGAACTAACCTTGGATGCAGGGACCAAAGGAATGTGTTTCTGTAGCTCAGAAGGCCTCAAAGGAGTGGGGTAGCAGCTGGGCTAGGCGCCCGGGAGGTCCCGGGCACCCAAGGTCAAAGCCAAACGAGTAGTTAAGCAAGAATCACTTTGAAAGCTTACCAGGCCAGGCGCCCTGATGGTCCCGGGTGCCCTGGATGTCCCGGGCGCCCTGGGTCCAAGCCAAATTGTGATCGAAGCAAAATCAGCCATGAAGCCAGCAGACCAAGTCAACCGGGGCGCCCCCAACGTCCCGGGCGCCCCCGTCAGCTCCGAGGCCTATTCTGGAGGGATAAGCGCTGATCGAGCTGTGGATGAGGTTTCTCGGATCCGAAGGCACGTGTCAGGCGCCCCTAGCGTCCAGGGCACCCTCGGGAACAGTATAAAAGGGGCTCGACCCCTAAGGCTTCAATATCACTTTTTCCAATACCTCCAAGCTCTTCGTTCAAGCGCTCTACTCCGACAAACTCCGTTCTCGACATTCTAGCGCCGACGACGACCCTCTGCTCCAAAAATTGCCCGCAGTAAACGGTCAAGGACCGTGGGCCTTGGAGTAGGAGCCGAACACGACTCCGAACCAAGTAAAACTACTTGAGTTCTATGTGTGTGTTTTATTTAAATTCCGCTGCGTACTTTCTCTTTTCAATTGAAACGTTTTCACGATATTCACCCTCCCCCTCTATCGTGTTTACTCGATCCAACATACACGCCCGGCCAAGAGCTGATTAAAACCTACATCCTCTCGATGTGTAGCCTTGGCCTCGGAGCTATACATGTCCGGCCAAGAGCTGATTAAAACCTACAACCTCTCGATGTGTAGGCTTGGCCTCGAAGCTGTGCACGCCCGGCCAAGAGCTGATTAAAACCTATAGCCTCTCGATGTGTAGGCTTGGCCTCGAAGCTATACATGCCCGGCCAAGAGCTGATTAAAACCTACAGCCTCTCGGTGTGTAGGGTTGGCCTCGGAGCTGTGCACGCCCGTTCAAGAGCTGATTAAAACCTACAGCCTCTCGGTGTGTAGGCTTGGCCTCGGAGATGTGCACGCCCGGCCAAGAGCCAATTAAAACCTACCGCCTCTCGGGGTGTAGGCTTGGCCTCGGAGCTGTGAACGCCCAGCCAAGAGCTGATTAAAACCTACTGCCTCTCGGTATGTAGGCTTGGCCTCGAAGCTATACATGCCCGGCTAGGAGCTGATTAAAACTTACAGCCTCTCGATGTGTAGGCTTGGCGTCGGAGCTGTACCCGGCCAACCAAGAGCTAATTAAAACCTACAGCCTCTCGGTGTGTAGGCTTAGCCTCGGAGCTGTACTCGCCCGGCCAAGAGCTGATTAAAACCTATAGCCTCTCGGTGTGTAGGCTTGGCCTCGGAGCTGTGCACGCCCGGCCAAGAGCTGATTAAAACCTACATCCTCTCAGTGTGTAGGCTTGGCCTCGGAGCTGTGCACTCCCGGCCAGGAGCTGTTTAAAACCTACAGCCTCTCGGTGTGTAGGCTTGTCCTAGAGCTGATTAAACCCTAGAGCCCCATGGTGGGTAGGCTTGGTCTCGGAGCGGTACACGCCCGGTCAAGAGCGGATTAAACCTTACAGCCTCTACAGGGAATCACGCTAAAAACAAGGAGTGCAACGATAGATCAAGTAAATATTTACCCTAAGATCAGAGAATGCAAAAAGAAGTAAGATACAGTGGGTAGGGGAGGATAGGAAAAGGACGGGCACATAGTAAGGGGCACCCTACATAGTCCGCTCTTCAGGGGAAAGGTTGTCCCAGACACGTTGAAGTGTTATTGCACTCAAATCGGAGCCCGGTTTCAATAACTGGTCCTTCTCCAACTGCTTGATGGCGTCGTGGAAGCCCTGTTTAAGGGTCTTAAATGCTTGTGCAGCCACTCGATCGACATACTCCTCTGACTCCAAAAATTTGGCCTTGTAGGTCGCCTCCATCTGAGATACTTGGGGTACAGAATCTTTTGGCAGCTGCGGGACCCTGGGCTCTATTTCGGCCTTGGTCAGCTTTAGTGCCTCCACCTCTAGGAGCAGGCGCGCCTGAACCTCTTGTACTTCGTGGAACTTTTGAGAAGCAGCAGTAGCCTGGGCGGTAGCTCGGATTACTTGATCCTGGAGATCGGCTGCGTAAGAGCTCGACAGTTCTAAGTCGTGAGCTCGGAAAGCCAGCACGTGCTCCTGTTCTGTGCCCCGGTCCTCCAGGATTTTCTTAGCAGCCTCCAGAAGATTAACTTGATCGGACAACTCCTCATTGCGGGCCCAGAGTTGCTCTCGCTCTTGCGATAGATTTTGTAATTCCTCTTCTAGAGCTCGGTTCCTCTCTGACCCCAAGCGTTCCCATAGTTTGTACCTGTGTAGGGTATCCTCGGCTGCTATTAAGGAGGATAGATAATGATCAACACTCTCTCGGAGGACCCGGCTGATCTCTAGTTGCAAGAGGCCAGCCTCACGAGCCCGTCCTGTTTCTGCCTCAGTATCTGCCACCTGCTGCAAGAGATTCTCAGTAACCCCTCCAGAATGCAGTAGGCGGCCCGTGGCCGCTCAGTTCGAAGCAACCTGGAGGGGTGAATAAGGATCGTCAGTAAAAGGAGACTGAGAGGAAGTGAGGAGCACGAGCGAGGTATTTACCGCCAATAAGGATTGGTGCAGTAGGCCCAGGTATTGAGCTGATCCGGCTACCCGCCACGGCGGGCCAGGAGCCCCCACAATAGGAGGAACGGAGGGGTCAGGGACATCACTGGGTTGGGGAACGTCTTCCTCCGAACTTGAAGCGCTCGGGGATGCCCCTGGGGTGACTCCCTCTATACGAATAGACTGGGAACTGTCGATAGCCTTCTTCGTCGCTAAGGGAGCCTTCCGATGGGAGCGAGGCGGTCCCGTGGCTACCTCCTTACCTCGAGGAATGTCGGCGGTAGGTGTTGTGGCACTCATAACGGGAGAAGACACAGCAATGACGGGGGGGGGGGGGGGGGGGGGTCCGGCCCCGATGACTGGGAACTGAGAGGCCACATCCTCAAAGGTAGCTGGACATAAGCCTCTCTTCAATCATTTTAGGGGGCGATCCCATCGGGATTGTCGTTCGTGCCGTTTCTTCCCAGGCACAGGGACCACGGTGGGCACACCAGACGAAGAAGGGGCCTCTTTTTCCAGTGAAGCCTTTGGAAGGGTGACGGGGGGCTCTCCTTGAGAGGCCAGGGGCGGGGCCGAGACGTCATCTCCATGAGGGGTCTCCGACACTGTGGGGCCCGCTGATAGCTCTCCCTCCCCTTCGCCACTCGGGGGGGGGGGGGGGGGGGATTCCTACGGGGGTCGAAGATACTAGCCCGGGGATCAAGGCTTGTTCATGGGACTAGTCCCACTTCAGAAATTTATTCTTCGCAACAGAAAGCAGGGTGTTGCCTGCAAGGTAAAAGATAGGAGGGCGTCAGCAAATACCAACTGAGCATTATATCAGGGGCAAAGCGACTCACGCAGATTGGGGCTGAGAGAGGTAATCTTCGGACTAATCTCCGCCCGGTAAAGGAGCTCCTTGCACTGCACCAACTGGAGCCCATGGAATTTCATCCCGGTCAGGATACTCTTAGCCCATTGATATCCCGCATCTTGTTGGAAATCGCCGAGGTCGGGGGTAGGATGCAAGTTCTCCAGCCAATGGATATCGCTGAAAGGACGCTCGGGGAGCCGGATATAGAAAAACCTTTCCTTCCACCCCTTGTGAGAAGAGGGAAGACCTCCCAAAAATCTATGACCACCACGAGCAGTGAAGCCAAATTGCCCGTGAGTTCCAACAGGAGCAAAGAAGAAATGGAAGAATCGCGGGGTTAGAGGAATGTCGAAAAGTTTGAAGAGAACCAGAGCCCCACTCATCTGAGCGAAAGCATTTGGAGCCAGTTGTTGGAGCGGGATGCGGAAATAGTGTTTGTGCAAGTTGCATCAGTGATGTCCTCCTCTAAGTGTTTTAATGTTTGACAATATACTTAAGTCAGTGACACATTGAACAAGGCAAGGGTGAGCAAATGAGGAGTACCAAAGTGAACCAAAGTCGTAGTTATCATAGGCACGAAGTCCTGGTTCATTTGAATTGGGCACTAAGTCCTGACTGAGGGTTGGGCACCTAAGACCTGACCGAGGGTTGGGCACTAAGACCTGGTGAGTAAAGCTGGGCACTAAGTCCTGGTTCGAGGAATTGGGCACTAAGTCCATGCCAAGGGTTGGGCACCGAAGACTTGGTTTGAGGAATTGGGCACTAAGTCCTGGCCGAGGGTTGAGCACCGAAGTTATGGACCTAGGGTTTGGGCACGAAGTCTTGGTCCGAGGGATTGAGCAACTTAGCTGAGCGATGACTAAGGACAGAAGAAGAGACGGGTCGAGGGTCAGACGTCTTGAGATCCGAGAGTATCGAAGGCTAAGCTAAAGTCCACCCGAATGGACGGGGTGGCAACCGTCTCCTGAGAGGAGTAGGTGAAAGACGTGTTCCCGGGGGTTGGAACTTGCGTTGGTTTGACCTAGGGTTTCGTGGAAATCCGAAGTCAGAACCAACTTATTAAGACTAAGATTGTATGTGTATTTGTCTTGTATTCATGTATCTTGCAGGTACCCAAAAGTGGAGACAAACCAGGCAAAAAGCTGAAAAGAAAGGGTCCCTAGGCGCCCCCATCAATGGGGCGCCCCAATGGAATCAAGCGCCCCCATCAATAGGGGTGCCTGAGTCAAAGAGACAAAACAGGTTCAGCGAAGGAAGGCAAAACAGGCTTCCATTTAGGCGCCCGAGACCATACGGGCACCCCCATCAGCTCAGGCGCCCCTATGAAGATGGATAAGCGCTGACCGAGCCTACGGATAAGAGATCGCGCAGGAGAGGCCACGTGTAGGTGCCCCCATCGACACAGGCGCCCCCATGAAGCTTATAAAAGGGGCTTCGACCCCAAGGCTCAAGACACGACTTCCAAATACGATTCTAAGCTTCCAAAGTGACGACAAAGCGCTAACGACCGGGAGGCTCCAGGAGGAAGTGCGCGACCCTTCGGAGGTCTAGATTGGCCGAGTTTCAGATCTTGTTTGTTCGGTTTGCATTTATTATTCCGCACTCAATTTACTAAATTTTTTATTGTAATTATTGCACTGTAAGACGGGTTTCTCCGCCTCCAGAAAGTCCGGAAAGGAGACCATTAGTGGACGGGCGTTCCCGTGCATAGGCCTTGGACGTACTGACCCTGGGGGGTCGGGAACCAAGTAAAAAATCCCGCGTGCAATCTGTGTTGTTGTCTGTTCTTTCTATTGTTTTTCCGCTGCTACTAACGCTCTGTTTAGAACTAACGAAAAGTTTTACGAGTTTCCGCGAGAAGATTTTTACGATCGATATTCACCCCCCTCTATCGACGGCACCGGTCCTACAAATAGTGGGCAACATTCATGAAGTAAGAGGGGATAGGGAAGCATAGCCCTAACTCCATTTGTCCTAGGAAGAAGGTGTAAAAATCCTCATCAGTGGTTACCGGCCGTTGATCGGCGGTGGGGACCCTCACCTCCTAATCTGCCGGAATGCCATATTTTTGACAAGCGGCCTGGAGGGAGTCCGACTTCACCTTGGAGCAAATAGTTTCGTACCACTCAGGATGAAACCCCAATTCCCCCAAAGAGCATTCATCGGAGCCTAAAGACTTCTTTATCTTTCCCATCGGGACACGGGGGGGAGAAGGAGGGGCGCGTAGAACAAAGAAGAAGGTACGCTCGCCGGAAGAATGCTAGCGAGGAGGGCAAGTAGGGGAGGAAAACTCGGGACGGCAGCTAGGGTAAGGCTACCGCAAGGCGCTGTCACACCCACTTTTATAGGAAAGCAGTACCTCCCCCGAGGCAATCAAAGGCCAGCATGCCAAGGATCGACTAGTTATCAATTGTCGGCACTTCGTATAACTCGCAGTGCGCCGCAAAGCAAGGAAAAAAGACACGTGACCCCGCATACGCTAGGCAACCACGGTACCTAGCTCAGATGCCACAAAATTCGAAGGAGTCAGGGGGCACATATAAAGAAGCAGCCCGGGTCAAGAGACTCGGGGAATATGTCCAAAAGCCCGGACGGGCGCAAAGACATAAGATCCAGGTGAGCACAACTTCTTCATCCCGGCACCAGTCTGATCAGTCAGCCACACTTCCTTCGATCAGACTTGAAGGAAGGGACTTGTGATGGGGCTGGGTGGCCTGGGCCCGACACGAGGGATGAAGAAGTTAGAGACGGGACATGAACTCCCCTCCCGAGCCCCCGGGACCCCCTTTCAGTGGCGCGCTCGGGAAGGCCAGTCCGAGGGTCCTTCGCGGGAGCCCCCTGGCAAGTCGGGCCCCGAAGAATAATGCGGGAGATATCGTCCCCCGATACCCCCGAGCTCCCCTCGGGAAGTGGGTTCCTCGTAACAGCCGACCTCGGATGCCGATTAGGAAAAAACTCCCCCCCCCCCCCCCCCCCCCCCCCCCGCGCCACAAGTGGGTTCTTCACAACAACCGACCTCGGATGCCGATTAGGAAAAAGTCGACACCCCGCCCCCAACCAAAAATGGCTCAACGAGGGAAAGGATGGTAACAGCGCCGACGGTTTCAAGGTATATCCCCTCATCACTGAAAACAGGGGGTGTGGCTCAAATTTCGGAGTCATGGCACCGATAAAGGGGGCACGACTAGTCTGCCAATGGGGGGATAAAAGGTAGTTCAACCCCTCCGGTAAGGGGGTTACGATCTCTCGTCTTTGCATATCATTTTTCTCTCTCACTACCAATCAGATAACCTACTAACTTGAGCGTCGGAGTGGACTCCGTCGGACCCCTACCGGCGTGTCCCCCTAACGCTTGTGTTACTTTCGCAGGACCCCCAAGTTCCTCAGCGACGTAGTCATCCCCGCCGGGGCTGAGCCTCAGTGACTGGCCATCGTCGACGACTCCTTCCGGAATAGTGGCAAATAGAGATTGGCTCGCTTCCAACACTCCCGTTAATCTATATCAAGACTAATACAAAATAAGTAAATTACGGAGACTATAAGAATCATCGTCAGCTAATGTGATGAGTTGCTCAACTTATATCTAGATGAAGCCATGGGCTAGGGTGGGCTCCAGCCCCACCAATTTTTCAAAGCCAAGCCTGTGTATTAATTTTTTATTTTATTAATTTTTGAACCCCATCAAAAACAAATTAAGTATTTAAAAAAAATAAAATCTAGAATTAAAAATTAATAAAATAGTGATTATTAAATTATTAATATAAAATGAGGATGTTGAGTTTAAATTAGATGGGATGTGAATTAAATTTAATGATTAGACGAGGAAATAAATAGTATATTATTCAAATTGGAATTGATTTAAGCGAGTTATGACCCAATTAAATGATAAGTTAAATTAATTTGATTCATTTAAAATAATTACAATATTTTTAAAAAAACCTTCTCTTCTTTTTTTGTTTTTTCGTCCACGCGCATATTAGCAACCACTGTTATATATCACCGTCCTCTATGCACCAAAAACTTTACCTAACAACTCTCGTATTGCTTAGATCAAGGAGAATCATAATTTTACTTATTTTTTAATCTTGTTGTATTTTTTTTCAAAGAGATTGTTATAGGTATAACAATCAATTTAGCATACGAGATAAATAATTTTTTTTATTTATATTGAAAAATAATTAGTTAATTTGAATTAATTATGATTCGTTATATATGTTTGATTTATGATCATCTCAAGTGAAAATTTTATCCATTTGATTTAGTTTAATTTTCGTCTCATATATTACGTTAATATTATTTATTGATTGATTTATTGGTGTAGATTTTGAAATTGTGTGATTTTGAAATAAAATATGACAACTTTAAAATTGTTTTGAATATTTAGAAATAAGTTGTGATTATTTCAGTTGTCATAATATTGGACAATAATATTTATAAAATTTTAGGTTTGGATTTTGTTAAAAATTTTATTATTTTAAATTTTGGACAATGATGAGCCCCATGTAATTATGAATCCTGGCTACGCCCCTGGATGAAGCATATATTCAAACTAATTTTTGGGGTTATGCCAACAAACCTAAACTTACTATTGCCACCCCTCGATTGTCTGAGTTGCTTCACGCATCTTACTCGAGCCGATCGACCAACCAATTCGATTCATTAGATCTATATATCCTGACCAATCAGCACGACCCTCACACACTACTTGAACCAATTGGCCTAATCAAACCAACCAATCTTGTTTCGCTTGGCTCGTCGATCCGTGTCGATCGGCCAACTCACTCTTACAGTATCAACTATCCAAATCGAGATCTGCTGGATACTTGTAACATATAATATATACCCTTCCTTTAGTTAAATTCCTATAACAAGAATATAAAGCTTGTAAATCAATGGCGTGAATTAATGCTAGTTGTCGAAAGCCAGGAACAACAATGCATTAAATAGTCTACTTTTTACAAACACACAGCTCAACTCAACTCGTCCAAACAATTCCTCGAGCTTTAAATACCTATTCAATGATAACCAGCTCTAACTTCATTCCGTTCTTTCATCACCGGACGCCGGCGAGGTATGGGAATTCCAGTCGTCTTCCTCCTCCTCCTCCTCCTCTATGTGGCCTGTCTCGCCGATGCTTCCCCTAGGATCCCCGCCCTCATCGTCTTCGGCGACTCCACCGTCGACACAGGGAACAACAACCATGTCGGCACGGTCCTGAGGAGCAACTTCCGGCCGTACGGCCGCGACTTCATCGGCGGCCGCCCCACCGGCCGCTTCTGCAACGGCCGCCTCGCTCCCGACTTCATCTCCCAGGCGCTCGGCCTGCCGCCCCTCGTCCCGGCCTACCTCGACCCCGAGTACTCCATCGAGGACTTCGCCAAGGGCGTCTGCTTCGCCTCCGCCGGCACCGGCCTCGACAACGCCACCTCCGACGTCCTCGTAAGTCCTCCGCACTGCATTATTTCGCCAAACCAATTTAACTGCCAAACTAAAAGTCAATCAAAAAGAATTTAAAAGATTCAATTGTAAAAAAAAAAAAGGAAAAAAAAGCGGGAAAGGGATTGCGTATGACGTCACGCATTCACCGCTAAATTTTAAATGTCGGAAATGATAGATTCAACTACCAACTACTACCCGCCGGAAATTGCTGAAAATTATTAAATGCGATCCAACTTCTTAACGTCGAATTAGTTAACTTAATCATAAACTAATCTGTAAGTCGAATACTAATTAAGGAAGAAAAAAATGCTCTTTAATTGAAATGATAGCTGAACCAACTGTCCGCCTCCATTTTCCGGTGCGCTAGTTATTGTCGCATTTAGATCATGCAATCCAGTTAGTTAATCGCTTTATCTGACGCATTGATTGGCTCCACGGCAAGTCTGTGATTCCGTTATGGAAGGAGGTGGAATACTTCGAGGAGTACCGGCGGCGGCTCTTGCGCTACGCCGGCAAGGCGGAGGCGATGCGCATCGTCGGGGAGGCGGTGTACATCATCAGCATCGGCACCAACGACTTCCTGGAGAACTACTACCTGCTGGTCACCGGCCGGTTCCTGCAGTTCACGGTGGAGGAGTACCAGGACTTCCTGATGGACCGGGCGGAGGACTTCCTCAGGGCGATCTACCGGCTGGGGGCGCGCAAGATCTCCTTCACCGGCCTCGGCGCCATCGGCTGCGTGCCGCTGGAGCGGACCACCAACGCCCTCGCCGGCGGCGGCTGCGTCGAGGAGCACAACAAGGCGGCCAGGGGCTTCAACGTCAAGCTGCAGGAGCTCATCGGGCGGCTGTGCGCCACGCTGCCGGGACTCCGGCTGAGATACGGGCCGGTCTACGACGGCTTGCTTTACATCATCGCCAATCCCTCTTCCTACGGTATGGACTTATCAAACAACGTTAATAAAATAAGATTTATTTGATCGCTAATAAAATTAATATAAAAAAATCTCTTTTAATTTTTGTTGCTATAATCTTACTCTCCCTAAGGGGGTCTAGTTTGATATGGTTTGGTTAACACAAGGAGGTCCAATGCAGGGATTGAGAATGTAGACCGGGGGTGTTGTGCGACGGGCCGCTTTGAAATGGGTTACTTGTGCGACGAGTGGAGTCCATTTACTTGCCCGGATGCGAACAAATATGTATTTTGGGATGCCTTCCACCCGACCGAGAAGGTTAACTGGCTCATGGCGAAGGCAACATTGGAGACTAGTTTGGCTGAGTTCATTTGAGGGATGCTTGATTTCTATTACAATTGGAATATTCATTTTATATTGACTTTCTTAATTTGGATCGATCATTTGACATGGAAAGGTTTAAACATTAATGATCATATCAAATGTATATGTGTATCATTCAAAAGAGAGATTACATAAATCAAAAGAGAGTAGAATATATACTTTCATAAATATCTGTACAATCTTTATGTGTTATTTACTTGTAGTAGTGCTTATTTCTTATTTGATCCGTAAATTATCCATCTTTTTAATGTGAGAATGCCTGATTAATTAATTAAATAGCCAATTAGATGCATTACAGCATATATTAACTTAAATTCATTTTTTCGAAATATTTGAAACAGTATGATGGGATTAAATTCGTCACCTTGAGGTTAAGTAACTTCAGTTCAAGGATAAAAATTCTGATTTAGTTCACCATTCAAAAAAAAAACCTCTTAAGAAATAAAAAATTAAGAGACAAATTAGATAAACTATTTTTTTTCAACTCAAAGAATTGATGTGTTTTTTTTCCCTTGCAAAATTAGGCCTAGCTCTTCTTATACTCAGGAACATACCTCCAAGAATAGGAATTCAAATGATAATTAATGCTTTTGCATATGAAGAAGGCAACATGGACTCTTAGTCTTATGTCAAAAACATCACTACTCATTCATTAGAGAATTTTTGAGATTGAGGATCAATCAAGTTCCACATTGATTATAAATTAAAAAAAAATCATGAGTTTAAAAGGATGAAAAATATCTTCATTGGCATGAGAATTTTTGGATAGAGTCCAAGACTAAAATCATGAGGACTTAGATTTAAAGTCGACAATATTATGTCATTATGAAGATATACATATCCTTAGGACCCTAACAAATAATACCAGAGTCATGATTCAGACTATATGTTGAGAGGAGATTGGAGCAAATCAAGTGCCAAGAACAAAATCATGAGGGCTTCGATCCAAAGTGAACAATATCATGCTATTATAGAGATATGTATATCTTTGAGACCCTAATATTTTAATCTTGTACGGCCGAGAAGGAAATAATATTGGAACACTTTTTAATCTCATGGACTATGACAATGGAACTTTAGATTGTTGAAGTCTGAGGGTTTACAGATCAAACTGGGGAATTAAAGTAGGGGAAAAGAAAGTAATTAGGTCAAGGATGTCTGAGTTGGAGAAGCCTCAAATGGTTGAAGTAATTTTACCCACATACAGGCAAAGCCTACAAACAACCACGAGGCCAGCTAGCAAGCGTGTTTATCATCTTAGTAAATATTATCAACGTTGCTCAAAACATATCTGCAATCTTGTGTGTTAGCAACTGAATCTCCACCTTTTGTGTACAGTATATATATTTGTTCAGATGAATACTTGAAGGACTTCTACAAATGAATGAAACACTTGGAGAATGGCCGTATCCACCCAGCTCAAATGTATCAGTCTACTGTTATACCTTACATCTTGTTGAAGGCATCGAAATTGATTTCTGGCATGTATTTTCTATTGATGGTATAGGTGCACGTATCCTTTTCTGAATTAACATTTATTATGATTTGTTTAAAGAGAATTAATGTCTACCGCTCACAACATTTTGGATTGTTGTGTTTCTTCTTCCCTATTTGAAATATACAATTGTTACCACGCATGTCATGTTTAAAGGGATAAACAAGAGAGCTCTTCAAGCGAATGGGACTGCAAATTACGTGAGCAAATTTTAATATTCAATCAATTAAGTTTAAATTAAGAACATCTAAACGAGAATACACCATGTTCCTCGACTACGCCCGCAGGCCAAGAAATACAGGAGTGCAGGTCGAGGTAGCTAGCTAGCTAGGCTGGCGACGCCACACGTGAATTTGCTGAGAAAGATTGGCCATCTGGGCACAAGCTTGTGCGTCAGTCAGCCGCCGGGCATCTGCAGGTGCTGGCGTCGCTGTCTCCGGCGTGGTAAGTTGACGTCTCCCACCCACCCACCCTCCGCTAACGCCAGTGCATGTACTCGAATTCCACACGCTCCAGAATGTTGTTTTGTACGTACGCGAGTTGGGATTCAAATCCGTAGGCCCAGACGTTAATTGCATGTTAATAAGCTGCAAAAATGGATCGTCGATACACTTAATCATCACTCACCTCCAACAAATCTGTCCACCTCCCCATCCAGCCAACAAATACATACAATTTACCGAATGAGAAAAAACAAAAATATATATATATATATATACACAATTTTGAAAAAGAAATGAAACTAAACATAATTTGACAAAATGCATGATAAAACTTAATTAGCTTGGTTTGAAGATATAATTTCTAGTCTATATGTTTTCAATTGTGGGATTAATAACTTGAAAAATGATTTAAATTGATTCTAATTAAAATTTTTGGAAGTAGATTTGTTGCATTAATAGTTTTAATTTATTACTAGAAGATTTAAGATTAGATTTGTTTAGAAACCTAAAGATAATGGATTAATATTAGTACTGCTGTCTTTAGCGTAGCTGAAGATATTGACTTATAAGAGGCTTTTAAAGTCTATTATTGTAGGCTCGAGTTTTAATTAATATTCTATTGGGGTTTACTAATTTAGATTATACATTAATTAGCTTATTTACATGATACTTGAGTTGTAATGAAAACTTACTAATTAGTTGAATAACAAAAACATGTTATATAAGAGGCCAAACATAGAATTATTTTTTCTTGAAGTTTGTTTTTTTGTTTTTGGCACTCAACTAAGAGTGCCAAACATATTACGATCCTTCAATTAAAGAAAAGACTTATCTATTGACTTGAAGACATGATTATTGTGATTTTAGTGGCATTTTTTTTCTCGTTAATCAGGGGCTTGATAAAATATTTTACACATGTCACAGTGTATAAATTAATGCCTTTGCTATTAAGCATCGTATTTGCATCTTAATTAGTTATTAAAAAAGACTTAAACTTGTACGAGTGATGCTCTCTTCCCTAGAAGATTAGAACGACAGCGTGGTCCTTAAACATTTTTCAAAGACTCACAAAATGGGAATAATTTAAAGTAATCTGTAAAATTTTTGTACATCTTAAGTCGTCTATTGTAGGTGTAAGATTAAGTTCGACTTGGTTTTAGTAGAGTTTCGATTTTTGATTAATATATTAATTGGATTGAGTGAGATGTCAAAAAAAAATCAAAGTTTACTAAATATTTGACAGTGGAGAATTTTAAATGGGTTAATGGTTGATCGGACGAAGAGTTGACAAGAGAAAAATTAAAATGAGTCATGATTGACCGAACATTCGATGTTAGACAAGTATGAAAAGTTCTAATAGTCATGAAAGATTGAATATTAGGTAAGTGTGGAAGTTCAAACATGTGAAGGAAGAGTGAATGTTTGCCATTAGAGAAGTTCTGACAAGTCAAAGGTGAATCGGATGCTAGACACATGAAGTCTTGACGAGTCTGCAAAATGGACTGGATGTTAGGCAATGAAAAATCTAAATAAGTCAAGGTTGACTAGATGTTAGACAAAGAAAAGTCCTAATAGTTTGAAATCAACTTGATATCAGTCAAGACGAGAATACAATTTTGATAAAGTTGAAACAGGAGGTATCAATTATTGATAGAGTATATCAATCGATCGATGAACTTTAAATCCCGAATTTGATGTTAATTTGAGGGATTTTTAAGATTAGTTATGGTAACTAGCTTAAGGTTGATATAATAATTATAGTTACTATAGTAACGAGATTTCCTACGTTGTCTGGTTTTTGCTTCCGAATCACTCACTTGATGAGTTTTATCTGTAGCAATGAATAGAAAGTTTCAAAAATCTATCGAAAACTCGACTGATTGCTTATCGATCAATTGATGAGGTTTAATAGTCGATTGATGGTGATCAAAATGAATCCGAAAGAGTGCAAGCAACTTAATTAATTTACTATTTTGCTTAATTTACATCTCATACACCCTCCCAAACTATCAAAATCAAACATATGTAATAAAATTATAATTAGGAGCTCATGTTTCTTAGGATCTATCATTCTATCTAATAAGAAATCATAAAATTATACGTCACGCAATCTCTCGTAGGTCACCGTCTTTCAATAGTAGTGAGCTACGTTCACAAATAGCATACGTCCCTGTCTCGTTTCCTATGATTAATACACAGATCAAAATTTCCCCGGCTACAGAGACATCAAAGCAAGCAGAACCAGTAAGGAACAGGGATCCATATCAATCTCTCTATAAATATCATACAAAGGAAAGGGAGGGGGAGATCTATCGAGTAGGAATTAGAAGCTAATGGAGGAGCAGTACAACAAAGGTCTCCTCGTGTGGGACAGACAACCTCCCCTTGCAGCAGCGTCGGGTGGGCCGAAGACGGAGGAGTTCCGGCGAGGGCCGTGGACTGTGGACGAAGACCTCCTCCTCGTCAACTACGTCGCCCAGCATGGCCAAGGCCGGTGGAATGCCCTCGCTCGCTCTGCAGGTATAATTTATAATTACTCTGCTTTATCTCTGTTGGTGAGAAATTAAGAACTAGCTAGCTAGCAAACCTCACTGTTTTGAGATGCAACAGGCCTGAAACGAACCGGAAAGAGCTGCAGATTCCGATGGCTCAACTATCTCCGGCCGGACGTTCGCCGCGGAAACATCACGCCGGAGGAGCAACTCATTATCGTCGAACTCCATTCTCGGTGGGGGAACAGGTAATTGAACTGATCGAGATGAAGGAGTAGACTCCTTTTTTGCAGATTAGAACGCCAATTAACATTAAAAAAAAAGTGAGGAATTGAATGAAAACAAATAAATTGAAGTTTTTTTCCCCCTTGTTTATCTTTTTACATTTTCATTTAGAAGTAGACCAACCAACCAAGTGAGTACAGAAGATCTTTATCGGAAAATTAAAGTGTACATGATCCAGGTAAAACTACGAGTGTGATTTGATGGTTCAACAACTGCAGGTGGTCGAAGATCGCACGCTTCCTCCCCGGCAGGACCGACAACGAGATCAAGAATTACTGGAGGACGCGGGTGCAGAAGCACGTGAAGCAGCTCCGCTGCGACGCCAGTAGCAGAGTGTTTAAGGACGCAATGCGCCGCCTTTGCATGCAGGCCGCTTCGTCCGCCGCAGCTTCCACCTCCGCCGGCCTCCTCGCCAATCCTTGGACGCCGGCGACCGAGACGGGGACGACGGTGATGAACATTGCATCTAGCTCGGAGGAGTATTACGTTTCCCAGGCGCCGCCCGACCTCCCCGCCAATCATTGGACGCCGGCAACTGAGACGGGGACGACGATGGTGAACATTGCTTCTAGCTCCGAGGAGTATTACTTTTCCCCGCCGGCGCCCTCCCTCCTTGCTAATCCATGGACGCCGGCGATTGAGATGGGGACGACGATGGTGAACGGTGCTTCGAGCTCAGAGGAGTATTACTTTTCCCCGGCGCCGCTCCAGCAGCTCTCTTCGCTCGGCGCCGCGATCGGCCTCGAAGAGGAGATCGGCGCCGGAGGCATCGAAGCCGTTCTCGGCGGCGGGGATGAGTGGACAGAGCGCCACGTGGATTGCCTCGGCAGCACCTACGTGGGAGGGGACTTGCCGTGGAGCGATTGTTTGTGGAGCGACATGCAAATGGTTTAAATATTTTCGTCAAACATTATAAGTATTAATCTAGGCATAAAAATATTTTCCCATTGATTCATTGTTATTTTTTCACGTTCTGTCGGATAATATTCAACAAATTTGTTGGAGATATTTACGGAAGTTGCAGAAAATTCACTGAAATAAAAATTACAATCGAAATAAAATTTATAGATGGAGATGACTTAGGTGATAATCTTAAGTTACTAAGTAGAAATGGATGATCTACTTGGGATAATTGTGTTCTCTTATATGACCAAGCTGAGCTGTTGAGTGCCTAGTTAGCCAGTCTGATCCAGCTGAGTGTCGAGTTGCTGAGCTAGTCGAGTAACGATCTCGACCTAGCTCATGTGCAATTTGGTCGGTCAGTATGTCGCTTCATAAAAATGGTTCATTTTCAAAGGGAGGTCAGACGACCCGACGGGGCATGAAACGGAGTGGATTGTCATTGTCCCGAATTCCACCTAGGTTGGATGTCCCAATTGGATAGCTGGCCGAGAGATAAGTCGGTCGGTCGATGTCCAAGTACCCCGACTCGGTACGTCGCATATGTTCGACCGATGTGCCGTTTGCTCCATAGCTTGGTGTCCCTTGAGATATCGATCGGCGCACTCCTTAAGTGCGCTTTGGCTCGGAAGTTGTCGTTATCCGTAGCAGTACTTATCCTCTGACACCACGCAAATAAAGGTAGTACCAGAGTCGGCGCAAGCCGGCTCAGGCTTGACACCACTCGTGTCCTGAATCGAGGATATCTCGCTGACACAGTACATTCCTTACAAGCTCTAGTAATCCGTACTACGGTGCCCCCTGCGTATGTCAGGATGAGGCGCCGCCAGTCGGCGAACTGATAGTGATCTCTGATTCGGTCCCCGCATAAGACAAAAAGAGGGCAGAAGGGGGACAGGGGTTATCGGCTCCCCCGACTATATAAGGCATTCCTTTCTTGACCCGCAGGTATGCGTAATATTTTTTTTTGGCTACAGTCGTTTCTTCCTTAATTTCATCTTCTCTACCGGATTCTGACTTGATCGTCGGAGGATCTTGCTGGGAAACTCTCCCGGTGGGTTACTGACAGTCATCTTTTTCGCAGGACAGGCGCTCCTTGGTTGAAATAGTCCTCAGCATCATTGTGCGACATCACCACTCTTCTCCATCGGCAAGTCTGCCTTGTCATCAAGTTGCGAGTCCACCTCGCTCTTCGACGGGATCATATTTGGTGCTAGAAGGAGGGTATTTCGCCTGATCGGGAGCAGAAGTTGGAAGAACCCAACCGAGTGACGGTTACCATCACGCCAGAGGAATACGAGTTCCTAATGGTTGCTTGAGCCCAGAAGTCCCTCCAGTTGCCCCTGCATGTGAGTAGCCCCACGACTCGGTTCACTGAGCCCTCGGTCGTGGGCAACTCGACGGGTCGGAGAAATGCCGTCAGGCCAGAAGGCATCTCAATCCCCTTTCCCCTGCTTTCTACCGAGCTAGAAGAGATGAGGCTCACTCTAATCCCGCGGAGGCGCCCGCGTCCAATCAGACGCATCAGCAACATCCGGATAAGGGGATGGGCCTGGCTGACCCCACACCGGTTCCCCCAACGCATTGCCCATTTTCCTTACAGATCCTCGAGGACTCAGTCCCCAGCATCTCCAATTCTTCACCATCCCGGAGTACTCGGGAGCTAGCGATCCCGAAGAACACCTCATGAAGTTTGAGAGCGCTGCTTTGCTTCATCAATATCCAGAGGGCGTCAAATACCGGGCGTTCTTAACAACCCTATTTGGACTGCCTCAGCGATGGGTCGATCGGCTCCCAAGCAGGTCTGTGTCAAGTTTCGAGGAGCTCAAGAGGTTGTTCATGCAAAACTTCGCAAGCAGTCAGAGGCATCAAAAGACCATCCTGAACTTGTTTGCGTTAAAACAGGGTCCAAAGGAATCGCTTCGAGCTTACATCAAGAGGTTCAATGGGGTGACTATGGACGTACCAACCGCCATCCCTGAGGTTCTCATCAGCGTTTTCTCCCAGAGGTTACAGGAAGGAGATTTCTTCCGTTTGCTGATTAGGAAGCTCCCAAAGGACTTTAACAGTCTCTTGGGGAAAGCTGTTAAATACATCAATATAGAAGAAGCCCAAGCCACTCGGAAAAAGGAAACCAGTGTCACCCAGCACCTAGTCCCCCACAGAACAGTAGCTCGCCAAGGGGACCCATTCGCAGTCCTAGAGGGGTGATCGACCGAGTGGGGATGGAGCGAAGACACGTGCAACAAGTAGCGCAAGGATGTCTGCCAACTAGGTGGAAGCCTTATTGTGCTTTCCACCAAAATAATACACATAGCACCGAAGAATATCGACAGGCCGGGAGAGGTCGGACCCCGATCGCTCAAGGACGGGGACGTCAGGTCTCCCTGAGAAGCGGCCTAGGTCGTGTGTGTGTGTGTGGGGGGGGGGGGGGGGGGGGGGGGGGGAGGGGGAGTCCCACGGCTATCCCAGCAACAGGAGAACCCAAGTGGAACACACCTACCGCTCGGAACTTTTTTTCCCCTGGACGGGAAGGCAGAACCTGAGGAGGTGGATGAAGACGAGGCCAATCAACAGAATGTCGTCCGAGGAGGGGTCTATATTATCTCGGGGGGACCAACCGGAGAGACTCTAACTGAGCTCGAAAAGCCCAAGTACGCCGGCTGGAAATTCACCAGGTGGGGACGAGCGCAGCCCAAGCGCAAGGCCCTCAGATCTGTTTTGGGCCACAGGATTTGCAAGGATTGGAGGCCCCCCACAATGATGGCTTGGTCATCAATACCGTGATCGCCATCTATCAGATTCACTGCACCATCGTGGACACAGGTAGCTCGGTAAACATACTGTACAAGAGAGCCTTCAACCAATTGCAGATCGAGCCGTCCCAGTTGGAATTAGTGGCTACGCCATTGTTCGAGTTTACGAGGAACCAGGTGCAGCCGATAAGACAGATACGTTTGGCTGTGTCCCTCGACAAAGAACCCCTGAAAAGAACTAGGTGGTCCACCTTCCTAATAGTGGACGCCCCCTCTGCCTACAACGTCATCTTGGGACGACCCGCCCTCAATGAATTTTGAGTAGTAGTCTCAACTTTTTACCTCAAGATCATGTTCTCAGTCGGCGATAAGGTCGGAGAGGTTAAGGGGGATCAACGAATGGTGCGCCGATGTAATATAGACAACGTTCGGACAGAAAGTCAGAAGTCGAGACGAACCCCTACCAGCTGCAATATGGCGCAGGCTTCCCCTTGGGCAGAATTTCAAAAAGACAAAGAGGAGGCCCAGCTACTTCCCGACCGGGCTGAAACCAAAATCAAGATAGCAACGGGCTTGCCTGACGAATTAAGGCAGTCGCTGTTGGATTGCCTGGCATGGAACCAAAACGTGTTTGCCTGGTTAGTAAAGGATCTCCACGGGGTCCAGTGGGAAGTGGTCGAACACCATTTGCATGTGTATCCAAATGCCAGACCCGTAAAACAACGCAAGAGGGATTTCAATGCAACACAGAACAAAGTCATCCAAGCGAAGATCGAGAAGCTGCTAGTGGCAAGACACATTAGGGAGGTCCAATTCCCGGCCTGGATAGCTAATGTGCTCCCCGTGCCCAAACCTGATAACAAGTGGCGTGTTTGCATCGACTTCCGTGATCTCAACCGAGCCTGCCTGAAGGACTGTTATCCCATGCCAAGGATCGATCAGATGGTTGACTCGACGGCTAGTAGCGAACTCATCTCCATGTTGGACGCGTATCAGAGTTACCATCAAGTACCTCTGGCCGTCGATGATCAAGAGAAGGTTAGTTTCATCATAGCGGATGGTACGTATTGCTATATTGTCATGCTGTTCGGGCTCAAAAATGCAGGTGCTACTTATCAGTGCATGATGAACAAGGTCTTGCGAGCGCAAATTAGACGAAATATTGAGATCTATGTGGACGACATCTTGATCAAGACCGTCCGAGCGGCAGAGTTGGTGCAGGACGTGGAAGAAACCTGCCGCACATTACGCAGATATAGGCTAAAGTTGAACCCGTTCAAGTGCCTTTTCGGAGCGAGAAGCGGAAAATTCCTCGGATACATTGTGACCGAGAGAGGTATTGAGGCCAATTCGAGCAAGGTCCAGACGCTGCTCGACATGCCACCACCGCGAAATCTGAGGGAGGCACAGAGACTCACCGAGAGGTGTTGATGCAGTCTGACCCTGATTGTTGTTTTGGTGTTGACATCGATTTTAGTTTAGGTTGATGATTATGATGATTATGATTAAGTCCTGATCGGGGATCAGACATAGTATAAAAAATCCTAGCTTGGAGGGCTAGGTGTTGGAAAATCCTAACCTGGAGGGTTAGGTGTGGAAAATCCTAGCTTGGAGGGCTAGGTGTTGAAAAGTCCTAATTCGGAAGGGTTGGGTGAAAAGTCCTAGCTTGGAGGGCTAGGTGAAAAATCCTAGCTTAGAGGGTTAGGTGAAAAGTCCCAACTTGGAGAGTTAGGTGAAAAACCCTGCCTTGGAGGGTCAGGTCCTAGCTTGTAGGGCTAGGTATGGAAAGTTCTAACTCGGAAGGTTGGGTGAAAAGTCCTAGCTTGGAGGGCTAGGTGAAAAGTCCTAACTTGGAGGGTTAGGTGAAAAGTCCCAACTGGAGAGTTAGTGGTAAAACCCTGGCTTGGAGGGTCAGGTCCTAGCTTGGAGGGCTAGGTTAGAGCCCCTGGATCGGTCTGGTGACCGATCAGGGAGTTGGCACGGTGCTCCTTCGTGGATCGGTCTGGTGACCAATCCAGTGATGACTGATCGGTGTGGTGACCGATCATGGAGTATGCGTTTCACCCATTGCTTGGCTCCTGATCGGTCTGGTGACCGATCAGGGAGCAAACAGTGAGGTTGAGTTCCCTTGCTGATCTGCTCCTGATCGGTCTTGTGACCGATCAGGATCACTGTGCAGATCATTCTGGAGAACGATCAAGCGTCGCAGGTTCCTCTCTATGATCGATCAGGATGGAGCCTGATCTATCTGGCCATGACCTGATCGGTCTGGTGACCGATCAGGAGGCTCCCTGATCGGTCCGGTGACCGATTAGGAGGTTTGGACTGCGAAGCTCAAAAATCGCCCGATAAAGGGGTGGATCGGTCTGATGATCGATCCACGACCTGAGATCGGTCTGGTGATCCATCCAGGAGAGTCCCAGAGAAATCGCGATTTCTAATTAAGCGTTAGGGACCGATCAGGACGGAGCCTGATCGGTCTAGACCCAGCCTGATCGGTCTGGTGACCGATCAGGAGGCTCTCTGATCGGTCTGGTGACCGATCACTTTAATTCAAAATGCACTGTCAGACGCTCTGATCGCGTCTGAACGTATCCGATTCTCTGCGTTTCATCTCTGATGCTTGATTTGCTGCTTGATATACTGTCCTAATACTCTGATTAAGCTGCAGGTGACAGGGAAGGATTCAAACACTCAAGGAGAGTCAATGGAGACCTTTCCTTGGAGCAGGTTTGTCTGTTTTTCCATCTCAGGTTGCAACGGGCACTGGCGCTGGCTGGAGCTGCTGTCTGGGGCTGGTCTGAGGGAGGCTCAGGGAGTCTAGAGGAGCTCAGAGGTAGCTGGTGGTTGCAGGTGAGCAGCTGGAGGCTGCAGGGAGATGGTGTCACCTGATACTCAGTGGAGGAACAAAAGGAGCGGAGAAGAGTTGGCTGGGGAGAGTTCTGCTGCTTGAGTTCTTGCTGCGCCTTTATGTTCTCCACAACTTGCTTGCGTGTTCTGAAGTTCCATCACTTTGAGCAAGCTACTGCAATCTTGAAGCAATCATCCCTTGCTTGAGCACTTGGAGGAAAGAACAAGAGGCTTCGAGTCCAACAGCGAGAAGACACGGGGAAAGGGTTCTTGCGTGAGATCGTCGCTGGGTGGAGCTCAGGAGGAAGCTTGCTGTGTTCTTGTCTTTGCTAGTGTTAAGTAAGATCTTTCTTGTGTTTCATTGTGCTTAAACCTATATCCTTGATTGAAACGCTGTGGAGAGGTTTCTCCACCGAGAAGGAGGTTGCTTACTATCCGGTGTTCACCGGGGCTTGATCTGCCGACGATCAAGGGATCGCCCACCTTACGGGCACGCCAAGAAGCAGGGGCAAGTTATCCCCGAACCTTGTAAACCCTCCTTGTTAGCGATCTTGCTAGTTGTGTTAGTTTGCTTTCGTTTTTTGTTTTTCTGCATACTCTGTGTTTGGTACATCCGCTGTGCTACTAACAAATCTAAGTATAGAACTTTGAAAAGCTTAAAGTCCAAGTGTTTGGCTATATTCAGCCCCCCTCTCTAGCCATCTGGTTCCAACAAGTGGTATCAGAGCTTGGGGCTCTGTTTTTGCGGATTAACAACCCAGAGCTATCATCCATGTCGTTGAGAGAAGGGGTTTCCACCACCCGACCTCCTTTCTTTGATGGGGCTGATTTCCAATATTGGAGATCAAAGATGGAGTATTATTTGAAGATGGACATCAACACTTGGTTCGCGGTGAAGGAGGGATTCACCTCTCCAAAGGATGATGAAGGCAAGGAACTTGAATCATGGCGGTGGATGATAAGTACCATTTTATTGATTATTTTAGTTGCTAAAATCCATGTTTGACCCATGTTTTACTTGCTTAATTGTGAATTTACCCTAGGTTTTAGAACTTACTTCTATTTTGGACTTTATTGCAAATCTGTACATATTTGGATTATTTGGCCACTAAATTTTTGATCTATTTTTGTAGGCATGAAAGGTTCATGGACCTAGGGCATACTGGGTCAAACTTGAGTCGGAAGTGGACCCGGATCGAGTTATCATGCTTCAGATTAATCTGGGCCGTCCGATTCAAGAGCGGCTAGATCTGAGCCATCTGGGACCATCTGAAGTCATCCAAGCTAGGGTTAGGGCTGATCAAGCACTCTGATCAAGATCTGAAGGTTTCATCCCAATCAGAGCTCATTCAACCGTTGGATCAAGCTCAGAGGGTTCTAGATCGTCTATTCAAAGATTAGGTTGATCTGGACCATCCATTGTAAATCTGGAGGATCCAAGCTACCACGAGGTAGATCCTGGCCCTTGATCAACATCATCAAAGTTTGGTTCAGATCGGATGAAGATCAGCCGTTGGATTTCCTCAAATCAATCTGGGCCGTTCATTCATAATTACTTAAGGAAAATTTCGCCACAGCTTCTCCCTGTCGCGTCTTCGCCGCAAGCTACCTTCTTCGCATGTTCTTCATCTCGTTTCAAGTTTTCTTCAATCCGTTGGCGCGACCACTCGATTTCCTTGCTTAGATCATGTGCTAGGTCATTGGGAAGGCCATCAGTGAAGTTTCCAGATCAGAATTGCTCAAGAGACAGAGCTGTTGAGAGGTTTCCGCAGTTCTGTCCATTTGCTACCTTCGGATTAGCTGTGCTCAAATTCCTTCCACCTGAGCTATCTAGAGGGGTTCCCTAGATTGCTTGGATCATCATCAACTCACCTTCGCACGCAGACGCAGCTGAATCGAAGATTTCAAATGGAAATTTCAGAATGAAGCAATCTGAGCTGTATTCAATCACAGATGGAGTTTTCCCAATGGTTTGCTGAGCTTACGGGTCCGAGGCTCTCCCTTGCGTGACGAACAAGGAGTACCTAAGCTCGGGAAGGGATCGAGGAGTAGTTTCTTTAGTTAAAATTCAGTTTTAGTTGTAGTTTTAATTTCTGCCGCAAATGTTCTGTTCTGAATTTAGTATCAGCTGTTTGAGTGGGTTTTCTGAATTGTTTAGCTTAATTAGGTTTTAAATCTTCAAGTTAAGTAGTTTAGGAGCTTGTTTAGTAAACAATCAGATTCAATTTCAGCTAGTTTTCATTGTAGTTGCTTGCGTGCCAAATTCAGATTGCGTGCCACTTCTATTTCTGCAATTTCTGCCGGTTTCTGAACTTGTATCAGAGCTGTTTGTTGTCCAAATTGTCTCTGCATTTAGTTGTGTTAATTTCTGCATTCGAGTCATATATATGCTTGCTTAGTTAACATAGAACTTAGTTTTGGTTTCCTGCAATCCAGTCCATGTTTTCAGCTTAGCTAGCACTGCATTTCTGCAATTCTGCTTTCATTTTTGCATTTTTTTCATTTCTGAATTTGAGTTGATTCTGCACATTGGTTTGGGCTCGGGAATTGTTGTTTCGCATTCAATAGTCTCTGAACTCTGCATATAACAGCTTGCTTCAATTTATTAGCTTCACATCAGTTACAGTTGGCATGTAGTATCCACCTTTGGCACATAAGTTCTTCCTTTTATATCAAATTTGTTTTGTTTTCTTCACTTAGTATCAAGAAAAATTTCAGCAGGTGTTGGAGTCAAGTTGAATGCAGTTTTTAGTTTGTCGAAGAGTTTGAAATCGGATTTGCTTCGGGTCTAGTTGTCATTGCATTTGAATTCTAATTTCGGCATTAGTATCAAGTTTCATTGTTGCAATTGGGTTTTAAGTTTTTGGCATCATTTTCAACCGGAAATTTCAGCTTTGTTTAATTCATTTACTTAGCAGTAGTTTAGCATTTACAATCAGACTTGGTTTCCAAATTTAGTTAAGTTCAATTGCTTAATTCGGTTTCCATTGGTTGAGTTATTACTGACCATCACTTGTTAAGTTCCATGGTTTAGTTTTCCTTTATTTTTATTGCCATTTCATTTCATGCTTGCAACCCAAACTCAAATCACATTCGAAACCCAAAAATTCACAAACGACACATAAATACAAGCTCGAATCACACAACATCAACTAGCCCTAGGAAAAATACGACCTGTGGCCCCTTTACTACATTTTCATATTTTGATTGCAAAAAGGGTTTCCAGCTTTTTATAAATATCTAAATTTGAGACCCACTTTCGTGACACCTCATTTTGGGTCCATCAGTGGACAGCCGAACAAACTCAGAAGAGTGAAGCCGACGCGAAGGCGGTTGTCAGTCTACAATGCGGCATGAACAAAGACCAACTCATCAAGGTTGGTCCTTTCACAAGTACAAAGGACTTGTGGAACAAGCTCATTGAACTCCACGAGGGCACCCGAGATTCAAGAATTGCCAAGAGGGATTTGTTTCTCAACCAATTATAAAATCTCTCTATGAAGGAAAATGAATCGGTAAGTGAGCTTCATAGCCGGTTCAAGGAAGTCCTCAATGGGCTTCATTCGATTGATGAAAAGGTCGAGAATCGTGACCTTGTGAGGTATGTACTCAAAGCATTTCCAAGGAATGCTTTGTGGTCATCCATGGTGGATGCCTACAAAGTCACCAAGGACTTATCAATTGTTAAGTTAGATGATTTATTTTGTGAAATGGAATTGCATGAAATGGCTAACAAAGGCCCCAAGGAGAAGGGGATTGCCTTAGTTGCAGGGGATCGATCCAATAAGAAGAAGAAGGAGAAGGAAGTCACTTCATCTTCATCCTCTTCCGAATCCGAGTCCGATTCCGAGGAAGATGGCAGCGGCTCCTCATCCTCCGAGATGGCGAACTTTGTGAGAAGGATGATGAGAAGGGGTCGACGCTTCAAGGGTAAAGGTAATTCTAGTGAAGCTAAATTTGATAAGACTAATGCTTCTTGCTTTGAGTGTGGTAGGAAAGAGCATTTCAAGAATGAATGCCCAAAGCTAAAGAAGAAGGAGGAGAAATCCAAAAGGAAAGAAGAGAAATCCAAGAAGAAGAAGAAGGCCTTGAAGGCCACTTGGGATGAATCCTCCTCAAGTTCATCCGATGAAGAGAAGGAGGAGAATAGCACAAGGCATGTGGCACTCATGGCTCTTAGAGAGGAAAGCAGTAATGAATCATCCAACTCCTCAAACGCGGCTTCATCATCTTCGGATGATGAAGAGGTAACTTCTCCCGAACTTGAAAAATGTTATCGAGCAATTGCATGTTTAACCAATATGTTGAAGAAGTCAAAAATTAGGGTTAAATCATTGCAATTAGAAATTGAACAATTAAAGTTATCTAGGGATGATAACATTGATGACTTACATGTTGAATTGTTAGAAGATGAGATTAAGTCCTTAAAACTTGAGGTTGAACATTTGAAATCCTCTAAGGTTGAGGATGTAGATGATTTGCATGATGATTTGCTAGTAAAAGAAAACCAATCATTAAAGAGTGAAGTTGAGAGACTCAAGAATATTCTTGAGAAGTTCTCAACTAGCTCTAAGACCCTAGACATGATCTTGAATGCCCAAAGGGCAGTCTACAATAGGGCCGGTATTGGTTACCGACCTAAAGAACCTTCATTCGTGTCCTTGATGTCTAGGACTGATATGAGACAATCTAGGACACTCAAGGTTCAAAAGAAAGTTGTCAAGGCATGGGTGCCTAAGTCTTGTTTAGTTGATGCTTTAGGTCCCAAGTTTGGGTACCTAAATCTTCCATTTTTCGAATTGTGTAGGTTATGATTGAGGGGGAGCATCTATCAACTTGGTTCGTTGATAGTGGATGCTCCAAATACATGACCGGGGATAGATCATTGTTTACCACACTTCACAAGAAAAGTAGAGGTAATGTTTCATTTGGTAACAATGGTAGTCTTAAGGTCATAGGAATAGGAGACATTCAAATATCCGAATGTCTTAGAATTTCAAATGTCCTTCTAGTCAAGGGGATGAAATTTAATCTCCTAAGTGTCAGTCAATTGTGTGACACGGGTTACACAATTGATTTTCAACCAAGTCAATGTCTAGTTAGACAACATGACACATTGGACACGGTACTAGTAGGAGCAAGAGTAGACAATATTTATCAAGTTTCATTTAAAAGTGTTACTAATGCTTTTGCTAAGTGTTTCATGTCAAAAGACGAAGAGTCCACCCTTTGGCACCGGAGGCTAGCACATGTGAACATGAAGAACATCCGGAAGTTGGCCAACAAAGGATTAGTTCGTGGCTTACCAAGCATCAAGTATGAAAAGGATAAACTTTGTGATGCATGTCAAATGGGTAAGCAAACGAAATCTGCACATAAAGGTAAAAGCGCTGTAAGTACTTCTACAGCTTTAGATTTACTTCACATGGATCTATTTGATTGTAGTACTATCATATCATTGAATGGAAGTAGATATTATTTTTGTGATCATTGATGATTTCACTAGATACACATGGACTTACTTTTTAAAATATAAGGACCAAAAACCTTAGATGTTTTCATTTCTTTTTGTAGAAGAGTTGAAAATGAAAAATCATTGACAATTAAGACAATTAGAAGTGATCATGGAGGTGAATTTCAAAATCAACGGTTTTTAGAATTTTGTCAAGATAGAGGGTATAGACATGAGTTCTCCACTCCTAGAACACCACAACAAAATGGTGTTGTAGAGAGGAAGAATCATGTTTTACAAGAGGCTGCACGAAGCATGCTCAATGAGCACTCACTCCCGAGTTACTTATGGGCTGAAGCTGTAAATACAGCTTGCTATGTGCAAAATCGAGTCCTCATCCATAGGTTTTTAGGAAAGACTTCTCATGAACTTTGGTTTGGGAAACCACCTACGGTTAAACATCTTAGGGTGTTTGGTTGTAAGGTGTTCATCCTAAACACCAAGGACCACCTTGGAAAGTTCACGGCAAAGGCTGATGAAGGGATACTAGTCGGGTATTTCCTAGTTAGCAAAGCCTATCGAGTCTACAACAAGAAATCTAGATTAATTGAAGAGTATTCTGATGTTGTCTTTGAAGAAATTCCGAAAGTCAGTGGTCAACCAGAAGATGAAATCCAATTCGAACTTAGGAGACTAAGTTTGAATGAGAGTCCAAATGTTGTTGATGATGATGAATCCGATGACGGTGAGCCTAGACATCCCATAGATCAGCCGGATCCTGAGGCTGAGCTTATGTCTAGTGAACCCATTCAAGAAGCACCACCAACACCAAGGCAAACTAGATTAGCCTCTAGTCATCCCCAAGACCAAATTGTTGGAGACATCCATCATGGGATTAGAACTAGATCATTCTTCCGGAATGAGGCTAATGAGGTTGCTTTAATTTTCGAAATTGAACCTAGGAAAATTGATGAAGCATTAAATGATCCCGATTGGATCATTGCAATGCAAGATGAACTAGGTCAATTTGAAAGAAGTCAAGTTTGGGACTTAGTCCCTAGACCTAAGAAGACCACCATCATTAGAACCAAATGGGTCTTCAAAAACAAATTGAACCATAAGGGAGAAATCATTCAAAACAAGGCACGCTTAGTAGCCAAGGGCTATAGTCAAGTTGAAGGCCTTGATTATGATGAGACATATGCTCCCGTGGCACGATTAGAATTCATTCGATTGATGCTTGCGTTTGCGGCACATCGTGGCTTTAAATTATACCAAATGGATGTAAAATCGGCCTTTCTAAATGGTTTGATTAGAGAAGAGGTCTATGTCGAACAACCTCCGGGGTTTGAGAATTCCGAATTTCCAAATCACGTGTACAAGCTCAAAAAGACAATCTATGGCCTTAAACAAGCTCCCCGAGCTTGGTACGAGCGGTTGTCGACATTCCTAAATGAGAAGGGCTTCATTAGAGGTCAAATAGACCCTACACTATTTCTACGGAGAGATGGTGACAATATTTTTGTAGCCCAAGTATATGTCGATGACATAATTTGTGGCTCAAATAACAAGGGCTATTTAAATGAGTTCATTGGACACATGGAGAGTGAATTTGAAATGAGTCTAGTGGGAGAGTTGACTTTCTTCCTTGGACTTGAAATCAAGCAAACTCGCGATGGTATCCATGTGCATCAATCGAAATACACACAAGAAATGCTTCGTAAAATCAATATGAGTGATTCAAAAGAGGTAACCACTCCCATGGCTACAAACACAAGATTAGACAATGATGAGAGTGGTAAACCCGTTGATTTGACTCAATATCGGAGCATGATAGGGAGTTTGCTATACCTCACAGCTAGTCGACCAGATATTCTTTTCGCTGTGGGTATGTGCGCAAGGTATCAAGTTTGTGCCAAGGAATCTCACTTAATCGCTGTCAAGAGAATTTTGAGATACCTTAAAGGCACAATTGCAGTCGGTCTTTGGTACCCCCGTACCGAATCTTTTGATTTAATTGGCTATACCGATTCCGACTACGCTGGATGTAAGTTGGATCGGAAAAGCACAAGTGGGGGCTGCCAATTTCTAAGATCATCTTTAGTTTTGGTCAAGTCGGAAACAACATTGTGTTGCTCTCTCCACGACCGAGGCAGAATATATCGCCATGGGAGAGAGCGTATCACAATTGTTGTGGATGATTCACACTTTGGAGGACTATGGATTAAGTTACAAAAGTGTGCAAGTGTTGTGTGACAACATTAGCACAATTAACCTAATCAAGAATCCAGTCCATCATTCTAGGACCATACATATTGAAGTACGTCACCACTTCATTAGGGATCATGTTGCTAGGGGAGATATTGTACTCTCACATGTAGAGTCCAAGTCAAACCTCGCTGACATTTTCACTAAACCACTCTCTGAAAATGAGTTTAGTTTCTTGAGAAGGGAGTTGGGAATGTGTCGCGCTTCATGAATTTTAAAATGCATTCAAACCCTTCATGATTATTTCAAATTGTTGGGAAATAATTGGGTAACTTTGGGGACATCTCACACAAACTATAAGGGTTACCAAAACGTTTTTGTTTGCTAGAAATGGGGTGAGATGTTAGGATCAACTCAATTTCTCAAAATGTCATTGCATCCCTTGAGAAATTAAGTTGACGAGATAAAAATCACTTTGGTGACCAAGTGTGGGGAAAACCAATGCATAACACATGTGTATTTGGCTCCATGATCATGCTTGGACATTCCAATCAAGGAAACTTGATTGGAAACTTGATTTTGATACAATCTTGGTTAAACTTTGATTGGATGATTGTTGATTGAGTTTGACTCCACTTGGGTGGAGCAAAGTGATTGTTGAACCTATAAGGACCTTTGATCCTTGCTCAGGGATCAAGCTTAGTCGAGGAATCACTCCCGAGACCGATATTGTTCATCAGATTCCTTCAAAATCGTGTGAAAGTCTGATACTGAAAGATTCAAATCGTATCAGGAACCTGATCGGTCACCCGACCGATCAGGAGTAGGGCTGATCAATCCCCGGACCAATCTGGCTCCCTCCTGAGTTGATCGGTCCACAGACTGATCAGAGGGATCAGCCGAGACTTTGCGGACTCTCGGCTAAATATTCTGTGCTAGCTTGGATCGGTCCCCGAACCGATCTGGCACATTGTAGTGATCGGTCCAGAGACCGATCAGGAGGGCTTCTTGAAAATCATCTGACCCTACTGTTCGCTTCCTGATCGATCAGCCGATCGATCAAGAGTCTGCCTGATCGGTCTCCCGACCGATCAGGACCAGGCCAGTCCGATCAGGCTGGAGCCTGATCGGTCTGGGCGTTTCCAGATCGAACGGTGATCCGTTCAATCGCATTAAAGTATGGTTGGTGGACCGATCCACCAACCGATTAACTCTTCCAAAACCCCTCATTGCCAAACCCTAGCGCCGAATCACCACTTGTGCACTTCATCGTGAGCGAGAAACCTCCCTGCGTCCTCTTCTTCCTCGAGAGAGCTTCTGTGTGTGTGATCCTGGGAAGGGCTACTACAAGTTCTTCCTTCTTCCTGTGAAGTCTCTCTCTCGCTGAAGGTTTTCTTGCGCTCATCTCTTTCGGCGAGAGCTTTTTGGTGCGCAACCTCTTCCAATCTTCAAGAAGTTCGTCAACGGCACCTAAGTAAGCTTTTGTCTCAGTTTTCCTTACAAATCAGTCTATAGTGTTTATATTTGAAGCGAACCATGTTTTGGTGTGTTGTGTCGTGACCTTTGTGTTGGCCGTGACCTTTGTTTTGGCCGGGACCTTCTTGATCAAATGTTTCACCTTATGATTATGTTATCCGTGACCAAATCTCTCTTTCATTTCATTATTGTCCTTCTCTTGATCAAATGTTTTATCTTATATTCTCTGATTGAGTTTTTGATTACATCTTATATCTTGATCAAACCTTAACCTATATCATGATTCGATCACTTCTCTTAATCAAATC
The DNA here is from genome assembly GCA_024364735.1 of Boesenbergia rotunda. Lineage (NCBI taxonomy): Eukaryota > Viridiplantae > Streptophyta > Magnoliopsida > Zingiberales > Zingiberaceae > Boesenbergia > Boesenbergia rotunda. The sequence continues at coordinate 702,308 of JAGFNQ010004396.1, read as the reverse complement.
CGCTGTCATGACCTATTCCAATCTTTAGAAAATCATCAAAGGGTAAAGAACCCATTGAGGGCAGCTCAAAGGGGAAAGCCCCTTCATTATCTACCCCTCTTTCAAGGCCTCCACCACCTCCACATACTAGATTTCAGAATATTACTTTGGCTTTAAACTTCCAATGACACAATTTCAAACTCATGCCATGTCAAACTGTAGACCAAACTTTTATCTACGAACATTATCCAACAGTTCGACAAAGTATTGAATATTATAATCTTCAACCCATTCTGTACCTTGAGAGGCCAATCAACCTTGATTTGGTCTCTGAATTCTATAACAACATGGTCAGTGGGGAGGGTACAGGGTGGAAAACCCGTGTTGCCAGTGTCGACTTTGATTTTAATCTATCTATTTTCACTGATTTCCTTGGCTGTCGTCGGTCAGAGAATCATTTTTCTCTCTACCCTTATCCTCCTGATCCTCTTCCGGTTCCCTTTGATGGAGTCACTCCTGATTCCATCTACGAGTACTTTCTAGGCCATCCCAGGCCAAGGGGTTCGGTGAGTGCACCCGTGATTTTCCCACATTTCCTGCTCTTCGCCTTTCCCCCGTTGAGTATGTCTTGTTTAAGACCATCACCAATTGTCTCCTTCCAACTACTTCGAAACACCTAGATGAGATTCACTCGTTCCACTATTTGATGCTCTACGGGATGCATCAGCAGTTAGACTTTGACCGGTGGCTTCGGTCTATTTCTCCATCATCGTCTACAGTATGTAGTCTGCCCAGATAGTCTACATGCCATTTGGCCATATCATCACTGCCTGGCTGGAATCGGTTGGCATTGATGTTTCACAAGGCTGCATTATACCCATGGTTTGATAGGATTGTCGAATTGATCGTCGCATGATGGCCCAATCTGGCATTGTTGTCGGATCACGGGGGCTGCGGTGGAAGGTTCGACGACATGAGGGGGAGTTACCGAGAGCAGTCCCTGACCAGGAGCCGCCGGCTGATGCTGAGGATTATGATAAGTGGGCTCCTGATTTACGATGGCAGGTTGCAGAGTTAGAGCAGTTGGTGCAGCGCGAGCTACACATTTCCGAGCACTGGCACCAGGAGGTCAGCTCGGAGTTTCAGTCTTTCGATCGCCGGCTCGACGCTCTCGCATCCGACGTCTCTGAGATCAGCTCACTCCAGGACACATGGTTTGAGGAGTGGTATCATCATACGTTTCCTGATGGTGCGTCCCCGAGCAGCCCTCCGCCAGGAGGTGTTATATATATTGCTGATTCTTCAGACGATAAGCATGGATGGCATTGCTTGTTTTGATGACTGTTATGTGTGGTTGTTTGGTTTGATGCACTGATATTTTGCTTGCCTTATCATGTTTAGGATATTGGCTTATATGAGTTCGCATGATTACTATTTGTCTATATGCCTCATTCTATATTATTATGCATGCTTATGATGTTGCTTATGATGCCATGTTCATATGCTACATATGCTTGATTTGCCATGCCCTACTCTTATCATATGTGTTCATATGTTTATCAAAATTCAAATCGGATCTTTATTGTTTTGGGATACCCCTAGTGCTGAGGGGGAGTATGGTTAAATTTAACAGCCCCTCTAGACCCTTTTCGGTGTTCAACAAAGGGGGAGAGTGTTGGTTGGTTAAGTTTAGGATGATTATATTGTAGGGGGAGGATTTTGATTCCCCCTATGATTCTGAAAGTTGAGAAATTGATTGAGAATCCCTAAACTTAAAATCGGATTGTCAAACAACAAAAGGGGGAGATTGTTGATGCAGTCTGACCCTGATTGTTATTTTGGTGTTGACATCGATTTTAGTTTAGGTTGATGATTATGATGATTATGATTAAGTCCTGATCGGGGATCAGGCATGGTATGGAAAATCCTAGCTTGGAGGGCTAGGTGTTGGAAAATCCTAACCTGGAGGGTTAGGTGTGGAAAATCCTAGCTTGGAGGGCTAGGTGTTAAAAAGTCCTAATTCGGAAGGGTTGGGTGAAAAGTCCTAGCTTGGAGGGCTAGGTGAAAAGTCCTAACTTGGAGGGTTAGGTGAAAAGTCCCAACTTGGAGAGTTAGGTGAAAAACCCTGGCTTGGAGGGTCATGTCCTAGCTTGGAGGGCTAGGTATGGAAAGTTCTAACTCGGAAGGTTGGGTGAAAAGTCCTAGCTTGGAGGGCTAGGTGAAAAGTCCTAACTTGGAGGGTTAGGTGAAAAGTCCCAACTGGAGAGTTAGTGAAAAAACCCTGGCTTGGAGGGTCAGGTCCTAGCTTGGAGGGCTAGGTTGGATGAAACCCTAGCTTGGAGGGCTAGGTTGGAGCCCCTGGATCGGTCTGGTGACCGATCAGGGAGTTGGCACGGTGCTCCTTCGTGGATCGGTCTGGTGACCGATCCAGCGATGACTGATCGGTCTGGTGACCGATCAGGGAGTATGCGTTTCACCCATTGCTTGGCTCCTGATCGGTCTGGTGACCGATCAGGGAGCAAACAGTGAGGTTGAGTTCCCTTGCTGATCTGCTCCTGATCGGTCTTGTGACCGATCAGGATCACTATGCAGATCGTTCTGGAGAACGATCAAGCGTCGCAGGTTCCTCTCTATGATCGATCAGGACGGAGCCTGATCTATCTGGCCATGACCTGATCGGTCTGGTGACCGATCAGGAGGCTCCCTGATCGGTCCGATGACCGATCAGGAGGTTTGGACTGCGAAGCTCAGAAATCGCCCGATAAAGGGGTGGATCGGTCTGGTGATCGATCCACGACCTGGGATCGGTCTGGTGATCGATCCAGGAGAGTCCCAGAGAAATTGCGATTTCTAATTAAGCGTTGGGGACCGATCAGGACGGAGTCTGATCGGTCTGGTGACCGATCAGGAGGCTCTCTGATCGGTCCAGTGACCGATCACTTTAATTCAAAATGCACTGTCAGATGCTCTGATAGCGTCTGAACGTATCTGATTCTCTGTGTTTCATCTCTGATGCTTGATTTGCTGCTTGATATACTGTCCTAATACTCTGATTAAGCTGCAGGTGACAGGGAAGGTTTCAAACACTCAAGGAGAGTCAATGGAGACCTTTCCTTGGAGCAGGTTTGTCTGTTTTTCCATCTCAGGTTGCAACGGGCACTGGCACTGGCTGGAGCTGCTGTCTAGGGCTGGTCTGAGGGAGGCTCAGGGAGTCCAGAGGAGCTCAGAGGTAGCTGGTGGTTGCAGGTGAGCAGCTGGAGGCTGCAGGGAGATGGTGTCACCTGATACTCAGTGGAGGAACAAAAGGAGCGGAGAAGAGTTGGCTGGGGAGAGTTCTGCTGCTTGAGTTCTTGCTGTGCCTTTGTGTTCTCCACAACTTGCTTGCGTGTTCTGAAGCTCCATCACTTTGAGCAAGCTACTGCAATCTTGAAGCTATCATCCCTTGCTTGAGCACTTGGAGGAAAGAACAAGAGGCTTCGAGTCCAACAACGAGAAGACACGGGGAAAGGGTTCTTGCGTGAGATCGTCGCTGGGTAGAGCTCAGGAGGAAGCTTGCTGTGTTCTTGTCTTTGCTAGTGCTAAGTAAGATCTTTCTTGTGTTTCATTGTGCTTAAACATATATCCTTGATTGAAACGCTGTGGAGAGGTTTCTCCACCGAGAAGGAGGTTGCTTACTATCCGGTGTTCACCGGGGCTTGATCTGCCGAAGATCAAGGGATCGCCCACCTTACGGGCACGCCAAGGAGTAGGGGCAAGTTATCCCCGAACCTTGTAAACCCTCCTTGTTAGCGATCTTGCTAGTTGTGTTAGTTTGCTTTCGTTTTCTATTTTTCTGCATACTCCGTGTTTGCTACTTCCGCTGTGCTACTAACAAATCTAAGTGCAGAACTTTGAAAAGCTTAAAGTCCAAGTGTTTGGCTATATTCACCCCCTCTCTAGCCATTCGGTTCCAACAAGAGGATCACGGCTTTATCTAGATTCATCTCCTGAGCTGCCGAGCGCAGCTTACCTTTCTTCAAAACTTTGCCGCGGACCACCAAGTTCCAGTAGGATGCCAACTGTGACAAAATCTTTGAAGAGTTGAAGACCTATGTGGCAGAGTTACCTAACTTTGCCAAGTCGGAGCTAGGGGAGCCTTTATACGTCTACTTGGCAACCTCGGCTGAGGCGGTTAGTATGGTGCTGGTAAGGCAAGGAGAGGCTAAACAACAGCCAGTGTACTTTTTTTGCGCTTTTATTAAAAGGTGTCAAGTGCCATTACACGGCGCTCGAGAAGTTGGCTTACGCCTTGCTATTAGCTGCTCGACGGCTCCGACCTTATTTCTTAGTGCATTCGATCATGATCTTGACCAATAGTAGCCTGGGTAGGGTGGTGTCAAATCCGGAGGCTTCAGGGCGGATGATCAAATGGACGACGGAGCTGAGTGAATATGACATACAGTATCAAGCCCGCCTGACCATTAAGGCTTAGGCCTTAGCCGATTTTCTCAGTGAATTGCGCTCAGAGGAGACCGAGGGTGCTTAGCAGGTTTATGTGGGCAGGTCGTCGGCTCGACAGGGGAGTGGTATCGATATTTTGATGGTCTCCCCAAGGAAGAGTAGCTACATTTATCCGTGAGGATGGAATATCGAGCCACTAATAATGAAGTAGAGTATGAGACTCTTATCTATAGACTATAAGCCGCTAGGCACGTGGGTGCCACTCGGGTAATGTTGTATTCAGCAAGCCACTAGGCACGTGCAAGCCGCTAGGCATGTGAATGCCATGAGTTACCCAGCGTCCTGTGGGCCCAGCGGACCACGCCAAGGGAGTTAATGGGTCACACGCCTTTTCAATTGGTCTATGGAAACAAGGTAGTGGTGCCAGTGGAAGTGGGCTGTGTATCCAAACTGAGGAAGGAGTATGACGAAGAAAATGCAGAGATGAGGCGCTTGGAGCTGGATCCGGTCAAGGAAATCTGGGAGAGAGCTGCCGTAAGAATGTTCGCTTATCGCCAAAGAATGAAGCAAAAGTACGACCGAAAGGTGCTGGCTAGGACATTCCAGGTCGGGTATCTCGTGTGGAAAAGAAAAATGTTGGTTGAGTATGTTAGCAAGCTAGAGCCCCATTGGGGAGGACCTTTCAAGGTAATCTAGAATCTGACCTCCGGGGTGTACTATTTGGAAAAAGATCAAGGAATGAAACTGGACTGACCCTGGAGCGTCATTCATCTCCAACCCTATAGAGGGCCACAGTGAGGTTGTGTAAGCTTGGTGTATTACCCAACTTTATGTTGTTAATGAATTGCCAGGCCCCCACGACATGTGCAAGCATTCCATGTTGGAACTTGGATGGCTAGAGAGGGGGGGTGAATATAGCCAGACATAAAAATCGCTTTCTCTTTTACACTTCTCTGCAGTTAGGGTTAGTAGCACAACGGAAGCAAGAACAAAGTATAACTGCTGAAATGAAAAACAAACTACAAATGCTAACAAAGAGGATTTACAAGGTTCGGGGATAACTTGCCCCTACTCCTTGGCATGCCCTTAAGGTGGGCGATCCCTTGATCGTCGGCAGATCAAACCCCGGAAAATCCTGATAGAAAGCAACCTCCTTCTCGGTGGAGTAACCTCTCCACAGCGTTTCAAGATGAATGAAGTATTAAGTACAGGAAACACAAGAAGAAATCTTACTGAGCACTTAGAACCTCAAGAACACAAGCAAACTCCTCACCGAGCTCCACTCAGCACAGATCTCACGCAAGAACTCTCTTCTTCGTGTCTTCTTGCTGATGGACTCACCAAGCTTCTTGTTTCTTCTTCCCAAGTGCTCAAGTAACAGCAGGTTGCTTCAAGATTCAGAGTGATGCTCAACAGATCAGAGTTGTCACAAGAGCAGAACAAGAGATGTCACAAGAAATGATCAAGTCTCGTGTGTCTGAGGCTTCATCGCTACCAAGCCCTTAAGCCTCTCCCACTGATCGCCAGGTCACAGCCACCTCTCTGCAGCTCCCAGCTGCTCACCTGCAACTGCTCACCCACCACTGAGCTCTCCTGGACTCCCTGAGCTTCCCTCAGACAAGCTCCAGTCAGCAGCTCCAGCAGCGCCAGCATCCGTTGCAACCTGAGATGGAAACCTACTCAAACTGACGTAGCAAAAGCCTCAGTTTGACTCCCTTGAAGTAAACCTGAGTTACCTGCACACTTAGGCTCATTAGCTCAGCAAATCAACAGAGTATCAACAATCAGTAGTTAGGAGCAGAAATCAGTAGTGAATCAGCAGAGAAACAGACGAAATCAGAGCTCTGACAGCGTTTTTGAATTAAAGCTGCCAGCTACTGATCGGTCATCAGACCGATCAGAGTGACTCCTGATCGGTTACCAGACCGATCAGGCTGGGTTCAGACCGATCAGGCTCTATCCTGATCAGTCCCCAACGCGTAATCAGATATCGCGAGACTTCTCTGGGATCCGATCACCAGACCGATCCCAAGTCGTGGATCGGTCACCAGCCGATCCACCCCTTTGCAGGGTGATTTCCCAGCTTCGCAGTCTAAACCTCCTGATCGGTCACCAGACCGATCAGGACATCCTCAGACCGATCAGGCTGGGTCCTGATCGGTCATAGTGAGGAACTCGCGACATTTGATCGTTCACCAGAACGATCTGAATAGTATCCCTGATCGGTCACCAGACCGATCAGGAGCCGCACAGAAAGTTTTCCAAACTCACTGTATGCTCCCTGATCGGTCACCAGACCGATCAGGAGCCGATTAGTAGGTTTGCCAAAGTCACCGTATGTTCCCTGATCGGTCACCAGACCGATCAGACATCGCTGGATCAGTCACCAGACCGATCCACGAGGGAACTCCGTGCCAACTTCCCTAATCGGTCACTAGACTGATCCAGGCAAGGTCAAACCCACTCTAAGTCAAGAGAACTGGCTCCCAGCCTCCCCTGACTCGTGCTCAGTCCCTCGGACCAAGACTCCGTGCCCAGCTTCACTCACCAGGACTTCAGTCAACCTGGCTTCACTCACCAGGACCCGACTTCACTCACCGGGATTTTCAATCACCTAACCCTCCGAGTTAGGAATTTCCACACCTAGCCCTCCAAGCTAGGACTTTTCCACACCTAACCCTCCAAGTTAGGATTTCATCCACCTAGCCCTCCAACCTAGGACCTGGCCCTCCAAGCCAGGGTTTCATCCACCTAGCCCTCCAAGCTAGGACCTGACCCTCCAAGCCAGGCTTTCATCAAACCTAGTCCCACTAGGTATGCCTAGTCCACGACCAGGACTTAATCATAATCATCTCATCAACCTAAACTAAAATTGGTGTCAACACCAAAATAACAATCAGGGTCAGACTGCATCAACATTCCAGACTCTTGCTTTGCCAACGAGTTATAAGTGGGCATTCCCCCACGCCATCACTTGGCTCGGTGCCCCCAATCGGACGCTGGCGGCACACGCTCCCTAGAATTGGATCGGCCAAGTGTCCAGATTCTCTCTTTGCCAACGAGTTATAAGTGGACATGCCCCCATGTCACCACTTGACTCGGTGTCCTCGATCGGACGCATGGCAACCCACGCTCCCTAGAATCGGACCGACCAAATGTTCAGACTCTCGCTTCGCCAGCAAGTTATAAGTGGGCATGCCCTCATGCCACCACTTGGCTCGGTGTCCCTGATCGGACGCTGGCGGTCCACGCTCCTTAGAATCAGACCGGCCAAGTGTCTAGACTCTCGCTTTGCCGGCGAGTTATAAGTGGGCATGCCCCCACACCACCACTTGGCTCGGTGTCCTCGATTGGACGCGTGGCGGCCCCCGCTCCATAGAATCGGACCGGCCAAGTGTCCAGACTCTCACTTCGCCAGCGAGTTATAAGTGGGCATGCCCCCACGCCACCACTTGGCTCGGTGTCCCCAATCGGACGTGTGGCAACCCACGCTCCCTAGAATCATACCGATCAAATGTCCAGACTCTCGCTTTGCCAGCGATTTATAAGTGGGCATACCCCCACGCCACCACTTGGCTCAGTGTCCCCGATCGGACGCGTGGCGACCCATGCTCCATAGAATCAGATCGACCATGTATCCAGACTCTTACTTCACCAGCGAGTTATAAGTGGGCATGCCCCTACACCACCACTTGGTTCGGAGTCCCCCGATCGGACGCGTGGCAACCCGCACTCCCTAGAATCAGACTGACCAAGTGTCCAGAATCTTGCATTGCTAGTGAATCATAAGTGGGTGCGTCGCCACGCTTCCCCTTAGCTCGGTGCTCCTGATCGGGCGCAGGCGGCCTACGCAACCCAGTTATAGACGGGTGGTCTTCGTGGCTTCACCTAACTCGTGACATTCTACGGGACTCCATGCTCTTTACTGTGGGTGAGGGCAGAGTCCCCTGAGCAGACCTCGCTAGGGTCAAACCGGTGGAAAGGTACCTGATCCCGAGTTTAGCCAAGGCATATAGTGATTCTCCAAAATAGGGGAACAATGCAAAATACGCATATACTTGTGAAAAGTCCAAAATATATTAAGCTGGTAAGATAATTACAAGAGTGAGGAAGCATCGTCTACAGAAAAATGAAATAGAACAAAAATATCCCTGGGCCCTCAGTCGAATGGGCAACGAGACTCCTCCGGTAGCTATTGGGTCAAGCCGAAAAGTTTCACCGTGCTAACAGGAAGGTCGAGAGGAATATGCCCTCCCTGCTTAAGCTGATCGAAGGTATCGGTCAGCTACAACTTAAGCAGGGGGTTCACCCGAGCCGCGAGTTGTTTGCTAAATGTCGCCGAATTGCTATACTCCACTCGGTGGATATTCAATCATGCCGCCTCATCCACCTTATAGGCCCGGAGATTCTCTAGCTTCAACTGGGTAGCCTCCCACTCAGACCTTTGAGCACGGAGCCGAGTGAGCTCCTCGGCCTAGGAGTTCAGTTCTTGGTCCCGGCTCGCCAGCTAAGCAACTAAGGATTCCGCCATCTCAGATTGGGCGGCCAAGTCCTTCTCCTTAGCCGACAGCTCAGCCTGCAAGGACTCATGGGACTGGGATAGCTGGAGGAGCTCGCCTTTCTTCTTGTTAAGCCTTCTCCTGAACCCGAGCATGGAGGGCCCAGGTATTTCGCTCGACATACTTCAAGGTGGAGATCCATCTTTGGACGTGGGCCATGGCCGAGTCGGAGGAGTCTACTTGGGTCATAGCCACCTCTAGCTGGTCCTCTGCAGTCACTAGTCGGTTTTGTAGCGCGATGATTTCTGCCCGGAGGTCATTCAGTGTTGCTTCGTTGGGGACCAACCGAGCGTGACGAAGGTGAGTCTCCAGCTCCTCCACCGTCGCTCGGCAGCAACTCGGGCCTGGGCATGGGCCTCCACAGCCATGGATAGGCTATGGAACGAGTCCCAGAACTACACTAAAAAAAGGTTAGTGTGATTGTGAGTTGAATAAGCCTTAAGACAAAAAAAAACCTGAGTTGCCTCCAGGAAGAAGGCATTAGCCTTGCTGTTCGGGCCCCAGTAGTAGGATTCCCGGACCCCCTGCAGATAATAGTCTGCAACTGGCCTATACAGTTGCAGTTCCTAGGACCGGTATGGCAAGCTCCCATCGGCATCTCCAAGCGAGGGAGGGTACCAGGATGTGAAGAGGACGAGGAGTGGCTAGGACTTCCACAAGCGATGACGCGAGTCGAGGGGGAGGGGGAAGTCTAGCGCGCTTGAAGATGGTCGGGGAGAGAAGAACCGCTCCAGGCAGCCGCTCGGGCAAACGCCTCCGTGTGCCTCAAAGGGCCTGCTGAAGCCCGCTTCTTCTTCTTCTTCTTCTTCGGTCAAGAAGTGGAGGTGGCCCTGACCTGGACATCGGTTGCCAAAACAGGTGCATGGCTTGGACCACGGGCCCGACGACGCCTCAGTTCAAGAGGTTGATCGTGCTCCTCTAGGGGCTCGACGTCGGAGCTCACCGCAGCTACAGGGGGGCCGAGAGGTGGCTCGGGAACAGGAGCATAGGTGAGTGGATCCACAACGCGCTTCTCTAGTTCTGTGGACACTCTCAACTCCAACTCTACGTCGTCAATACCGAACCCATCTTGTAGGGCGGCAGCGAACATCATGGTGGCCGTAAAATAGTAAAAGCTTAGTTAGCTATAAATATTCAAAAGCAAGATAAGAGAGCTTACCGAGTGAGGAAGGTCGAGGAGCTAGGACTTGGCTTAAGCCAAAGGTGTAGAGGATCTCCTCCTGAAGGAGGTTTACCCATGGAAGTGTCGACTATCGATTTTTGAAAGGGCTAACTGGTAGGTAGGCAAAGAGCGATAGGCTTTCGGAAGAGGTGGTGAAGGGGGCAGGTCCTCTATCCAGACGGTGGGCCAGCTCGGGGTCAGGGTGGTGTTGATGAAGAAGAAGCGATCCTTCCAACCTTTGTTGGAGGTCAGAAGCTTCGCTAAAAAGGAGGTCTTGGCTCGGGTTTGGAAGAAGAAATCACCCGGCTCTTGTATTTTGGGATAGTAGAAGAAATGAAAGATTTTTGGACAAAGAGGAATATGATACAAGGTAAAAATAATGATCGACCCACAGATGAGGCGAATGGCGTTCAGTGCTAGTTGAGATAGGGGGAGTTGGAAGTAGCGACACACCTTCTAAATGAAAGGGTGGAGGGGAAAACAAAGGCCGGCCTAAAGATGGTCTCGGGAGAGGGTCTGCTAACTCAAAGGTGGTCTCTCGGGTTGGTCAATCGGGCCAGGTAGCACTAGGTGTTGGTCGGATGGAATTTGGTATTTTGATCATAGGCAATCGAGGTCCCGAGAGCACAGCTCGGACATGACAGTGGTGTACAACAGACCGGGGGTCGAAGAGGAGGAGGCCATGAATGGACAAGGGTGTAACGAAAGGTGAACTAACCCGAGAGGGACGAGAGGTCACCGGAAGAGGTGTGGGGCTGCAGGACAACTATCGCCGGAGAAGATGACTGAAACCCTAGCAGAGCACTAAAGTAAGAGAGGAACGAAGTAAAAAGTGGGACGGTGAAAAGGGGAGAGGTAGTATATAAAGGGTCGAGGGGTGGATATCGGTCATTCGATGAAAATGCGGTAAAAAGGCGGGATTGGATCAGGGTCGTCCATTTTCTCAATAATGAACCTCGGGAAGACACACAGCATGCGCAGCGTGCGTTTACAGTTTCTGACACCAGACGCTTCGTTACTCGGGAAAACCAATGGGGGAGGAACACGTGACCCCTAGCAATTAATGGGGGGATACAAATCTATCCATTGAGCATCAAAGGATAAGACATGGAAGACATGACGAGATAACGATGTCGGCCACATCATGAGTCAGTCAGGCAGTTGGTGTTGGCAACTAGTCGTTGGTCGGCCTGTGCAATTTAGCCTGGCTTACTCTGAACGAGCGGTCTAGTCAATCAGACTCGGCGCCTCCTTCGACTAGACTCGAAGGGGATGCTTATGATCCCGCCCTAGCTCTTGTGTAATCCGATCGGCCAGCATGACGCTTCATAAAGATGGGTCATTTCCAAAGGGAGGTCGGACGGCCCGGCATGGCATGAAAAGGAGCGGATTGCCATTGGCCCGAATTCCACCCAGGTCGGATGTCCTGATTGGATAACTGGCCGGGGGATAAGTCGGTCGGCTGATGTCCGAGTACCTCCCGACTCGGTACGTCACATATGTTCCGACCGACGTATCGCTTGCTCCATAGCTTGGTGTTCCTTGAGATAGCCGATCGACGCACTCCTTAAGTGCGCTCTGGCTCAGAAGTTGTCGTTATTCACAGCAATACCTACCTACTGACACCATGCAGATAAAGGTAGTACTAGAGTCGGCACAGGCCGGTTCGGGCCTGACACCACTTATGTCCGAATCACGGATATCTTGCTGACGCAGTATATTCCTGACAGACTCTGGCAACCCGTACCACGGCGCCCCTTGTGTATGTTAGGATGAGACGGCGCCGATCGGCAAGCTGATAGTGACCCCTGATTTTGTCCCCGCATGAGACAAAAAGGCCCTCCAGCTATATAAGGTCTTCCTTCCTTCACCCGCAGGTGTGCGTAATATTTTTTGGCTACAGTCGTTTCTTCCTTAGCTTCATCTTCTCCACTGGATTCCGACTTGATCGTCGGAGGCCCTTGCTGGAAAACTCTCCCGATGGGTTACTGACAGTCATCTTTTTCGCAGGACAGACGCTCCTTGGCCGGAATAGTCCTCAACATCATTGTGCGACATCACCACTCTTTTCCATCGCCAAGTCTACCTTGTCATCAAGTTGGGAGTTCACCTCGCTCTTCAACGGGATCAATTAATGAGTTGGACATGTCATTGAGTGTAGAATTGGTCAAGTCATCAAGTGTCAAGCTCATCGAGTGCTCCATAGTGGACGTTGAGTGGTTTTGTCGCCTGACTACTGAGTCGACCGAGTCCAAGTGGGTTGTCAATGCTTGAGTGTCGAGTCAGGAGAGAAATATATTGAGGTCTATATTTGACGTAATTTTCTTGAAACAGATTCATCTCCTCCGACTATTATTCGAGGTCAAGTACTCACGTACTCATGTTAGATGTCTATTTTCATGATACAATGGGAAGATCACGTAGACAACCAAGCTCTAGTTGTTTATGGTGAACCAAGACGTATACCCAAATGCTATCATGGAAAGAGCTGTTGAACTGAGTGTATGCCAGAGAGAAAGAAACGAGAAGAATAAGGTGGAAGGTTTTCAGCAATTTTGTATCTTCTCTTTTCATTACCCTCTGCCTAAGGTCATAACCTCCTTATATAATAGCTCAGACCCATAGGGCTCGTGAGGGTAGAGTGTAATGGCTAGGCCTTCCAGTGATGGATTAGTGATTTAGAGTTTGAGACTTAATTACGACGCATTATTGGGAAATTTTCTCTTTAATGTATATCGGACTTGAGAATACTAGCTATCAGGATGGATCTCCATGTGTACTTCTCCGATTTACTCTAGCAGTCAGTGGAAAATTTTCGTGGGACTGAACTTGTCATCCCAGGTTCGATTGTTATCTGGTTAATCATTATTTTCAGACCCACGGGCATAGCTGAGTTGGCACTCGGATAGTAGATTTGCATTATAGGATCAGGGTTTGAATTTGACCCCTAGGGATTCATTTCCTTAGGAAATAAATTCCTCTCGCTCACTAGCACATCTAGAATTTTAAATTGAGGGGGTTGTATACTAAATGACAAAAATAATTATTATACATTATATAATTTTAAATGATAAAAATATAATAATTAAAAAAATAAATAGAATACTCAAATTAATATTATTATATTATCAAAAAGAGTAATGTTAAAAGTCCATTAAAAAAACCAAGGAGGCGAAGTTTAATGGTTACGGCGGAGGCCCTGAGACCTTGAGTTCTAAGGTTTGATTCCTATCTCGTGCGAGTAGGTTTCCAGATTTATTTTAGTCGATGTCATTTCTTTGCTCGAGTCAAGCTTGACTCGGATCCTTCCATAAGTCCCGTCTAGTGTATGGACAATTTTCACTGAATTTCGAGTTGTATTTCAACTCATTATTATATTTTGTACTTAAAAAAAATCCTTAAGAGATAATTCAATTAAGTACCATATAAAATTTTCTATGCTCACATTCCTAGGTTAAAATTTCTCTTTCAATATATATCATTAACGCGTCTGTGAAAAAAATATCTTTCATTTTATTATGAAAATTTATTTTCACGATATTTATATTAGAAAATCATTAACGCGTCTATGAGAAAAATATCCTTCATTTTATTCTGAAACTTTGTTTTCATAATATTCATATTAGAAAATGATCATTTTGTAGTAATAGTGGAAGCCAAAAAGGTAAGCACAAGTAGCTCACTCTAAAAATAAGGTTGATTAGAATTTTTTAAAATTTCCCAAACTAATCTAAAATTTTGTTCAATATCTCAAATCGATGCAAAATTCATACCTACATCCTAAGATAGGACAAATATAAATTTTTGATATCAAGATAAAACCAAAATCTCACAAATCAATCCAAAAATTGCTCACCCTCAAATAACCTCCAAAGTTTTTATTTAGGGTTGAATTCAAACTCAAAACTTTCTAAAGTTGACCATCCCAAGTTGCACGATGGACAACGACGTCGAATAAGTTCACTGAAAGCTAGCTCCGACTCGAATTAGGAGCCGGTGGCTCATTTCAAGAACGTGATATTACTTTGAAATTTTATACCAAACTATCAATAGAAAGCTTTGGTTACCGACTTTCCAAATATATAATCAATTTCGAATTCTAAGGATTGACGTCGGCATAATCAATGAAGAAATTAGTTGAAGTGATTTGATAGTGAGAAAGAAGATAAACTTAAGACGTTCTTAATTTTCCTTACGTAATAGCTAGCTTTTAATTACAAATCCTTATTTAGAATGATTTTAATTCCATAAAAGAGTTAATTATCTTCTAATTTAATTTTTTTGTCAGTGAAAATGTGAATGGGGTTGTGGCCCTCATTCACTAGCAAATCTGTCCTTACTTGAGGCATAGTATAATAACAAAGTTATTTAAAAAAATTGGAGGATTACTTAGTATCATGATTTGTAAAATATAAATAACGCAGGCACTTAAGTAGACAATAAATATTTATATGCAGGAATCTGATAAGGAAATAGCGAGTTAGAAATAGTTATCCGGTTGAAGCGTCGGCGTGCCGACTGTCCTTAGAGAATTGATTGCCGCCCTACGATGCAAAGGCTCCCGGCAAAATTCCCCCAAGATCCGACAACCTCGCGACGTTCGTAGGTGCACTCCAAGACGAACGCTGCCTTTGGACTCAACCTCAGATCGCACTAGACGAAGCCTCAAGACCAACCGACCGAAAACCGAAGAAGCCGAAGAGAAATGCTCAGAAAAAAACAGAGGATCTCGCTCAAAGAACAGAGCAGAAGAGAAGAGAGAAGTTAGTATATTGCTCTGCCTTCTTTCTCTCCTTTTATAGATCCGAAGAGGCAATACATTGCCTCTTCGTGCTGAGGAATCGCGACCACGCGAAGCGTCGCGTCGAGCGCGATTTCTCTCCTGCGCACGCCTGTTTCGCAGCACCTGATCGGTCACCGGACCGATCAGGATACGTCCTGATCGGTCACCGTGACCGATCAGGATACTTCCTGATCGGTCACCGTGACCGATCAGGATACTTCCTGATCGGTCCCTGTGACCGATCAGGCTATTCTGTGGGTGCGTGGTTCTTTCCAAAAACATATATTGAAATTCAAAAATCAACAATCCCCCACAAATTTCAAAATATTTTTTGGAAAAATAAAAAAAAAACAGGTCCTGAGGCTTTGTTGTAACGAGCTTTCAGTGAAAATACCTTCCGGTTTGAATTTTCACCTAAGTAAACCAATTTTATTCACACAGGTTTGAAGTGAACTAAGTCTTGAACTTAAACCTTTAATATGTGAAAATCAATTGGCAACAACTCATCACAGGCGACGGTTGAATCCTTCTGGGTTGGTGCATTACGGCCATGCCACCGAATCTTGTTTCATAAGTGTTAAGGAGAGTTGCCCAGACCCCCCACACTGCGGCCTCACAGTTACACTTACATAGGTGAGTTCTCCAAGGATGTACTGCAAGCATCCTGTCATAAAGACCTTGAAATCATTAAGAGCCCCTAGGCTCATCCTTACTAGTAGTCAAGCATCTATCCAGGGAAGAGACTATGAGATTACATCTCAATCAGTTTGATGCTTACGGTTCACCCTTATAGCTTGTTTATACCACATTGAACCTACTTTTTGGGATCTCCAATCAGATAGGTTGGGTTGCCGCTATAGATGAAACCAAGATAGGCCTCAGTCCCATTCCCTTACTGGATCTCTTGATTTTCTCAGAATCAAGACCTTTTGTGAGTGGATCAGCAATATTGTCTTTTGAACTTACAAAGTCCAAAGACACCACTCCAAGAGACACTAGTTCACGAACAGACTTCAATCTGATTCGTACATGTCTCTTCTGTTTCTGGTTATACTTGGAGCTTCTAATCTGAGCTATTGTTGTTTGATTATCACAGTGTACTGAAATAGAAGGTATTGGCTTAATCATCAAGGGAATTTCAGACAGAAGACCCTTAAGCCAATCTGCTTCAGTTACTGTGGTATCCAAAGCACACAATTCTGCCTCAGATGTAGAACGGGATATAATCGTCTGTTTAACAGACCTCCAAGCAACTGCACCGCCTCCAAGTGTAAAAACATAGCCAGTAACGCCTTTACACTCAGCGGTGTCAGCTATCCAACTGGCATCACTATATCCCTCCAGGACTGCAGGGAACCTCCCATAGCACAAGCCCAAGGATATAGTACCCTTTAGGTATCTGAGTACTCTGTCTAATGCATCCCAATGCGTTCTGTCCGGACAGCTGGTAAACCTGCTCAATTTCGTTATAGCAAAAGAAATATCAGGTCTAGAACAATTTGCCAAATACATTAGACTACCTATTATTTGAGAATATCTTAGTTGAGACACGGCCACGCCACTCTTATTCTTATGGAGAGTCTTTGAAGGATCATAGGGTGTGACAACTGATTTAACTTGGCTATAGCCATATTTCTCTAACACTCTCTCAACATAGTGTGACTGAGAAATTGCTATTCCATCAGTTGAGCGAGTCAACTTTAGCCCTAAAATCATGTCAGCACAACCCATATCCTTCATATCAAACTTCCCACTTAAGAGGGCCTTGGTCTCATTAATAATTGAAAGGTCAGATGCAAACAATAAAATATCATCTACATATAAACATAAAATAATACATCTCTCGCCTTTCAGTTTAGTATATACACATTTGTCAGAGTCATTAATTTCAAAGCCAAACGATAGCATAGCACTATCAAATTTTTCATGCCATTGCTTTGGGGCTTGTTTCAAACCATATAGAGATTTAACTAACTTACAGACTTTATTCTCACTTCCAGAAGCTACATATCCCTCTGGCTGATCCATATATATCTCTTCTTCAAGATCTCCATTAAGAAATGCTGTTTTGACATCCATTTGATGGACCTCAAGATGATATATGGATGCCAGTGCTATCAATACTCGGATTGTAGTAATTCTAGTAACAGGGGAATAAGTGTCAAAATAGTCAATCCCTTCCTTCTGTTTGAATCCCTTAGCAACCAGGCGGGCTTTGAACTTATCTACTGACCCATCAGGTTTTAACTTCCTCTTAAATACCCATTTACATCCAATGGTGGTGCAACCAGGAGGCAAATCCACTAACTCCCAAGTGGCATTAGAGATAATAGAGTCCATTTCATTTTTAATGGCTTCTTTCCAATGCTTAGCTTCAGGAGAAGCCATAGCATCTCTATATGTCACAGGGTCACCTTCTATATTATAGGTGATAAAGTCTTGGCCTAAATCTTTAGACACACGTTGCCTCTTGCCCCTTCTCAATTCTGTACACTCACTAGATTTATCTAATCTAGAGTGACTTGAGGAAGGTACACCCACTAAGGATAATGGGACCTCTATGGAGGCAGAGTCATCTCTAGTAGGAGTACTAGAAATAGACTGAGGTGTTCTAGTCTTCATAGGAAATATATCCTCAAAGAATGTAGCATCACGAAGCTCTACAATAGTGTTTGCATCTATTCCAGATATTTCTGATTTGATAATCAGAAACCTATATGCAGAACTATTCTGAGCATAACCCAAGAAGACACCATCTACAGTCTTCGGACCAAGTTTTTTCCTTTTATGTTCAGGTACTAGCACTTTTGCAAGGCACCCCCACACTTTTAGGTATTTCAAACTTGTCCTTCGACCTTTCCAAAGTTCATATGGGCTTTTATCCCTTGACTTCATAGGTACTCTATTTAACACATGACAGGCAGTGTATAGAGCCTCCCCCCACAAGAAGTTGGGTAACCCAGAACTTCCTAACATGGAATTAATCATATCTTCAAGGGTTCGGTTTTTGCGTTCTGCTACACCATTAGATTGAGGACTATATGGAGCAGTGACCTCATGAATTATACCTGAATCTTGACAAAATTTTTGAAACAGGTTTGAGGTGAACTCTCCACCCCTATCAGACCTTATCCTCTTAATGGTTTGGTTTGTTTGATTTTCAGCTTCAGATTTAAAAATTATAAATTTATCTAAAGCTTCATCTTTAGTTTTCAGCAAATAAACATAGCAATAACGAGAGTAATCATCAATGAAGGTAATGAAATACCTTTTATGGTCTCTCGTTATTAAACCGTTAAACTCACAACAGTCAGTATGAATTAATTCTAAAATATTAGAATTTCTATCAACTGATTTGAAGGGTTTACGGGGCTGTTTATATTGCACACAAACTTCACATTTTTTCTTATCATTTATGGCTTGCTTAGGAATCATGTCAAGATTCATCATCCTTTTTATAGTTTGAAAATTAACATGTCCTAATCTATCATGCCACACATCATAAGACTCAATGTTATACGAACAACCAATATCATTAATTTTATTAATAATCGTATTTTCAACATTGAGTTTAAATAAACCTTCATTAAGGTAACCCTTTCCAATAAAGGTTCCTAAATGTAACAATACAACTTTATTACATTTGAAGTTTAGCTCATAACCAGCACGAACTAATTTTGACCCGCTAATCAAATTCCGTCGGACCGCTGGAACATGGTGCACCTCATGCAGTGACAGGACCTTCCCTGAGGTAAATCTCAAGTCAACTCGTCCAATCCCTAACACTCTGGCTGCAGAATGATTTCCCATGGTTACGGAAGTGCCTTCAATTACCTGATAAGTAAGGAAGGCAGAGCGATCAGCACAACAGTGCACATTAGCACCTGTATCAACTAACCACTCATTGGGTTGATAAATCAAATTTAGTTCAGGGTTAATGGAAACGAACCCATTGCTGGTGCTGGTCACAACATTGACCTGTTCCTTGGTGTTTAGCACATTGCCTTGGTTCTTCTTCTTGTCCTTCCGTTCAGGACAAAATTTGGCAAAATGTCCAACTTGTCCACAAGCCCAGCACGGCCTAGTCCCATGCTTCTTTTGAACCTTTGGTTTGGGTTTCATTTTGTTTTTCATTTTTTGGTTTTTGGACTTGTTCTTGTCAGAAGAGACTACCACATTTGCTTTTGGAGCAAAATCCATAGGTATCCCCTTATCATCATCCTTATGTTGCTTCCGATGTTCTTCCTCGATATTTAAGGCAATCATTAAATCTTCAAGAGAGATTTTACCTCTCCTGTGTTTAAGTGTCATGCCAAAATCTTCCCAACTCGGAGGCAACTTTTCGATGATAGACAAGACTTGAAGTTTCTCGGGTATCGGCATTTCTCCCTCAGCAAGACCGTGAATCAAAATTTGAAATTCATGGGTCTGCTCAATGACAGATCTACCCTCAACCATTTTGAAGTTTAAGAATTTCCCCACGGTGTACTTCTCTAAACCAGAGTCCTCGGAGTTATATTTTTTATCCAAAGATTTCCATAACTCTTTGGCCGAGGTTGTAGAGCAGTACACATCAAATAGTGCGTCCGAGAGGGCGGACAGGATTCTCCCATGGCAGAGATAATCCCTCTGTTTAAACCTCTCAGTAGAAGCACTACGGGCAGGTTCTTCTTCATCAGTTGAAGGAGGGTCTGATTCTATAACAGAGAAAAGCCCCAGCGTAGTAAGCCAAAATTTCATTCGTTGTTGCCAACGTTTGAAGTTTTGCCCGGAAAACCTCTCGGGTTTGGCGCTAGCCTCATCAGACCCCGACGTTCTAATATTTAACATGTCTACTTAGGCACAATTCAATTCTCTAAGATTGTAAAATATAAATAACGCAGGCACTTAAGTAGACAATAAATATTTATATGCAGGAATCTGATAAGGAAATAGCGAGTTAGAAATAGTTATCCGGTTGAAGCGTCGGCGTGCCGACTGTCCTTAGAGAATTGATTGCCGCCCTACGATGCAAAGGCTCCCGGCAAAATTCCCCCAAGATCCGACAACCTCGCGACGTTCGTAGGTGCACTCCAAGACGAACGCTGCCTTTGGACTCAACCTCAGATCGCACTAGACGAAGCCTCAAGACCAACCGACCGAAAACCGAAGAAGCCGAAGAGAAATGCTCAGAAAAAAACAGAGGATCTCGCTCAAAGAACAGAGCAGAAGAGAAGAGAGAAGTTAGTATATTGCTCTGCCTTCTTTCTCTCCTTTTATAGATCCGAAGAGGCAATACATTGCCTCTTCGTGCTGAGGAATCGCGACCACGCGAAGCGTCGCGTCGAGCGCGATTTCTCTCCTGCGCACGCCTGTTTCGCAGCACCTGATCGGTCACCGGACCGATCAGGATACGTCCTGATCGGTCACCGTGACCGATCAGGATACTTCCTGATCGGTCCCTGTGACCGATCAGGCTATTCTGTGGGTGCGTGGTTCTTTCCAAAAACATATATTGAAATTCAAAAATCAACATGATTTACCTCCTTTAATCCATAAGATTTTAGAGTGGACAGCAGAGCAGAGAGACACCTAGGTTGAGCAGTATCATTTTTTACTTTTTTTTTTTTTTTTGCATCTCATACCCTTGAGGCCTTGACTGTAGTAAATAACATTAAATGATCTAATAAATATCATTTGCTGGTTTTATCCGTCTTAGTCACTAACCATCAATGGTCAGCAATTTCACTATGGCAATTATGGATTCTTCATTAATATTGATCGTTTTAGATCTGCACATTAATTAATATATTTGTTACACATTTGAGCAAATAGCAAAATAGATTTGGATGACATAATGTCGTTTCACTTGGACAAATTTTTACTTAGTCATCCATTTCACTCAAGCATTTATGAATTCTTCATTAGCATCAACTATTTTAGGTTAGCATATAGCAAAATCATTTAGGCAAATATTGTCCTAAGCGGTCTGTTAATTGTACTCGCACACAAGTCATGTTGATTTAGTGCAATCCCATCCCTAGGTTTGTACCTCTTTGTGCCCTCGTGTGTAATGACGAAGGCAGTTCAGGTGATCTACTCGGGTTGATCCTTGGTTGTGGGGTATGAGTGTCGACGTTGATGTCATCGCCATGAGTTGCTGTCTTTTTTTTTTTTTCTTTCTCCCATGGTAAATCCAACTTTATCCTTTCCTAAACTCTATTGGGCCTCTCAGGCTATAGTTAGGGTAGACTTAAACGTTGCAAAAGGTGGATCCGTCACCCCAACGGCCCCCTAGTCTCTGCCCCACAATTGTCCAGAGGGGATAAATCACGGTGAATGCTGGTGTGGCGAGGCGCTTGGGGTCGAGGGATTTTTTTTAAACAGCAGCCGAGTTTTTACCACTCGCGCATATCGTCGACCCTCGAACCTTTGACCTCCGTTGCAAATGGTAAGCGCCTAACTAACTGCTCCAGCCCGTGAGGGCTAGGATAGACTTAAACGTGACTCTGCCCGTGCATGCATGAGAGAAAATTTTTCTCTATAAATATTCTCACAATCTTGAATGATTATGATTAATTCAATTAACAAACTTTAAAACTCCACATATGGAGACAAAAATTTAACATTTGATTTTAGCATTTTCTATTTTTATTTTATGAAAAAATATGATGTTTTTTAAAAAAAAAATTTCGTTTGTATTTTCCACATAATTTTTTTAGAAAAAGTAATATTATTTTATGAAAAATTAAAAAATATTTTGAAAAATATTTTTTTTTTTTAAAAAAAACATGGAAACCAAACGATCCCGTTTTTCAGCTCTTTTCTATTTATATTTTTCCAAATTCAACATGTCCACACGCACGTGCACAAAATCCATTGATTTTTCAGGACTGCAACAATGATCAAAGTAGTACAAGAATTAATATTTTTAAACATGGAAATAAATTTTTTATTTACATTTTTTAATTAAAAAAATACTAAACTTATTTTTGAATAAAATAGAAGTACCGTTAACTTTGTGAAAAAGAGATGTGAAAAAATGTATTTTCAAGTAAAAACATAATCCATTTTATCATACATCTTGATGGTTATGCCATTTAATAATTTTTTTTCTATTTAAAATGACTGAAATATTTTATTAAAATTCTTTAGAAGTCATCCAAGAGATTTTTTTTGGGTTAGGATTTGCAATAATAATTAGGATTTGCAACAATAACTTCAGGGTTGTTATAGTAACCGAGTTTATGTTTAGTACGACACTATTTTTGCTATAGTGCCAAGAGATTAGCAAGTTTCCACAATTGATTGGTGCTATTGTAATAACAAATAAAATACTTTTAAATCAATTAGTCAGTTACAACAATTGATTGGTTGCATTGTAGCAGCAAACATAATATTTCTGAATCAATTGGTGAGTCTCATCAATTGATCGGTAAAATAAAAAAAAAGAGTCATTCTATAATTTTAAATGGTCGAATTCGATGGAAATCGATTGGTGAAGGTAGTCAATTGATTGATAGGCGAAAATAAGTCCAAATACATATAAAAGAGGATTTCTTAAAGATTTGAAGGGACTAATTCTTGAGAGTTTTGGAACAAAGTACTGTTGTATTTCCGAGAGTCATTTTCAAGCAACAAGAGATCAAGTAAAGCAAGGTTTTGATTGTAAATTCATTTTCGATTTCATTTATCTTTGTATATTGTTTCATGTTGTATTGTTGTAAAAGCTTGTTATAAGATGCTTCTCCGCCTCCTAAAGGTTTCCTAGAAGGGGAAGATTATAGTGATAGTGGATCGCTAGGAATATACCTTGGAGTAGTTATCTCCAAGAGACAGATACCAAGTAAATCTTAGAGTTGTGCATGTTGATGCAGTCTGGCCCGATTGTTGTTTTAGTGTTGACAACGATTTAAGTTTGGTTGAGTGAATTCGGATTAAGTCCTGGTCGGGGACTGGGCATAGAGGGAACGAAATCCTGGTGAGTGAAGCCAGGTTGATTAAAATCCCGGTGAGTGAAGCCGGGTCCTGGTGAGTGAAGCCTGGTGACTGAAATCCCGGTGAGTGAAGCCGGGTCCTGGTGAGTGAAACCAGGTGACCGAAATCCCGGTGAGTGAAGCTGGGTCCTGGTGAGTGAAGCCAGGTGACTGAAATCCCGGTGAGTGAAGTCGGGTCCTGGTGAGTGAAGCCAGGTGAAGGAAATCTCGGTGAGTGAAGCCGGGTCCTGGTGAGTGAAGCCAGGTGAATGAAATCCCGGTGAGTGAAGCCGGGCCCTAATGAGTGAAGCCAGGTGAATGAAATCCCGGTGAGTGAAGCCGGGTGACCGAAACCCTGGTGAGTGAAGCCAGGTCCTAGTGAGTGAAGCTAGGTTGAATGAAGTCTCGGTGAGTAAAGCTGGGCACGGAATCTTGGTCCGGGGGACTGAGCACGAGTCAGAAAAGGCTAGGGAGGCTGTTCTTTGGACTTAGGGTCGAATTTGTGGGAGTTGGATCGGTCTGGTGACCGATCAGGGAGTTGGCACGAACTCCCTATTGTCGATCGGTCTGGTGACCGATACAGAGAAGGCTGATCGGTTTGGTGACCGATCAGGGAGAGAACAGAAAGGTTTCTGTTGAGCTTCTGATTGTTCTGGTGAACGATCAGAGAGAGGTCAATAGCCTTGGGGAGAAACTCTTGATCGGTCTCTGGACCGATCAAATATCGCGAGTTCCTCATCCTGACCGATCAAGATGGATCCTGATCGGTCAGGGAGTGACCTGATCGGTCACCAGACCGATCAGGGCACAACCTGATCGGTCAGGTGACCGATCAGAGGCTTTGGCCTGCGAGAGCTGGAATTCCTCCAGCAAAGTGTTGGATCGGTCCGGTGACCGATCCACGACCTGTGATCGGTCAGTGTGACCGATCACAAGAAGTCGTAATTCCTAGTTTCTCACTGTGGACTGATCAGGCTAGAGCCTGATTGTTCAGGGCTTACCCTGATCGGTCTGGTGTGACCGATCCACGACCTGTGATCGGTCAGTGTGACCGATCACAAGAAGTCGTGATTCCTAGTTTCTCACTGTGGACTGATCAGGCTAGAGCCTGATCGTTCAGGGCTTACCCTGATCGGTCTGGTGACCGATCAGGTTCATCTCTGTGACCGATCAGTGGCTGTAACTTTAATTTGAAATCACTGTCAGACGCTTTGATCGCGTCTGTTTTCTCTGCGCTTTCTCTGATACACTACCGATTTCTTTGTGATACGCTTTGCTAAGCTTCTGTTAAGTGTGTAGGTGATACAGGGAGGATTCAAACAATGGAGGAGAGTCAAATGGGGACTTTCATGTATCAGGTTTGGCTGTTTCTCCTTCTCAGGTTTCAACGGACGCTGGCGCTGCTGGCAACTGATGGAGGCTCAGCTGAAGAGGTCTTCAGGGACTGAGTGCTCAGGGAGTCAGGCTGAGTTCTGTGGATGCTGATGGAGCTTGGCGATGGGAGCAGAAGCTTAAGACGAAGCTGGAAGCAGAGGAGCCACGGGGATGAACAGACAGAAAACTTGAGGAGTTTGGCTGGGTTGTTCGTGTGCTCTCTGTTGCTTTATGCTTAAGTGTTTTTCTGCTACATTCTTGTGAGAGTTTCCTTCTTAGTCTCGTGAGCTTAATTGTTATCTTATTGAGACGCTTGTGGAGAGGTTTTTCCACCGAAAAGGAGGCGCTGCTATATCCGGGTTCACCGGGGCTTGATCCGCCGACGATCAAGGGATCGCCCACCTTACGTGCATGCCAAGGAGTAGGGGCAAGTTATCCCCGAACCTTGTACATCGCCGTATTAGTGATTTGGTTTGCTTTTCATTTCTGCATATTTTTGTTTGTGTTGTTTGCTTCCGCTGTTGCTAATCTGATCACGCAGAAAGTTTCAAAGAGCGACTTGTGGGTGTCTGGCTACATTCACCCCCCTATCTAGCCATCCAAGCACCAACAAGTGGTATCAGAGCTTGGGGCTCTGTTCAAACGGCTTAACATCCGAGAGCTTACAACAACGATGGCTTTGAGAGAAGATTTTAGCACCAGCAGACCACCCTTCTTCAACGGATCAGATTTTCAATATTGGAGGTCGAGGATGGAGTACTATCTCAAGATGAACATCAACATATGGTTTGCTGTGAAGGAGGGGTTCTCTCCTCCAAAGGATGTTGAGGAACAAGACCTAGACTTCTCAATGTGGTCGGCTGAGCAAACTCGAAAGGGGGAAGCCGATGCCGAAGCTGTGGTCACCCTGCAAAGCGGGATGACCAAGGAAGAGTTGATCAAGGTGGGTCCTTTTACAAGTGCTAAAGATCTATGGAGCAAGCTCATTGAGCTCCATGAAGGCACTCAAGATACCTGGAGAGCCAAGAGAGACCTTCTACTCAACCAACTTCAAAATCTCACCATGGGAGAAAATGAGAAGGTAAGTGAACTCCATGAACGATTCAAAGAGATCCTCAATGGTCTACACTCCATCAATGAGAAGGTAGAGAACCGAGATCTTATAAGATATGTTCTCAAAGCTTTCCCTAGGAATGCCTTGTGGTCATCCATGGTGGATGCTTACAAGGTTTCCAAGGACTTATCTTTTGTTAGGTTAGAAGATCTATTTTGTGAAATGGAACTACATGAGATCTCTAACCAAAGCCCAAAGGAGAAAGGGTTTGCTTTAGTGGCAGGTGACAAAAAGAAGAAGAAGAAGGTGTTGATGCAGTCTGGCCCTGATTGTTGTTTTGGTGTTGACACCGATTTTAGTTCAGGTTGATTATGTTGATTATGATGATTATGATTAAGTCCTGGTCGGGGATCAGGCATGGTATGGAAAATCCTAGCTTGGAGGGCTAGGTGTGTGAAAAGTCCTAATTCGGAAGAGGTGGGTGAAAAGTCCTAGCTTGGAGGGCTAGGTGAAAAGTCCTAACTTGGAGGGTTAGGTGCAAATTCCCATCTTGGAGAATTAGGTGAAAAAGTCCTGGCTTGGAGGGTCAGGTCCTAGCTTGGAGGGCTAGGTTTGGAAAGTCCTAATCCGGAAGAGTTGGGTGAAAAGTCCTAGCTTGGAGGGCTAGGTGAAAAGTCCTAACTTGGAGGGTTAGGTGCAAATTCCCAACTTGGAGGGTTAGGTGAAAAATCCTTAGCTTGGAGGGCTAAGGTGGATGGAACCCTAGCTTGGAGGGCTGGGTTGGAGCCCTGGATCGGTCTGGTGACCGATCAGGGATATTGGCACGCTGCTCCCGTGTGGATCGGTCGGGTGACCGATCCAGCAATGACTGATCGGTCTGGTGACCGATCAGGCAGCAGGTGTTGCCTTGTTGCTTGGCTCCTGATCGGTCTGGTGACCGATCAGGGAGCAAGCAACTTCCTCACTGCCCTACTCCTGATCGGTCTGGTGACCGATCAGGGAGTGAACAGTGAGTTGAGTTCCCCTTTAGATCAGCTTCTGAACGGTCCGGTGACCGATCAGAGACTTAGGATTTGATTTCCGGAATTACTGTTCATCGAACCTGATCGGTCTGGGTGACCGATCAGGAATCATTCTGATCGGTCTGGTGACCGATCAGGCTTCATTCTGATCGGTCTAGTGACCGATCAGGCTTCACTCTGATCGGTCCGGTGACCGATCATGCTTGTATTGCCGTGAGGCTGGGAGTCCCAGCAAAACAGTGGATCGGTCCGGTGACCGACCCACAATCTCTGGATCGGTCTGGTGACCGATCACTTTAATTCAAACTGCCTGTCAGACGCTCTGATCGCATCTGACCACACCCGATTCTCTGCACTAAGCTTCTGATTCTTGATTTACTGGTTGATATGCTGCTCTAACAGTCTGATTAAGCTGCAAGTGATAGGGGAGGATTCAAACACTCAAGGAGAAGTCAATGGAGGCTTTCCTTGGAGCAGGTTTGTCCGTTTTCCATCTCAGGTTGCAATGGCCAGAGCTGCAGACTGGAGCGGCTGACTGGAGCTTGGTTGAGGGAGCTCAGGAAGTCCAGGAAGGGCTCAGTGGTAGCTGGCGTTGGCAGTGAGGCAGCTGGAGGCTGCAGGAGATGTTGTCACCTGATGCTGAGTGGAGAAAAAAAAAGGGTGGAAGAAGGCTTCGAGGAAGCAGAGTTCGTGAACTAAGTTCTTGCCGCGCCTTGTGTTCTCCACAACGTGCTTGCTGTGTTCCTGAAGTTGTCATCACCTTGAGCAAGCGATTGCATTCTTGAAGCAACCGACCATTACTTGAGCGCTTGAAGGAGAGAACAAGAAGCTTAGAGTCCGACAGCGGGAAGACACGAGGAAGGGTTCTTGCGTTAGATCGCCGCTGGGTGGAGCTCAGGAAAGCTTGCTGTGTTCTTGTCTTTGCTGAGTGCTTGAGTAAGATCTTTCTTGTTGTTTCATTGAGCTTAAACAGTTATCTGTGATTGAAACGCTGTGGAGAGGTTTCTCCACCGAGAAGGAGGTTGCTTTATATCCGGTGCTAACCGGGGCTTGATCTGCCGACGATCAAGGGATCGCCCACCTTAAGGGCACGCCAAGGAGTAGGGGCAAGTTATCCCCGAACCTTGTAAACCCTCCTTGTTAGCGATCTTGCTAGTTGTAGTTGTTTCTCTTCATTTTCTGTTTCTGCATTTTCTGTTTTCATACTTCCGCTGTGCTACTAACAAAGTGAAGTGCAGAAATTGACTTTGGGTCTATGTGAAAGTGATTGGCTATATTCACCCCCCCCCTCTCTGGCCATCTGGGTTCCAACAAGTGGTATCAGAGCTTGGGGCTCTGTTTACGGCTTAACATCCGAGAGTTATCAACAAGATGGCTTTGAGAGAAGGCTTCTCCACCACTCGACCTCCATTCTTTGATGGCGCCGACTTTCAATATTGGAGATCAAAGATGGAATATTATTTGAAGATGGACATCAATACTTGGTTCGCGGTGAAGGAGGGATTCACCCCTCCTAAGGATGATGAAGGCAAAGAACTTGAGTCGTGGAGATGGACTGCCGAACAAACTCGAAAGAGTGAAGCCGACGTGAAGGCGGTTGTCACTCTACAATGTGGCATGAACAAAGACCAACTCATCAAGGTTGGTCCTTTCACAAGTGCAAAGGACTTGTGGAACAAACTCATTGAGCTTCACGAGGGTACCCGAGACTCAAGGATCGCAAAGAGGGATTTGTTCCTCAATCAACTCCAAAATCTCTCCATGAAGGAGAATGAATCGGTAAGTGAGCTCCATAGCCGGTTCAAGGAAGTCCTCAATGGGCTTCATTCGATTGATGAAAAGGTCGAGAATCACGACCTTGTGAGGTATGTCTTGAAAGCCTTTCCAAGGAATGCTTTGTGGTCATCCATGGTGGATGCCTACAAAGTCTCCAAGGATCTATCTATTGTAAAGTTAGATGACTTATTTTGTGAGATAGAATTGCATGAAATGGCTAACAAAGGCCCCAAGGAGAAGGGGATTGCTTTAGTTGCAAGGGACCGGTCAAACAAGAAGAAGAAGGAGAAGAAGAAGGAGAAGGAGGTCTCTTCGTCTTCATCCTCTTCCGAAT
Source organism: Boesenbergia rotunda (assembly GCA_024364735.1). NCBI lineage: Eukaryota > Viridiplantae > Streptophyta > Magnoliopsida > Zingiberales > Zingiberaceae > Boesenbergia > Boesenbergia rotunda. Next base: position 673,870 of record JAGFNQ010004396.1, on the reverse strand, counting down.
CCGAGTCCGATTCCGAGGAAGATGGCAGCGGCTCCTCATCCTCCGAAATGGCGAATTTTGTGAGAAGGATGATGAGAAGGGGTCGACGCTTCAAGAGTAGAGGTAACTCTAGTGAAGCTAAACTTGATAAGACTAATGCATCTTGTTTTAAGTGTGGTAGGAAAGGGCATTTCAAGAACGAATGCCCAAAGCTTAAGAAGAATGAGGAGAAATCCAAAAAGAAAGAAGAAAAATTCAAGAAGAAGAAGAAGGCCTTGAAGGCCACTTGGGATGAGTCATCCTCTAGCTCATCCGATGAAGAGAAGGAGGAGAAGAGCACAAGGCATGTGACACTCATGGCTCTAGGAGAGGAAAGCTGTGATGAATCTTCAAGTTCCTCAAACGTGGCTTCATCATCTTCGGATGATGAAGAGGTAACTTCTCCCGAGCTTGAAAAATGTTATAGAGCAATTGCATGTTTAACTAGTATGCTTAAGAAGTCAAAAAATAAGGTTAAAGCATTGCAATTAGAGATTGATCAATTGAAATTATCTAGGGATGATAACATTGATGATTTGCATGTTGAATTGTTAGAAGATGAAATTAAATCATTGAAACTTGAAGTTGATAAATTGAAATCCTCTAAGGTTGAGGATGTAAATGATTTGCATGATGACTTGCTAGTAGAATAAAACCAATCATTGAAGAGTGAAGTTGAGAAACTCAAGAATATTCTTGGGAAGTTCTCAACTAGCTCTAAGACCCTAGACATGATCTTAAATGCCTAAAGGGCGGTCTACAATAGGGCCGGTATTGGTTACCGTCCCAAAGAACCCTCATTCGTGTCTCTTATGTCTAGGACTGATATGAGACAATCAAGGACACCCAAGGTTCAAAAGAAAGTGGTCAAGGCATGGGTGCCTAAGTCATGTTTAGTTGATGCTTTAGGTCCCAAGGTTTGGGTACCTAAAACTTCTATTTTTCGAATTGTGTAGGTTATGATTGAGGGGGAGCATCTATCAACTTGGTTCGTTGATAGTGAATGCTCCAAACACATGACCGGGGATAAATCATTGTTTACCACACTTCACAAGAAAAGTAGAGGTCATGTTTCATTTGGTAACAATGGTAGTCTTAAGGTCATAGGAATAGGAGACATTCAAATATCCGAATGTCTTAGAATCTCAAATGTCCTTCTAGTCAAGGGGATGAAATTTAATCTCCTAAGTGTGAGTCAATTGTGTGACACGGGTTACACAATTGATTTCCAACCAAGTCAATGTCTAGTTAGACAACATGACACCTTGGACACGGTACTAGTAGGAACAAGAGTAGACAATATTTATCAAGTTTCATTTAAAAGTGCTACTAATGTTTCTGCTAAGTGTTTCATGTCAAAAGAAGAAGAGTCCACCCTTTGGCACCGGAGGCTAGCACATGTGAACATGAAGAACATCCGGAAGTTGGCCAACAAGGGGTTAGTTCGTGGCTTACCAAGCATCAAGTATGAGAAGGACAAACTTTGTGATGCATGTCAAATGGGTAAGCAAACAAAATCTGCACATAAAGGTAAAAGCGCTGTAAGTACTTCTACTGCATTAGATTTACTTCACATAGATCTATTTGATTGTAGTACTATCATATCATTGAATGGAAGTAGATATTGCTTTGTGATCATTGATGATTTCACTAGATATACATGGACTTACTTTTTGAAATATAAGGACCAAACCTTAGATATTTTCATTTCTTTTTGTAGAAGAGTTGAAAATGAGAAATCATTAACTATTAAGACAATAAGAAGTGATCATGGAAATGAATTTCAAAATCAAAGGGGTTTTGGAATTTTGTCAAGATAGGGGTTATAAACATGAGTTCTCTACTCCTAGAACACCACAACAAAATGGTGTTGTAGAGAGGAAGAACCGTGTACTTCAAGAGGCAGCACGAAGCATGCTTAATGAGTACTCACTCCCGAGTTACTTATGGGCTGAAGTTGTAAATACAGCTTGCTATGTGCAAAATTGTGTCCTCAAACATAGGTTTTTAGGGAAGACTCCCCATGAACTTTGGTTTGGGAAACCACCTACGGTTAAACACCTTCGGGTGTTCGGTTGTAAGGTGTTCATTCTAAACACCAAGGATCATCTTGGAAAGTTCACGGCAAAGGCTGATGAAGGGATACTAGTCGGGTACTCCCTGGTTAGTAAAGCCTATCGAGTCTACAACAAAAAGTCTAGACTAGTTGAAAAATCTTCTGATGTTGTCTTTGAAGAGATTCCAAAAGTCAATGGTCAACCAGAAGATGAAGTCCAATTCGAACTTAGGAGACTAAGTTTGATTGAAACTCCAAATATTGTTGATGGTGATGAATCCGATGACGATGAGCCTAGACAATCCATAGATCAGCCGGATCCTGAGGCTGAACTTGTGTCTAGTGAGCCCATTCACGAAGCACCACCAACATCAAGGCAAACTAGATTAGCTTCTAGTCATCCCCAAGACCAAATTGTTGGAGACATCCATCATGTGGTTAGAACTAGATCATTCTTCCGAAATGAGGCTAATAAAGTTGCCCTGATTTCCGAAATTGAACCTAGAAAAATTGATGAAGCATTAAATGATCCCGATTGGATCATTGCAATGCAAGATGAATTAGGTCAATTCGAGAGGAGTCAAGTTTGGGACTTAGTCCCTAGACCTAAGAAGACCACCATCATTGGAACCAAATGGGTCTTCAAGAACAAATTGAACCATAAGGGAGAAATCATTAGAAACAAGGCACGCTTAGTAGCCAAGGGCTATAGTCAAGTTGAAGGCCTTGATTATGATGAGACTTATGCTCCCGTGGCACGATTAGAGTCCATTCGATTGATGCTGCATTTGCAGCACATCGTGGTTCAAATTATATCAAATGGACGTCAAATCGGCCTTTCTAAATGGTCTAATTAGGAAGAGGTCTATGTCGAACAACCACCGGGGTTTGAGAATTCCGAATTTCCAAACCACGTGTTCAAGCTCAAAAAGGCACTTTATGGCCTTAAACAAGCACCCCGGGCTTGGTATGAGCGGTTGTCGACATTCCTAATTGAGAAGGGCTTCGTTAGAGGCCAAATAGACCCTACACTATTTCTACGAAGAGATGGTGATAATATTTTTGTAGCCCAAGTATATGTCGATGACATAATTTGTGGCTCAAACAATAGGGGCTATTTAAATGAATTCATTGGACACATGGAGAGTGAGTTTGAAATGAGTCTAGTGGGAGAGTTGACTTTCTTCCTTGGACTTGAAATCAAGCAAACTCGCGATGGTATCCATGTGCACCAATCAAAATACACACAAGAAATGCTTCGAAAATTCAATATGAGTGATTCAAAAGAGGTAACCACTCCCATGGCCACAAACACAAGATTAGACAATGATGAGAGTGGTAAACCCGTTGATTTGACTCAATATCGAAGCATGATAGGTAGTTTGCTATACCTCACAGCTAGTCGACCGGAATATTCTATTTGCTGTGGGTATGTGTGCTAGGTATCAAGTATGTGCCAAGGAATCTCACTTAATCGCTGTTAAGCGAATTTTGAGGTATCTCAAAGGCACAATTGGAGTCGGTCTATGGTACCCCCGTACCGAATCATTTGATTTAATTGGCTATACGGATTCCGACTACGCTGGATGTAAGTTGGACCGGAAGAACACAAGTGGGGGTTGCCAATTCTTAGGTTCGTCCTTAGTAAGTTGGTCAAGTCGGAAGCAACATTGTGTTGCTCTCTCCACGACCGAGGCAGAATATATTGCTATGGGAGAGAGTGTATCACAATTGTTGTGGATGATACATACTTTAGAGGACTATGGTTTGAGTTACAAGGGTGTGCAAGTGTTATGTGATAACATTAGCACAATTAACCTAACCAAGAATCCAGTCCATCATTCTAGGACCAAACACATTGAGGTGCGTCACCACTTCATTAGGGATCATGTAGCTAGGGGAGATATTGTACTCTCACATGTAGAGTCCAAATCAAACCTAGCTGACATTTTCACTAAACCACTCCCCGAAAATGAATTTAGTTTCCTAAGACGGGAGTTGGGAATGTGTCGTGCTTCATGAATTTCAAAAAGCATTCAAACCCTTCATGATTATTTCGAAATTGTAGGGAAACAATTGGGTAACTTTGGGGACATCTCACACAAATTATAAGGTTTAACAAAACATTTTTGTTTGATAAATATAGGGTGAGATGTTAGGATCAACTAAATTTCTCAAAATGTCAATGCATCCCTTGAGAAATTAAGTTGACGAGATAATAATCACTTCGGTGACCAAGTATGGGGAAAACCATTGCATAACATATGTGTATATGGCTCCATTATCATACTTGGACATTCCAATCAAGGCAACTTGATTGGAAACCTGAATTTGATACAAACTTAGTTGAAATTGCTTGAATGATTGTTGAATGAGTTTGACTCCATTTGGATGGATCAAAGTGATTGTTGAACCTATAAGGACTTTTGATCCTTGTTCAGGGATCAATTTTAGTCATGAGATCATGTCCAAGTTCGATAAACTTCATCAGATCTCGATTGGAAAAAGTCTGAAAATCTGAAACTGAATGTTTCAGATCGTATCAGGGAGTATCAGGAACCTTGATCGGTCACCGGACCGATCAGGCATAAGGCTGATCGGTCCCCGGACCGATCTGGCTCCATTCTGTAACGATCGGTCCACATACCGATCAGAGGGCATCAGTGACTTTACGAAATTCTGATCAACCTTACTGAGCCAGCCTGGATCGGTCCCCGGACCGATCTGGCACCCTATGGTGATCGGTCCACAGATCAATCAGGGGGTTCACAGTAAGCCTCCCAAGGCTACTGATCGCTTCCTGATCGATCAGTCGATCGATCAGGGACATGCCTGATCAGTCACCCGACCGATCAGGATCAGGCCAGTCCGATCAGGCTCTGCCTGATCGGTCTGGGGACTATCAGATCGAACGGTGATCCATTCAGGCGCATTAAAATCTGGTTGGTGGACCGATCCACCAACCAATTAAATCCTCTACAACCTCTCTTTCCCGAACCCTAGCGCCGAAAAACCTCCCACCTGTGCAATCTTTGTGTTGTGCGAAAGCTCTCCCAGTGCTTTCTTCTTCCTCGAGAGAGTCTCCGCGCGTGCAGTTCTAAGGAGTTCTTCTGGGCTCTGTGTTCTTCCTGCTTCCTGCGACGCTTTCGCCTTACGATCTCTATCTTGCGCCGGGTTTTCTCCTACGCAAGCTTGTTTTTCCAACCTCCAAGAACTTCACAAATGGCTCCTAAGTAAGTGTTTGTCTCAGTTTTGCTTTCAAATCAGTTCACAAATTATGTTGTGAGGCTAACCATGTTTTGTGCTGTGATTGCTTGTTTCGTGCCGTGACCCTTGATCTGGCCGTGACCCTTTTTGCTTCATTTTATCACCTTATGATAAAATCTCATTTTCGGACTATTATTGTTCTTCGTTTGATCAAATGTCTTATCTCTTATTCACTGATTGGGTCTTATCTTTTGATCTACCCTTAATCTTGTGTCGTGATTATTTTGGGTTGAATTCTTTCCGTGATCAATTCAATCAATCCAATCTCTAGAAAATCTTCCAAGGGCAAAGAACCCATAGAGGGTAGCGCAAAGGGGAAAGCCCCTTCTTCTTCTGCGCCCTCCAGAAGGCCTCAGCCTTCTTTAAGTTCTCGTTTTCCTAATGCTGCATGTGAGCAGGCATATCAATCTCGCACCTTCAAGCTACTTCCCTGCCGATCCATTGACGTTCCATTTCTGACTGAGTACTGCCCATCAATCATGGAGATTGTCACCTTTTATAATCTTGGTTTTCTCCTCTCTTTGGAGAGAACTATCAATCATGACCTAGTCTCAGAGTTCTATAACAACCTTCAGCAGGGACCTCAAGGAGGCTTCGAGTTCACCACTCGAGTCGCCAAGAAGAATCTTGATTTTTCTTACGAGATCTTGGCAGAGTATTTGGGTGGTCGACGATCACCAAACTTGTATTCAATCTACCCTGAGCTTCCTGACCCGTTATTGGCACCCTTTGCGGATGTGACTCCAGATGGCATCCATCAGTATTTCTTTGGTCATCCCCGCCTAGACGGTCTCGATGAGCTGGGCACTGATTTTCCTACCTTTGCGGCACTTCGTCTCTCTCCTACCAGTTACATCTTATTCAAGATCATCACAAATTGTATCCTACCAATCACTTCTAAGCCCCTATCTGAGATTCGACCCTATCACTGCCTGATGCTCTACGGCATGCACTGCCGTTTGGACTTCGACATCATGGAGAGCATCTTCCAGTCTATTTTATCCTATCGCGAGCCGAGTCGTCGCACGGTCTACATGTCGTTTGGTCATGTCATCACCGATTGACTTATGTCGGTAGGTGTTGATGTCACCAAGGGCAGGAGCATGCCCATGGTAAAACAAGACTGCAGACTTGGTCGACGTGCATTCGCCAAGTCTGGCATCATTGTTCGGGCACACGATCAGGCGTTGGTTTAGAAGGATGGTAGGGTGCTTGGTGAGCTACCGAGGGGAGGTCCACAGGTTCAGGCGCTAGTCGATGCTGCTGCGGATTACGATGATGAGCCCGAGCCAGATCTGCGCTGGCAGATCTCAGAGCTGGAGCAGACCTTCCAGCATGATTTTCAGCTGCGAGAGACTCATCACGAGGAGGCCAGGTCACAGTTCGGATCCATCGATAGCAGGCTGACCTCGATCGAGACCGACGTTTCTGGAGTTCGCACTTTACAGCAGACATGGTACGATGAGTGGCGCCGCCATACATTTCCAGGGGATGCTCCTTCGGGCGGTGCTGCACCAGGGTCTGCGGATGCCACGATGGATGACCTCATGCACGATGACGACCCTCCCGCTGACATTTGAGCTTGGATGCCTGCTGCCTTTTCTCATGATCTGTGTACTTGATCGTTTTTGGTCTGTGTGACTTTTGGGCTATGTGCCCCATGACTTGCTTATTGTGGTCTTGCACCACACGTATCTGGATTTTGATGCATCTGTCTTGCATCGTGTGATTTCTCTGGATGTTTTATGACTTATTTCTTTTTGACCTTGATGCATGTTTTATCCTACTTTAGTTACTTCTTGTTGATGCTATGATGTACTATCTACATATTTGATCCATAGCTATCTTCATGCTTATGATGCCATGCTCATATGATACATATGCTTGTTTTGCCATGCCTATATGTTTTTGTCATATGTATTCATATGCTTATCAAAAATCAATCTGTTGTTTTGGGATACCCCTAGGGTTGAGGGGGAGTATAGTTTAAACTTAACAGCCTTTCTAGACCCCTTTTCGGTGTTCAACAAAGGGGGAGAGTGTTGGTTGGTTAAGTTTAGAATGATCATTTTGTAGGGGGAGGATCTGGATTCCCTTATGATTCTAAATTTGAGAAAATTGATTGAGAATCCCTAAACTTAAAATCGGGTTGTCAAACAACAAAAAGGGGGAGATTGTTGATGCAGTCTGACCCTGATTATTGTTTTGGTGTTGACATCGATTTTAGTTCAGGTTGATTATGTTGATTATGATTAAGTCCTGGTCGGGGATCAGGCATGGTATGGAAAATCCTAGCTTGGAGGGCTAGGTGTGTGAAAAGTCCTAATTCGGAAGAGGTGGGTGAAAAGTCCTACCTTGGAGGGCTAGGTGAAAAGTCCTAACTTGGAGGGTTAGGTGCAAATTCCCATCTTGGAGAATTAGGTGAAAAAGTCCTGGCTTGGAGGGTCAGGTCCGAGCTTGGAGGGCTAGGTTTGGAAAGTCCTAATCCGGAAGAGTTAGGTGAAAAGTCCTAGCTTGGAGGGCTAGGTGAAATGTCCTAACTTGGAGAGTTAGGTGCAAATTCCCAACTTGGAGGATTAGGTGAAAAATCCTTAGCTTGGAGGGCTAAGGTGGATGGAACCCTAGCTTGGAGGGCTAGGTTGGAGCCTTGGATCGGTTTGGTGACCGATCATGGATATTGGCACGCTGCTCCCGTGTAGATCGGTCGGGTGATCGATCCAGCAATGACTGATCGGTCTGGTGACCGATCAGGCAGTAGGTGTTGCCCTGTTGCTTGGCTCCTGATCGGTCTGGTGACCGATCAGGGAGCAAGCAACTTCCTCACTGCCCTACTCCTGATCGGTCTGGTGACCGATCAGGGAGTGAACAGTGAGTTGAGTTCCCCTTTAGATCAGCTTCTGAACGGTCCGGTGACCGATCAGAGACTTAGGATTTGATTTCCGGAATTACTGTTCATCGAACCTGATCGGTCTGGGTGACCGATTAGGAATCATTCTGATCGGTCTGGTGACCAATCAGGCTTCACTCTGATCGGTCCGGTGACCGATCAAGCATGTATTGCCATGAGGCTGGGAGTCCCAGCAAAACGATGGATCGGTCCGGTGACCGACCCACAATCTCTGGATCGGTCTGGTGACCGATCACTTTAATTCAAACTGCCTGTCAGACGCTCTGATCGCATCTGACCACACCCGATTCTCTGCACTAAGCTTCTGATTCTTGATTTACTGGTTGATATGCTGCTCTAACAGTCTGATTAAGCTGCAAGTGACAGGGGAGGATTCAAACACTCAAGGAGAAGTCAATGGAAGCTTTCCTTGGAGCAGGTTTGTCCGTTTTCCATATCAGGTTGCAACGGCCGGAGCTGCAGACTGGAGCGGCTGACTGGAGCTTGGCTGAGGGAGATCAGGAAGTCCAAGAAGGGCTCAGTGGTAGCTGGTGTTGGCAGTGAGGCAGCTGGAGGCTGCAGGAGATGTTGTCACCTGATGCTGAGTGGAGAAAAAAAGGGTGGAAGAAGGCTTCGAGGAAGCAGAGTTCGTGAACTAAGTTCTTGCCGCGCCTTGTGTTCTCCACAACGAGCTTGCTGTGTTCCTGAAGTTGTCATCACCTTGAGCAAGCGATTGCATTCTTGAAGCAACCGACCATTACTTGAGCGCTTGAAGGAGAGAACAAGAAGCTTGGAGTCCGACAGTGGGAAGACACGAGGAAGGGTTCTTGCATGAGATCGCCGCTGGGTGGAGCTCAGGAAAGCTTACTGTGTTCTTGTCTTTGCTGAGTGCTTGAGTAAGATCTTTCTTGTTGTTTCATTGAGCTTAAACAGTTATCTGTGATTGAAACGCTGTGGAGAGGTTTCTCCACCGAGAAGGAGGTTGCTTTATATCCGGTGCTAACCGGGGCTTGATCTACCGACGATCAAGGGATCGCCCACCTTAAGGGCACGCCAAGAAGTAGGGGCAAGTTATCCCCGAACCTTGTAAACCCTCCTTGTTAGCGATCTTGCTAGTTGTAGTTGTTTCTCTTCATTTTCTGTTTCTGCATTTTCTGTTTTCATACTTCCGCTGTGCTACTAACAAAGTGAAGTGCAGAAATTGAATTTGGGTCTAAGTGAAAGTGATTGGCTATATTCACCCCCCCCCTCTCTAGCCATCCGGGTTCCAACAGAAGGACAAGGAGGAGGAGAAGACACACTGTCACGTGGCTCTCATGGCCTTAGAAGAGTCAAACAAGGAGAGTGGAGACGAATCAAGTGACTCCTCAACCGCGCCTTCATCATCTTCGGATGATGAAGAGGTAATCTCTCCCGAGTTAGATAAATGCTATAGGACAATACCATGTTTAACTAAGTTGTTAAAGAAATCTAAGAATAAGGTTAAGTCATTGAAATTAGAAGTAGAAGAATTAAAATCCTCTAGGGTTGAGGATATTCATGATGAGTCCCTTAAGGATGAAAACAAGACCCTAAGGAGTGAAATTGAAAACCTCAAGAATATTTTTGAGAAGTTTTCATTTAGCTCTAAAACCTTAGACATGATACTAAATTCACAAAAAGCGGTTTACAACAAGGTTGGTTTAGGTTACCAACCTAAAGAACCTAGTATCATGTCATTAATGTCTAGAACACATTTTAGATCATCAAATGATTCTAGGGTTAAAAAAGTCAAAAAGAAAATGACTAAGGCATGAGTGCCAAAGTCTTTGATTGAAGGTTCTTTAGGGCCCAAGGTGTGGGTACTGAAATTATCTATATTTAGAATTGTATAGGCATTAGTTGAGGGGGAGCATCTATCAACATGGGTGGTTGATATTTGGTGCTCCAAACACATGACCATTCCTAGTTAGGGATGTGCCTACCATTTCCTCAAATTAATGGATGACCATGTACTACTCATGGAAGAGTTTTGTTTTAGGTGATTAGATTTGAATCAATGGAAAACTTGAATTACCTACACAATGTAGATACATGGATTTGCTTGTTTTCATTTGCGTTTGTGAGTAGCAGGAAAATTGTTATCAATGCTCAAGGTTACACTAGTTCCAAAATGGATCAACAAGTTTTGAAGAGAAAATTTATCACATGAATAGTTTGGATTGACACATAACTTGCTCTTACCATGGATTGTTTAGGATAATTAGTTTTATTGTTGCAATTTATGGCTTACTGCAATTTATGATTTATGAAATGCCTTATCTCAAGCCTAAGGTGTCTTGTTAAAAGAAAAGTTTTTTTTGTTGGTCAAGCAAGTCAAAATTTTCTTGTGTGTGATATACAACATGAATGCATGCTAAGGAACAATATCAACACATAATTTGTACTGATAAGGTCTCAATAGACAAGAACATAAGCTTAAGGTCTTAGACTAGTGCTTTCTTGCTACTAAACTAATTCAAGGAATCAGTATCAAAATCCTAGGAATTAACATGTATTCTAGGTCCTCACACTTAAGGTTCCTTGATATGTTGTTTTCTTTTTAGTTAAGAGAAACCCTTCTTTTGATCAAAGGGGATTAACTCTGATTGTATTAGAGTTTGAAAGATGTGGTTGAAACGCAGAGTTTCTGGAATGTTTCAGCAACTCTTCTGATCAGAAATCTGATCGGTCCATGGACCGATCAGGACTCACCCTGATCGATCACCAGACCGATCAGAGGTCCTTCTGATCGGTCTGATGACCGATCAGATCAATGCTGATCAGCAAAACTCCCTGATTGTTTCAAAATTGATAAATTATCAATGGGACTACGAGTTAGGTTCATGGTCAAGTCATACTTGGAACAAACCTAATACTGATTCGATATAAACCCGTGTTGAAATGTTTGAAATTTATATGAACGGGTTGTTTGAATCATGTCTCTTCATCTCTTGTTCTTTGATGAGGAATATTTTTTCTTTGTCAAGAAACTCAAATCATGGTTCAGAAATTTTTTTGAAATATCGAATGTCGATGAAGTTTACACCCCTGTTATGGGATTTCAATTGTTAATGCAGTCTGATCTTGAACGAATCAGAGTTACAGAAATTTTTCTGAAATCTGATCGTCCATAGATCGATATATCAGAAATTTTTCTGTGTCAATCATCCGTCTGATAGAGCTGCATTACTTACATGTCATATGAAACATATACATGATTTGACCATGATATTATTCAGTATATGTTTTCATGTGCAATTCATAATTACCTTTGATCATTTTGCAGAGTGACCCTCTGTTTAAGGGGGATGTATGATAAAACTTAATAACCAACCCTTTTCGATGTTTGACAAAGGGGGAGAGAATGGTTGATTAAGTTTAGGGTTAATTATTGTAGGAGGAGGATTTTGATTTCCTTACGATAATTGAATTGATTTCAATTAATCATTAATACCTAAACTTAAATCGGGTTGTCAAACAACAAAAAGGGGGAGATTGTTGATGCAGTCTAGTCCGATTGTTGTTTTGGTGTTGACAACGATTTAAGTTTAGTTGAGTGAATTCGGATTAAGTCCTGGTCGGGGACTGGGCACAGAGGGAACGAACTCCTGGTGAGTGAAGCCAGGTTGATTGAAATCCCGGTGAGTGAAGCCGGGTCCTGGTGAGTGAAGCCAGGTGACTGAAATCCCGGTGAGTGAAGCCGGGTCCTGGTGAGTGAAGCCAGGTGACCGAAATCCCGGTGAGTGAAGCCGGGTCCTCGTGAGTGAAGCCAGGTGACTGAAATCTCGATGAGTGAAGTCGGGTCCTGGTGAGTGAAGCCAAGGTGAAGGAAATCCCGGCGAGTGAAGTTGGATCCTGGTGAGTGAAGCCAGGTGAGGGAAATCCCGGTGAGTGAAGACGGGTCCTGGTGAGTGAAGCCAGGTGAATGAAATCCTGGTGAGTGAAGCCGGGTCCCGGTGAGTGAAGCCAGGTGAATGAAATCCCGGTGAGTGAAGCCGGGTCCCGGTGAGTGAAGCCGGGTGACCAACACCCTAGTGAGTGAAGCCAGGTCCTAGTGAGTGAAGCTAGGTTGAATGAAGTCCCGGTAAGTAAAGCTGGGCACGGAGTTTTGGTCTGGGGGACTGAGCACGAGTCATAGAAGGCTAGTGAGGCTGTTCTTTGGACTCAGGGTCGAATTTGTGGGAGTTGGATCGGTCTGGTGACCGATCTGGGAGTTGGCACGAACTCCCTATTGTGGATCGGTCTAGTGACCAATCTAGAGAAGGCTGATCGGTCTGGTGACCGATCAAGGAGAGAACAGAAAGGTTTCTGTTGAGCTTCTGATCGTTCTGGTGAACGATCAGAGAGAGGTCAGTAGCCTTGGGGAGAAACTCTTGATTGGTCTGCTGGACCGATCAAATATCGCGAGTTCCTCATCTTGACCGATCAAGATGGATCCTGATCGGTCACCAGACCGATCATGGCACAACCTGATCGGTCAGGTGACCGATCAGAGGCTTTGGCCTGCGAGAGCTGGAATTCCTCCAGCAAAGTGTTGGATCGGTCTGGTGACCGATCCACGACCTGTGATCGGTCAGTGTGACCGATCACAAGAAGTCGTGATTCCTAGTTTCTCACTGTGGACTGATCAGGCTAGAGCCTGATCGTTCAGGGCTTACCCTGATCGGTCTGGTGACCGATCAGGTTCATCTCTGATCGGTCTGGTGACCGATCAGTAGCTGTAACTTTAATTTGAAATCACTGTCAGACGCTCTGATCGCGTCTGTTTTCTCTGCGCTTTCTCTGATACACTGCCGATTTCTTTGTGATACGCTTTCCTAAGCTTCTGTTAAGTGTGAAGGTGATACAGGGAGGATTCAAATAATGGTGGAGAGTCAAATGGGGACTTTCCATGTATCAGGTTTGGCTGTTTCTCCTTCTCAGGTTTCAACGGACGCTGGCGCTGCTGGCAACTGACGGAGGCTCAGCTGAAGAGGTCTTCAAGGACTGAGTGCTCAGGGAGTCAGGGAGTCAGGCTGGGTTCAGTGGATGCTGATGGAGCTTGGCGATGGGAGCAGAAGCTTAAGACGAAGCTGGAAGCAGAGGAGCGACGGGGATGTACAGACAGAAAACTTGAGGAGTTTGGCTGGGTTATTCGTGTGCTCTCTGTTGCTTTATGCTTAAGTGTTTTTCTGCTACATTCTTGTGAGAGTTTCCTTCTTAGTCTCGTGAGCTTAATTGTTATTTTATTGAGACGCTTGTGGAGAGGTTTCCCCACCGAGAATGAGGCGCTGCTATATCCGGGTTCACCGGGGCTTGATCTGCCGACGATCAAGGGATCGCCCACCTTACGTGCACGCCAAGGAGTAGGGGCAAGTTATCTCCGAACCTTATACATCGCCGTGTTAGCGATTTGGTTTGTTTTTCATTTCTACATATTTCTGTTTGTGTTGTTTGCTTCCGCTGTTGCTAATCTGATCATGCAGAAAGTTTCAAAGAGCGACTTGTGGGTGTCTGGCTACATTCACCCCCCTCTCTAGCCATCCAAGCACCAACAGTACATGTGAAGTCAAGTGTGAGTCAAATTTCTGTTGTATATTAAAATAACGAGCACAAGATCAAGATGGAATGATTGGAGTTATTTACCCCCTCTCTAGCTCGCATGAGTGTTAGCAAGTGATATTAGAGCTGTTGGTTTCGAAAGCACTAGATCAAACCTGATTTTGATAATGACAGAGGGTTCAATGTTAAGTTTGTGTTGTGATCTAATGAATTTACTAAGTCTTCAGGAAAATCCTAGTTTGTCTAGGCACGATGTCTTGACCTACAGGGTTGAGCACGAAGTCCTAGCCGAGGGTTGGGTGCCGAAGACTTGACCGCGGGTTGGGCATGAAGATCTGGTCGAGACTAGGCACGAAAACCTAATTCGGAAGATTGGACAGAAGACTTAGATGAGCAAGGACTATGGACAGAAGTAGGGACGGGTCGAGGTATGGACGTCTCGAGATCCGGGAGCTTCGGAGGTCGAGCAAAAGTCCAACTGGAGGTGCCAGTTGGCAAAAGGTAACTTCTCCAGTATGGAGTAGGTGAGGATGCATTCCTCGGAAGAGGGAACAGTAGGCGTCTGTTCGACCTAGGATTTCACTTGAAATCCAAAGTCAGAATCAGACAGCTCTAGCTGTCAATCATTCATGCATTTAATATATATTATTATGTTCTTGGACTAACCTTGATTGCAGGCTAAGGAGAACAACTGACTGCGATTGGGGGCGCCTGAGAGGTCTTGGGCGCCCCAGTGCAGGTTTTCACAGCGTTGGCAAAGTTAAGTTGGCGACTGCTAGTTGGTTGAGCTACGTCAGCTCTCAGGCGCCCTAGTGCTCCCAGACGCCCGAGAAGGGATAGAGTTTGGCCGAGTCAGCGGATAACGATGCGGCCGAAGCGTTGATGTGGAGGGCGCCCCTATAGCCTCTCGGGCGCCCGAGTAGCCATATAAAAGGGGTTCCACCCCCTTGCTTCCACACATCAATTCAAGCACTGAAAATCACTGCAACCAAGTTTACGTGTTCAAGTTCTCTGCACCAAAGAAGTTCAAGATCGACAACAACGAAAAGATCTTCTCTTCCTTTAGCAAGTGTCGTTGGTATAAAATTTCCATTTCATATCTATACTTAAATCTTCATATTTGTAATTCATTTTACGGATTATAGTATTGTCCAACGACAACGGTCAAGGACTGTGGGCCTTGGAGTAGGAGTCATCACAGACTCCGAACCAAGTAAAAAATAAAGTATTAGCCTTGTTTTTGACTTGTTACTTTTCTTATTTCCGCTGCGTCCAATCTGATTTATATTCGAAAAATACATAATTGATATTCACCCCCTCTATCGATCACATCGATCTCACAAGTGGTATCAGAGAAGGTTGCTCAATTTCGGTGAAACCACCAGTGAGCAATTTTTTTCAGACTTTTCATTTCTTTTCTATCAGAAAAGGTATTATTACCTTTTTCTGATATTTCTTTTTGGTTCTTTTTTCGATTGTACTTTTTTTCCTCGTTTCTCGAAGTTGGTGCAACATCACTCGGGATTTATAGTTTATATATTTCTATACTGCACTACTAATCCAAGACAAAGTCTTGGAACAAAGTTTCTTGTTTCTGTCTCTTTTCAGGACTTTCCATAACCCTGCAAGAAGGATACAACACTGCCTTGTTGGTGCAATCAACCCAAGTGTGATCGAGTAAGATCATGGGTTTTGATGTGTGTGCCAATATAATTAAGTTAGGATTTCATATTGATCTAATATGTGTATGTGAGTGTGCAGTTTGCAAGATACACATAGAGTGAAGGGCATGGGGAGACGAGCGGTGGGCTTGCATGCATCCGAGGGACCGTAGACAAAGCAGGAATGATGAGCCGAGGGAAGCTCACTTCAAGGCATACACGAAGGATGGCATGGGGAGACGAGCCGTGGGCTTGCATGCATCCGAGGGACGAGAGCCAAAGTCGAAGAAGGCAATAGGTCGAGGCTGCTAGATGAAGGGTCAGCTGAGTCGTGAGGGTTCGAGTGCTGAAAGAATTATACTCGGGAAGGGAAACCCTAGGTTTAAGGGTAGAGCAGTCGACTGGTGCTTGGATCAGTCGACTGATGAAGAGCACAGAAGATCAGTCGACTGGTGTCGACCAGAATTTGAATCGTCAGGCTGTGACATTCAAATTCATGAGGACTAGTCGACTGGTGTTAGCACCAGTCGACTGGTAACGGTCAGACCAGTATCGAGCACTATTTAAGAGGGCTCGTTTTTGACTTAGTTTTCTTGGTGAAACAAGCTTGGGTAAAGCCTATTAGTAGCCTACAAGTGCTCAGAAGTTGTCAAGGGATTGTGAAGAGGTTTCTCCACCCACAAGGAGCGACAAGAGCTAGCCGGAGGTCTTCCGGGGAGTCATCCACTTACGAATTGGGATCGCCCACCTTACAGACAGTCGTGGAGTAGGAGTATCATCTCTGAACCACGTAAACGGTTTGGTGTTAGCATTGTTTTAGTTTATATTTAAGATTTCCGCTTGCGCTTGCTAACACATGTAGGAAGAAAAATGAAAAGTAGCTATTCACCCCCTCTAGCTAAACAACAAGGTCCCAACAAGTGGTATCAGAGCGAGGTGCGCTCGTTTACGGACTAACCATAAAGAGAGCAAAAGGCTAGAGGAAATGACGATTGAAGAAAGATTAGGGGACGAAATCAATGTTCCACCTCCCTATGACCGCGAGAGTTTCGAGTATTGGAGGATGCAGATAAAAACATGGTTCTGCATGGATTGGAATATCATAATCACGCTAGAAGATCCATTTGAAGTTCCGAGAGATAAACATGGGAAAAAGCTCCGACTAAGATATTGGACCAAGGAGCAATAAACCCAATCAAAGGCAAACGAAAAGGTAATTTCAATATTACTTAATATTTTACCTAATGATATAATTAGTGGTGTAGGTGACTACAAAAATGCACATGAACTATGGAGCAAGATGATAGCGCTTCATGAAAATCCTACACAAGTAGAGGAAGAAGAAGAGGCCAATGAGATGGGCTTAATGGTCCAAGAAGAGGAGAAGGACCAATCGGATGAGGGAAGAAGCTCAATATCTGAAGAGTAGAAGCAAGAAGAAAAAGATTTATCCATATCCTCAAGTGAAGTGACACAAGAATTTGAAGAACCATCAACTTCATCAAAGGAAGAAGAAGAGGTCTCCACTTCAAGGATTGAGGAGGAGGAGAGACTATCCTTGATACCGGAGCAAGAAGAAGCATCCACCTCTACCAAAGCAAAGTCAAAAGATCACATTATTTGCTTTGGGTGCAATAAGAAGGGATACTACAAGGACAAGTGTCCATTAGGTAAAATGGAGGTAAAACCTAAACCCAAGTCAATTTATTTAAAATCTAACATGGGTTGTAGGGAAAAGAAGGAGAAGAAGAATATTAGGTGTTTTACGTGTGATGAGCTAGGACACTAGCACACCAAATGCTCAAAGAAAGGAGAACTCAAGAAATTGGAGCATTTGAGGAAGTGGGAGAAGAAGGAGAAGGAGAAAAGCTAACATTAAGGGGGAGCTACAAGGGTAAGGGAGGTAACCCCTATCTTTAAGCATGTTTCAAATTCTTCCATGTATGTTAGAAATAATGAAAATTATTTACCTATGCGTAATTTTGGTTTTAGATATCATGATAAAAATAGGGCTAATTTTGTGTATCAAAACCCTAAGAAATTTATGTATCATGATAAACCTAAAATTTTTAGGCCTAAGGACCAAGACATTAATCCAAAGAAAGGGAGACACATGCCTAGATAAATGGGTAGATCTAGCAATGTCCAAGATGGACATGGTGATGCTAAGGTTAAGAACCTAGAGAGGGAAAATCAAGCCTTGAGGGCAAAACTTGATAAATTAGAGAAAACCCTGAATAGATTCATTATTGGATCTAAGGGTTTAGGCATGGTGGTGAGTAGTCAAAATCCCGACAATGATAGATCGGGTCTAGAATACCGATCTATGAGATCAAATGCTATGGAAAAGTCATATGCAAGGATGTCATATGCCTATAGCAAGGGGAAGACAAAAAATGACAAGGAAAAGCCATTTAAAGGGAAAAGGAAGGACTTAACCAAGGACAAGGTGTCCAAAGTTAAAAAGGTTAGGGTTGTAGGTCAAAAAGTACCGGAAGTGCACCGGTGCGACCTTGTCATTATAGATAAGTCACCTAGGGAGGTGACTAAGACTAAGAGCTCAAAGGGGAGCTCTAGGAGTCAAGTTGGGACACATGGTCAATGGATCTCAGGGGGATTTCTCTAGGAGGACTAGATGGACTGTGGAATGCGCCAAAGGATTTGGAGGTGAATTTGAGTCTTAATCCTAGGAACTTGGCACATCAAGGGTGAGATTCATGCTTAAAAATATGACATTGGAATCATATTACATGAAAATTAATTTTGGATGTCTAGATGTCATAAAAATCAATGCTAAGGATACATTGTGGATTTGTATGGGCAGAAACATCAAGAGAAAGCCAAAACTAGGACTTTAGGTCAAGGATAAAATTAAACCATTTGAATAGTGTTGAGTTTTGTGTCAATCTTGAAATTGGTGATAAATTCATTTTTAAACGTATTTTTCCCAAGTAGACATGGGTGTCACAAATCTCTCCACAAAATTTAAAAATTTTTGGAGATTTATGAAATTAGTTATGCATTTATGAAACTGAGTCAGAAATGCTGAAAATATAGGGTACCAGTCGACTGATGCAGAGGCCAGTCGACTGGTACAGTTCAGTCCAGGAACTAGGATTTTATATGCATCAATCGACTGATCTTCCATCAGTCAACTGATATTTCTATTTACGCCATCAGTCGACTGATGCTTGGATCAGTCGACTGATGCAGCGAATCTTTAAAAGAATAGCCAGTGCGTGGACGACCAAACCTAGGGTTTCAACGTCGCCCCTTGTTGCCACTTCCCTCCTTTGATCTCTCCAACTCCTCTAAGGCTTCCTATGACCTTGAAATTGTGTCTCTAGCCTTCCTCCAACTTAGATCCAAAGCTATGGCAAGAAAAGCACCGTCTTTAAGTCAACTTTGATCATTTCCATCATGCAGCGAATGGAGAGACGGTAACGAATTGTTTGCTTTATCTTTTTCATTTAGTCCATAATTCATGACTAACCCTCTATATTTTGCATGTTTTCCTTGTTGTTTCCTCTTGATTGGGTCATTGTTGGTACATGCATATGGTATTTGCATTTTTAGGCTAGGCAAAAACGAAGGGTTGGTGAGGGACCATTCCGACAGCCTCCCATAGATCCTGCGGCACCTCGGTTCCGTTTCGAGGTCTGCCGACGGAGATTTGAAAATGCTGACTTTATTTTAATGAATTATCGATATCTCAATCAATCATATTTCCAGGAAATTACTTCTCACATAATTGAGATTATCACTCATTTTGTATTGGAAAAGTTAGTGTACTGTCAGCATTATGTAAACTTTGACCTCTACAAGGAGTTTTATGCAAATCCCACATGTAGTAGTACCGATGACATGGCATATGAGTCCATAGTAGGGGGAGTCACCATCTCTTTGTCACTTGCATTATTAGGATCATTCTTAGGGTGTCGGGTTTCGGAAAACCCATTTACATGCTTCCCCAATGTCACTGAGCCATTAACCTTGTCAAATGTGACCATTGATCAAATTCACTGCCATTATTTCAATAATCCTCGACCTCCTCTGCAGCATATTTTTATAGCTAGGCGCATGAGTGCAGTTAGCAACATCCTGTATAAAATTGTTCTAGACTGCATTCTGCCCATTGTCACCAAGGGGAGGTCAAAGATTTGGCTACCTCACTTAGTAATGATATATGCTTTAGAGAGGAGGTTAGACATTGACATCGCCTGTCATGTATTCGCATCTATTGTACATTTTTCGCATGACGTCAATAGGAAGATCTACATGTCATTCGGTCATATTTTGACCAAATTCTTTTCATCTAGAGGTATTAGCATCACTAGATGTCAAATTCATCAGCTGTCCAAGGACTACGACCAGATAGGTTCTCGGCAGCTCTTCTTGGCTAGGATTGAGAGACAACAGGGAATTATGGTCTGGCGACATCGTCATGTATCCTCTAGCTCTGATGATGATGAGGATGAGGAGGTTGCTCCTACAGCTGCTCCTGCTGGGATTATAGAGGAGCAGTTCTCTCGACTAGAGGCAAAGGTTCACGGACTCAGGGAGGACTTCCAGAGTTTTCAGCAGCGGCAAGCTACTATTGAGGGGGAGGTTCATGGACTGAGGGAGCACTTTCACAGTTTTCAGCAGCGATAGGATGATATTTATAAGATGATGCTAGGATCTGATGTACCAGACCCCTCCTCCTTGTAACGACCCGGAAAATTTTCTCAATATTTTTTTTAAAATATTGATCATGTCTAGATAGTGTTTGAGGAACCTAGAGATGCTAGTACGAATTTTAGCCTAGTTATCCATGATTTTCCCATTTAAATTGAGAAGCTAAGTACTAATGGGCCTTATATGGGCTTTTCTAGTACCATGGTTATTAGTGGATTTTAGGTAGAATTTAATATAAATATAAATGGGTTTTAATTAGGAATATTAGCAGGATTATGGGTGAGTCTTAGGGGAATTTTTGAAAATAAGGAAAAAAAATAAAAATAAAAAAAAATAAAAATAAAGTGCATGCACCAAGGATTGAACCTTGGACCTAATATACCATCATGCATGTACTAACCAATTCACCTAGCAAGGAAGAGCTATGAGGGAATGAAGTGGATTTTTGTTAAGGCTAAAGGAAGTGAAGAGTCACCATGAGAGGAGGCACCATGTCTCTTCACTTGCCCCCTCTTCATTGTGTATAAATGAGAGGGATGATAACTTAACACTTAAGATAGTTATTCCTCTTCTCTTCATCCACCAAGACTCTCCTCTCCTTCTTCTTCCTCCTTCTAGCCGAACCCCATAGGAGGGTTCTCCCTTGGGAAAAGTTCACAAGAAGGCCTCTCCTTCAAGATCCAAGGTTTTTTACAAGGTTACAAAGGCTAGGGGTGGTCAAGGGACAACAAGGTCTTCATCCTCCTCCCTATCTAAGGTCTATAACCAAGATAAATCAAGGTAAGACTCCCTCACCTGTGGCATAATAGTTATGTGTTTATCATGATTTAAGATGATTGTTTAGGATTTGTATTGAGAAAAACCATGGATTATGACCTTGTAAGTTTCGGCCACCATGTTTTTTGGGTCCAAAAATGATGTTAAAAATCTCACTCATGTTTTCTAATGCTTTCTTATGATGAATAAAGAATAAATAGGATTTGGAGAATTTTTGGAGTACCCTAATACCCTCTAGGGTTTCGGCCACCACCATGGTTTTATGGTTGGGTTTAGATCTAACTCTTCAAGCAAGTTTCTTATGTTTCCTCATGTTACAAGGGGTGTTAATGGTGATTGATATGAATTTTTATAAGCCTTGTGACCCTTGTAAGGTTCGGCCAAGATGAGTTTTAGGGCAAGGGGTTAGGGTTAACTCCAAGCAAGGGTTCTAATGGCTTCCTATGGTATTATATGTAAGGTATTAGATGTAAAATAGGAATTATATGAATTTTTTCATGTGCTTGTGACCCTCTAGGGTTTCGGCCAAGGTCAAGGGTAGGGCTAATAAAATTAGGGTTAGCTCCAATTATGAGGTCTAATGGTTCCCTATGGCTTTGTATGTAATGTATGAATTTCCTTTTTACTTATGGAATCTTTCATGTTGATTGAATAAGGGAGCCTCCACCCATGAACTTTCGGCCAAGTCAAGAAACTAGGGTTTGGGTTGGGTTAAGGTTCCAATGATATTTGTTTATAGGTTACTATGATGTATGTATATGTTAAGGATGTTGCAAGAATGTTTATGCTACCTACAACCCTAGCTTTATGGGTTATATGCCATGACCTTGTATGTTGATGTTATGTGCTATGTCCATTCATGAATGTTTTAACCATATTCCATGAACACATGTATTTAATGTAGGGTCATGCTATATAGAATGATGCATGTATGTTATTAAATGCCTATAATAGGTATATGTTTATGAAGGTCTATGCATGTTCTATGATGAATGATATGAACCTAAGTAATGTAGGATGCCATGAACCTAAGTCGTATGTATCCTGTTCACATGAATTTTACTCATGCATGCTCTATGATGGATACTATGATTATGTATGTATGTCATGTTTTATGAATAAAGAAGATGAATGAAGATAAGGTTCATGCCTTAAGTACGAATGATAAGTATGAATGATAAGATGAATGAAGATAAGGTTCATGCCTTAAGTACGAATGATAAGTATGAATGATGAAGGCATAATGATGATATGAATTAAGTATGAATGATGAAATGCCAAGTATGTTATGTCATGCTTCATGTAACAAGATTATGTTCATATCTTTAAGTATGCAATGTATGTGCTATGAATGATGAAGCATGTGAAGATATTTTACTTTATGAATGGGCTTGTACCGGACCGAAGTATGGGTCCAAGGGATGGGCACCTTAAGAACGCCTCAGTGTTGGACTACCGTAGCTGTCCACGGTTCTGGGACTACCGAGCTGTCCAACAGGGATGGGCACCTTAAGAACGCCTCGGTTCGGGGACTACCGTAGCTGTCCTTACCCTAGTAGGTCGAGACTAGTTACCTCGTATTTACTTAGGGATGCGCGCATATGATGTATGTATGTGGTACAAGCCGGGGACCCTAATGATGTGATGATTATGTTTAAGTATTTAAAAGTATGATTTAAAATTAAGCATTCTTATGTATATGCATTTGACTCATGCATTCATTCATGTTATGCATTATGCCATGATAGAAAATGTTTATGCTTATGTTTTATGTTAAGAATTATGTCATGATAGAAAATATTTTATGCTTATGTTTTATGTTAAGAATTATGCCATGATAGTAAATGTTTTATGCCTATGTTTTATGTTAAGAATTATGCATGATAGTAAATGTTTTATGCTTATGTTTATATTAAGAACATGCCCATGTTTTATGTTAGGAATCATGCCATGTTAAGTATATTTATGTTTATATTTATGACATGTATCATGCCATGTTAAGTGTATTTTATGCTCATGTACTGTGTAAGAACTATGTCATGCCAAATGATTTTATATGCTTATGTTCTATGTAAAGCACCAAATCATGTTAATGTTTCATGTGCTCATGATTAAGTGACGAATGGTTTTAGTGAGTAGGAAATGGTCTTACTAAGCCTATGTGCTTATAGTCTTATTTTCCTTATACCGCAGTTCAAGCAAGAGGACAATAAGGAAGCAGCAGGAGGGGCAAGAATGTGTGTGTGGTAGTGACTTGGTCAAGGAAAGATATACTTACAAGCCTTATGCTAAACCTAGGATGGTGTTGTCAAGAACAATTTACACTTGCTACTTATGTGCCTAATGGATGACTTATGTGATTTTATGACATGATGTTAAGTATGATGTTAATATGCTAAGTTCCCATGTCACTATGTTAGGAAGGATAGTTAGGTGCATGTATGTGTAAGTTTAAATTATTCCGCTGCATACGATATTCACATGCCCCTACGTATGTTAGCGTAACGCCGCTTTACGGAAAAAAAAGTGGGCGTTACACTCCTCCTCCTGGTGATGACGCATAGCTTCAGCATGACGTGGATATGATGGTGTTGAGAGTGTGTGTAGCGTGGGCATATTCTTTTATTATCTCTCAAACACCATATTTCATATTGTAATATTTGGAGATTTTTGTAGCACTTATTTATGGTTTCATATGAACTTTTAATTCATGTTTTAGTATTGTTTATATGAAGAGTTATTACCTTGTTATTATTTTATGGTTATATGATGAATTTCAATATACCTTCTATCAAAAGATTATGGTATAAAGGGGAGCTTTCATCACCTTTCTTTCTTTAGTGTTAATATAAGAATAAGGGGGAGGATTGAAAACATTTCTATGTTTTAATAGTATGGGATAGACTTGTAAAACACATGATTTCAAACTTAGGATGGAAGGTTGATGCAAAATGGAGTGTTTTAAAAGAATTTGAATTTTGGTGAAAAAGTCAAACATATTTGGTATTTTCATGAAAATGTATTTTTCTATGTTAGAATACATCATAAGAAATATGTTTGCAAAATTTCAAAATTTTTCGAATTTTGTGGAATTTGTTAGGGATTTCTGAATTTTGGCTCGAAGGCTGAGAGTTTTCAGACTGGTTAGTATCAGTCGATTGCCCCATGAGGCAGTCGACTGATCTTTCTGTGGGTTTGCAGTTCGAAGGCATCAGTCGACTGGTAACTGACGTAGTCGACTAGTGCTGATGTTTGATGTTTTCAGAAAAAGAAGGTATCCTTTATTGATACCAATGGTTAATATTGCTTGGGGCAATCATTTTGATGGTGTCAAAGGGGGAGAACTTGAGGTTTAAGTTAGTTTTAACTTAACTTGTGGAGTTAGTTTTTAACTTAACTTGTGGTTATGCAAAATTGAAAATTGTGTGTGGAGACATAGGTTAAGGGGGAAGATGAATGTTTATGCTTCTTAATTTACTATGTCTTTAATTTTCAATTATTGTTGTTGTACCTAACTTAAACATATTGTCACACATCAAAAAGAGGGAGATTGTTGATGCAATCAACCCAAGTGTAATCGGGTAAGATCATGAGTTTTGATATGTGTGTCAATATGATTAAGTTAGGGTTTCATGTTGATCTAATATGTATATGTGAGTGTGCAAGTTTGCAGGATACACATAGACTTAGTTGGACGTCTTCGGGTCCGGTGAAGGATGGCATGGGGAGACGAGCCGTGGGCTTGCATGCATCTGAGGGATCATGGATAAAGCAGGAATGATGAGCCGAGGGAAGCACACTTCGAGGCATACGCAAAGGATGACATGGGGAGACGAGCCGTGGGCTTGCATGCATCCGAGGGACGAGTGCCAAAGTCGAAGAAGGCTTGAAGGCAACAGGTCGAGGCTGCTGGATGAAGGGTCAGCTGAGTCGTGAGGGTTCGAGTGCTGAGAGAATTATACTCGAGAAGGGAAACCCTAGGTTTAAGGGTAGAGCAGTCGACTGGTGCTTGGATCAGTCAACTGATGAAGACACAGAAAGATTAGTCGACTGATCCTACAATCAGTCGTCTGATCCTACGATCAGTCGACTGGTGTCGACCAGAATTGAATCGTCAGGTTGTGACATTCAAATTCGCGAGGACCAGTCGAGTGGTGTTAGGACCAGTCGAGTGGTGTTAGCACCAGTCGACTGATAACGGTCAGAACAGTATCGAGCACTATTTAAGAATGCTCGTTTATGGCTTAGTTTTCTTGGTGAAACAAGCTTGGGTAAAGTCTGTTAGTAGCATACAAGTGCTCAGAAGTTGTCAAGGGATTGTGGAAAGGTTTCTCCACCCACAAGGGGCGACAAGAGCCAGCCGGAGGTCTTCCGAGGAGTCATCCATCAATGGATCGAGATCGCCCACCCTATGGACAGTCGTGGAGTAGAAGTATCATCTTCGAACCACGTAAACGGTTTGGTGTTAGTATTGTTTTAGTTTATATTTAAGATTTCCGCTTGCGCTTGCTAACACGTGTGGGAAGAAAAAATCGAAAAGTAGCTATTCACCCCCCCTCTAGCTAAACGATAAGGTCCCAACATGCCCGTCCTTCACTCTTCTCCGGAGAGGATTTCAGCTACTGGAAGAGGCGCATGGAGGTCCACCTGAAAACTCAGGTGGAGATGTGGATCATTATCCAGGTCGACCTAGAAATCTTGAAGAACGCACAAGGTGAATTTTTGGGATACACTAAGTGGGATACTCCTCTAAAGAAGAAGATTAAGTAGACGCCAAGGCAACGCAGACCCTCCAATGTGGCCTTACAAAGGAAGAACTGAACTGCGTCGGCCCCTTCAACAGTGCAAAAAAGCTCTGAAATAAGTTGATAGAGTTGTACGAAGGGACGTTAGATACCAGAATCAATAAGCGGGATCTGCTCCTTAACAAACTCTACAACATTAAGATGCAAGACGGCGAAACCGTTGCACAACTTCACGTACGTATCCAAGAGCTAATGAACGACTTTCACGCCATAGGCCATAAGGTAGAAAACAGAGACTTAATAAGGTATGTCTTAAACTCTTTCCCCAGAAACTCTTTGTGGGCATCTATGATAGATGCTTAAAAGGTTCGAAGAATCTTTTAAAAATTAAATTAGATGAGTTATTTTCGGAACTTGAATTACATGAGCAGACCAATTCTACATAGGTCAAGAAAGGTGTTGCTCTTATTGCAGGTTAAGTTCTAGGCAAAATAAAGAAGAAAAAGTCGCAACCGATACTTGAGTCTGATTCCGACTCGGAATCTGATGAAGACGGTATCAACTATCCTGAGCTAGTTAGAATAGCTTGGAGTTATTACAAGATGAACAAAGGATAAAGAAAGAAGAAGAAGAAGGTTCAGTTAAAGGATGATCTAACAGAAGAACCAAGCACTAGTCAAAAAGGCAAGACTGACATCACCTGTTATGGGTGTAACAAGAAGGGTCACTTCAAATCGGAGTGTCCCAACTTAAAGGAGACCAAGAAGTCATGGAGAAAGAAGGCACTCCAAGCTACGCGGGACGAGTCATCTTCGGAGGACTCGGAGGACAAAGAAGAAGCACCTCAATCCAACCTCCTCGCACTGATGACATCGAAAGAACTCGACACTGAGTCCGAAGCAGAGCCGGAAGAAAACCACCCAACCAAAACACTATCAATATTAGAAGACAATCAAATCACTGTAAGGGGTTTTCCTAAATCTGACTTATACGATTTAAGTTATTATCTGTCATGTAAGTTAGCCAAAGCCATCGTCCGGGTTGAGTCCTTCCAAAAGGAGGTTAAAGCTCTTAAAGAG
This sequence comes from Boesenbergia rotunda, assembly GCA_024364735.1. Classification (NCBI taxonomy): domain Eukaryota; kingdom Viridiplantae; phylum Streptophyta; class Magnoliopsida; order Zingiberales; family Zingiberaceae; genus Boesenbergia; species Boesenbergia rotunda. Next base: position 647,141 of record JAGFNQ010004396.1, on the reverse strand, counting down.
GATGCTAACTCAAGCTCCTTGATTGACCCTATTCAGGAAGGAACCTCAACTCAAATCCAACAACTTGAGGAAGAGAATTCCTCCCTAAAAACTCAAGTGAAGGAATTTAGAATTGTCCTAGAGCGGTTTATCTTGGGTTCCAAGAATCTTGACATGATTCTTGGAAAATAAAATTCCGTTCTCAACCGATCCGGACTTGGCTACCTAACCCCCTCACGATATAGACCTTATTATTCTATGTTGAATCATACTAGAACCCGAGTATCCATCGTCTCTCCTTCTCACTTCAATGTTTTCCCCAAGCGGCCGTAATCCTCTCTTCCTAATCTCCGACTATGCCTCCTCGATAAGATTTTGATTTAAACTTGTCCTTAATTTCTAGATTTTTAATTATTATGTCATTTATTTTGTTTAGAAAACGTCATGTTACTGAGGTTGACCCCGCCACTGAGTCTAGCCCTGACCCTAGGTTCCCATCATTGGTCCTCTTCAATAGGTTTGCAACCACTATCTATAAACCACTCAAAACTCACTATCTTAGTAGAAGTTTCTTTAATGAATCCTGTCCCTAGCAGTATAAGCCATTAACTACTATCAACTTGACCGCTTAGTTTATTGTAATAGCTCAATAAACACAATCTTATGTTCTGAATTCTATAATAATTTGGTCAAGGTTGATGACTTTTGCTATTCTACCCTGGACCAGTCCATTCCACTTACCATTACTCCTACCTTATTTACTCGATTTCTTGGACTACGACCCTCTCAGTCACTTTTGTCTGCTACCCTCCTAGGGATCTTCCCTTTCCTGCTCCCTACTCTCACATCACCCTCGACACACTTTACTCTTACTTTTTCGGGGGTGTGAGAGATCCGACTGTGTCAAACTTTCGATCCGTCGATCTACGTATCCAGGACTACACACTCTATCAAATCTTGGTCCGCTGCATTCTACCACTGACCTCTCGGGATGTAGCGGTCATGCGACCTTTCCATTCCTTCCTACTCTATGTCATGATTCACCACCTCGATATAGACATCAGACTTCATTTTTTTCTAGATGATCATTTACGCGTCCAATGTCTCTACCCGATCGAGAGTGAGGACACCTTATTGTCATATACCATACTCTTCCACTATTATGGATGTGATATTACTGCCGACGAGATCATTAGGATGACGGAGTTCGATGAAGTAGGAATTAGAAACTTCTCCTTAGTAGCGATAGATGTCTCGGCTACCGAGGTCATCTCATGGAGACGACGAGACACTCCACCATAGGATGATTTGGAGGATGACGAGGACATCGATGTCGCGGGCATCACTATTGAGATCAAGGAGCAGCTGCAGCAGCCTCCGCCACCCCCTCCTTCTTTGACTACAGACCAACCCCTTACTTGGATTGAGCAGGAGCTTCACAGTCTTCGAGAGGAAATGGGGGCCCATCATATGGAGAGGATGGATGCAGACCAGGCCTGACACGAAGAGAGGCTAGCAGCAGATCAGGCCCGACACACAGAGATGATGGCTATGTTTCGTTCATGGCATCCGAGCCCTTCTTGGTATCCGGGCCCTTATTGGTATTCGGGCCCTTCTTCGCAATCTGACTTTGTATTCTGACTATGGGTGGATCTAGAGTTGACTTGACTGTTGACATTTCATTTTTTTTTACTTAGTTGATTCTGGGTGACTTCCATTGACTTGCTTAGGGTTATTTAAAAGTGCTCAGTAGAATAGTTTTATTTGTTCAATTATTTGATTTTGATTGGAATCATGTTTTTTTTAAGAATCATTTTTTTAAAAATCTTTTTGTTTAGCTATCTTTCGAAAAACTATTAACTATTTTTCAAAAATTTAGATTTTTTAAATCATATTGTCTTAATTTTTATTTAATTTTTTGACTTAGTTTTTTTTAAAAAAATTACCCCCTTTAAAACTAGGGATTTCTTCATTATGGACATAGCTTAAGACTTAACTCTAGTTTACATACTCCTATAGATTTAGAAGTCAGTATCTCACAAGCCCTTTAAGATCCCTTGATTGACAACTTAGACTGGGTTGAGATGCTTAGGCCTGTGCCTTAACTCAATATGCTTTAAGTTAATGCATCAAAAGTAGTTAGGGCAATAAATACAATTAACATTAATCAAGTTAAGTAATCATGCTTAGAAAGTTTAACTTGATCAAATAACTTAACTTGACTAACCCAAGTGAAAGTTACTGTTTTATAACAGTCAGTAAATAACTAAAAGGGTTAGACAGAGACCCAAGGATTTGTGATTTGGTTGTTCTTCAAATTATTTTTCAAAATTATTGCATGGTTTACTTTTGTATTCTTTGACTTAAATCATGCTTGGACTCAAATGGGTATACTAAGTTAGTTCAACATTTTATTTTTCAGCATTAGTTCTTTGTTATTGATTATTATTTCAAAATTATTACTTAGAACTTATCATTTGTCTTCTTAAAAATTAATTCTTGATATTTTTCACAGAATTATTTTTGTTCAAAATTTTATTTCTTATATTTTCAAAACTCACAGGCATTGATTTTTTCACTTTTTCCTTAACCAATTTTTTTTTTTCAAAAAGAGGGAGAGTAGAGAAAAGTAAATATTCTTTCAAAGAATATCTGTTGCAAATAATTTTTTGATATATGGTAAAGAAGGAGAGTAGAAAAAGTAAAGTTAAAAAGATTTTTTCCTTTCTCAAAACTTTATTTATAAGGTTTCGAAAGAATATATTTTAAAGAAAACTCTATTTTTTTCAAAAGATGATTTCACTTTAACTTAAATTTTTTTTTTACAATACTCAGAAAATTTTAAAATTATACTTAGAATTATTTTCCAAAGTAATAAACGTTTTCATACTTAAAATTTTTCAAAGATGTTAAAAAAAAATTTAAAATTGAAAATTGCATGTTTTTAAAAGCTTCAGTGGGAGAATTTCAAATCAAGAGGCAGCTTTATGCACTATTTCAATTTTGCAAGGTTTTCTTTCAAAATTGCAAATGTTTTAAAAATAAATGGGAGATCACTTATCAAGGGGGAGAGTTAAAAAGTTTTTTTTTTCAAAATTTTCAAACCTTAAAAAAATTGCTTTGCTTAACTATGTTTCATTTCTTGCTAATATTTTTTTAACTTAACTTTTGAACTAGGTTTTCATAAATCAAAAAGGGGGAGATCGTTGGTATCAGAAGCACCAGATTGAACCTGGTTTTGATAATGGCAAAGGGTTCAAAGTTGAGTTTGTGTTGTGATATAATGGATTTGGTAAGTTTGTAGGAAAGTCCTAGTTTGTCTAGGCATGAAGTCTTAACTTGCAGGGTTGAGCATGAAGTCCTAGTCGAGGGTTGGGAACTGAAGACCTGACCGCGGGTTGGGCACGAAGACATGATTGAGAAATGGGCACAAAGACCTGATCTGGAAGATTGGGCAGAAGACCTAGCCAAGCGAGGACTACGGACAGAAATAGGGACAAGTCGAGGTACGGACGTCTAGGGATTCGGGAGCTTTGGAGGCCGAGCAAAAGTCTAACCGGAGGTGCCGGTTGGTAAAAGGTAACTTCTCCAGAGTAGAGTAGGTGAGGACGCGTTCCCCGGAAGAGGGAATAGTAGACGTCGGTTCAACCTAGGATTTCACTTGAAATCTAAAGTTAGAACCAGACAGCTCTAGCTGTCAATCATTCATGCATTTAATATATATTATTATGTTCTTGGACTAACCTTGATTGTAGGCTAAGGAGACCAACTGGCTGCGATTCGGGGCGCTCGAGAGGACTCATGCGCCCATGAGCCAGGTGCCTGAGAGGACTCAGGCGCTCGAGAAACCAGGCGCCCGAGAGGTCTCGGGCGCCCAAGTGTAGGTTTTTTCAGCGTTGGAGAAGTTGAGTTGGTGGCTGCTAGTTGGTTGTACCACGTCAGCTCTCAGGTGCCCCAGTGCTCCCAAGCGCCCGAGAAGGGATAGAATTTGGCTGAGTCAGCGGATAACGATGCGGCCGAAGCGTTGACGTGGAGAGCACCCCTATAGCCTCTCGGGCGCCCGAGTAGCCATATAAAAGGGGTTCCACCCCCTTGCTTCCACACATCAATTCAAGCACTGAAAATCACTGCAACCAAGTTAACGTGTTCAAGTTCTCTGCGCCAAAGAAGTTTGAGATCGATGACACGCAGCTTCTACAATGAAAAGGTCTTCTCTCTTCCTTTAGTAAGTGTCGTTGGTATGATATTTTCATTTTATTTCTATACTTTAATCTTCATATTTGTAATTCAATTTATAGATTATAGTATTGCCCAACGAAAACGTTCAAGGACTGTGGGTCTTGGAGTAGGAGCCGTCATAGACACCAAACCAAGTAAAAATTCAAAGTGTTAGCCTTGTTTTTGACTTGTTACTTTTCTTATTTCCGCTGCGTCCAATCTGATTTATATCCGAAAAATATTTAATTGATATTCACAACCCCCTCTATCGATCACATTGATCCCACAAGAGCAATATCACTCTTCATCGACCTAACCATCAGAAGAAGTAAGAGATAGAGGAAAAAGAAGAAGTTCAAACTTCACATTGGAATCCTAGGATGGATTTGAATATGACATTCGACTACCTCTGTTCTTCAGATTAGGTGGGATTTTATCCATGGAAGTCGAGGATGGAGAACTTCTTCATGATGAAAATTGAAGAATGGTTCATCCTAAAGAAGGGATTTGAAGCTCTAATTGATGACCAAGGTGAAAACTTCTCAACAAGAAGAAATGGACCGAGGAATTACTCCAAAAATCTGAGACAAATGATAAAGTAACCAAAATTTTAGTTAATTTAATACCTAATGATATATTGTGCAAGATAGTTAAATACAAGGATGTAAGTGAGCTATGGAGTAAGTTGGCCAAGCTCCATGAAAATTCATCATCAACATAAAGTGAAGACAAGCTCAAGGAGGGAGATTCGTTGACCCTAAAGCACGATGATTCTAAGGTTAAGAGGCGCTTAACATCCGTGATGTATGATGAAGTAACATTCATCTCAAAGATTGAGGAGGAGAAAGAATAAAGCAAAAAAAAAGTAGATATTAAAAAAAATAAGTAGAAGATAGAAGAGCCCAAATTCCAAATGAATAAATTCAAACACGAAAAGGATCTTTCTGATTCTGCTCATCGACACCGGAATAAGAAGAATCCTTATCTTCCGGAGCCAATGAGGAAAAAGAATATGCCACCTCTACAAGTGAAGGTATAGCAATTTCAATTATTAAAAATAAAGATCATATTATTTATTTTGAATGTAGGGAGAAAGGACACTACGAGAATAAATATCCAAAATTATTCATGCAAAAGGTTAAAAAGGCACCCAATGTAAAGGAGAAATCAACAGAAGTTGGTCCCATGATATGAAAAAGAAAATGAGCATATTGTGTGCTTCTTATGTAATCAACAAGGGCATTATCAATATCCAAGCGAGAGGAATCTGACTAAAAACAAAGGATGATTTTTAAATCAAAGGAGAGCTCCTAAGAACAAAACTAAGGTATCATTAAATAATACAATTCCTTTACATCATGATAAAAAGCCTACTAAAATTTTACTATTTTAGAGCTTGTTATCATGAAAATAAGAAGCATAATAATTCTAAAAAAAAGAATTAGATCATATTATGCTAGAACAAGCCTACTTAAGGATAGGATAGTAGAAATTATTCTAGGCAAGAATCCTAAGTAATTTAGGCATGTACCTAAAAAGAAAAATGCCTACGTCAATCATGAAAAATTTAAATTTAAGAATTTAAAGATTGAAAATCAAGTCTTGAGGCCAAGACTTTATTAGCTAGAAAAGACTCTTAACAAAATGGAAAATATGTTTAAAGAGTCAAATAAACAAGAACAAGGTGTAAATAGGCAAGAATCATCCAAGGTCAAGAAAGGTTTGAGATACAAACCTAAATCCAAGGTCAATGTGCCCTTATATTATAAAGTTTCATATAGTTATGAAACTAACCTTAGATCTAGGAGTCAAGTCAAGATTACAAGAGAGGGTATCTGTAATGTTGACCTTGAGGAGACTAGCACGACTAAGATTTCTAAGAAGTCTAGAAAAGATATTAGTAATATATCTAGACAAGTTATGCTTAGTGAGTACCTAGTGCACTCAAAGAGCTCAAATAGATAATGAATTCCTAAGAGTCCGTGATCTCTTCACACTAGATAGGTATAGGATATATCAACTCAAATTGGAAGGGTAGCTAACCTAACCATGATGAAGTTAATATTTTTAGAGTATTTTTGAGTATTGTGACATCTTGAAAATAAGAAGTTAATTTTTATCCTTGAAGATTTTATAGTGTGCCCATAAGAACTTTAGGTCTTGAGAATAATCAAATTGGTAAGATAGTATAGAATCATGAAATATGCCAAGTGTGAATTTTTAGCAAATATCACTATAACAAAAGTGATAATATTCAAAAATAGATTAAAAAAATCTAGTATTTACTCTTGCTATAATTACCATGTTTGTGTGCCCTATACCATGACATCATATCATATATCACTATAATAAAAGTGACTTTCTGTAGCACGCCATCAATGACGCACGATTAAAACGTGATGTTAATAATAATATTTATGACGTGCCTAATTAAGTTTACTGCAAATAGTATTATATTTAAAAACAACGACGTGTGAAAAAAATATATTATCAATAAATTTTTTACGACATGCAGGGTGCTATTAAAATTAAATATTAATAGCATTGGAACCGCATTGTTAAAAGTATATTAAATTAATTACTAACAGCGCAGGTAAAGTGTGCTGCTAAATGTCAAAATGTTAGCACTTTTTAACCCAATGTATTGTCGAATTAATCCACGCCTAAAACCCTTCTTCTCTGTCGCCCTTCACGACTTCGCCCCAAACCCTTCCTCTCTGCGATCCCCTAACAACTCCATCGGCTTCTCTGGATCCCCTTCTCCCTTCATGGGATGTCTTCCGCCACCTCATGCTCTCAGCACTTGTGGTTCCGCACTCCCCTCCCATTTCTCCTCTTCTCTCTGTCGTCGCTCCTCCTAGTAGACTCGATTCCTTTCATATCCTGAACTCCTTTTTTGTGTCTGTCCCCGTGTGGCGCCTTCCAGATCCCCCTTTCCAGCAATCGATCTACTCCTATGAGCAGCTTCGTGCCTCCACCAACGGCTTCAACCCCCGCCGTAAGATTGGCGTCGATGGCTTTTGATCAGTCTCTTACATAAAAAATAGTTTTTTTTATCAAATTATTTTCTTCAAGGCCTTATATTTTGTCAATCTTTTTTCTTTCTTTAGTTTTTAAATTACAATTTGAGCATTTTTTTAGTTGTCGTTTCACTGTGGCATATGGTGTATAATTGAACTTGCCTTTGTGAAGTTGTATATTTGGTAGTTCTGTTTTTTGAGGTCCTCTGCTTGATGATTAGATGTCTACTGTAGCATGGAAGATAGACTAGCATTTCATGTTAGATCAATTTCTTAAATTTTGACATCTAAATGTTGTCTTGTTGAAGTTAAGTATGCTATTTCCAATTTTAAGCGAAGGCGGACTAGCCAATTAATTGAAAAGGAAACAACCAATTTATAAATAATGGCTTAAAATTTGTCTCAAATAACTTTGCCTTTGTCAACTCTTTGAAAATTGCCAACTACTTTTGTCCTTTCTCATTTAAAGTTTGAGAGCTCTAATATTTCTATTGTGGAAGCTGCGGAATAGTGGGAAGTTAAACATTACAACAAAAATGGGTGAATTCTCTATTTGATCAACATTACCCATGCTTTCTATTATGTGAATTTTGGGATGTTGAACTTCTGGACTGTCCGTCATGAGCGTTTTCCGATTTACCCTGACGGTCGGTGGGAAACTTTCGTAGGGTCGGGTCGATCGCCCGATGTTTGATGTTACCCAACCTCATTAATCATTTTATTTTGTGAATTTTGCTCGTTCTCTGAATTTGATATTGCACATTCTTTATTGATCATCAGAAGCTGCTGTAGTCATCATCCACCTCCCCCTCTGATTGTCACCGATTGCAAGTCACAAGAACTGCTACTTTTCATTCTATCCTTTAAACAATACAATGAAGGTAAATAAAAATTGTCGGTCATATCTCAATTAGAGTTCATTACAAGCATTCAAATAGATAAGGGTTCAGTAACCTGTGTGATTTGAAGGTGGCTTGCTAACATGGAATATTTGTCATAGGCAACTGTTAACCATTTACTTAGCAACATCTAGTATGTTGTTGCAACTGCATGCCACTTAGCCTTCCTATTGATTGCTTGTCCTTCGTATTAGGATACCAAAGATAATAATGATGGATCTGATGGTCCCTTAGTGCATCAGGATTTCACTTTGTTAAATCTACTTGGCAAAATATCTGTTGTAGTTGCCCAACAGTGTTATTGTAACTATCAGGATTTAAGCGTTAACTATTTAATCTATCAGGTTTTTTCTTTACAATACGCATCCTGATCTACTCTATTATTTTTATATACATTATAGCTAATATTTGTGTTTGTCTTGTAACTTATATAGGTATGAGCCACTAGCACACCTGCTTGGGATATATTATTTTCTTCATGCTTATAGTCCCATATACGCACTTTCAAGCCATTGTAGTTTCAAGCTTGGTTGCACTGCAAAATAAAAGACAAGTTACAAGACTTAACTTTTAAATGTTTACCCTATATATGTTATTTTTCCTATGCAATAGTGGCACTTTTAATCATCTACTTAACTCATGGAGTTGAAGTGAAATGCATTAGTCTTCTTTGAATTGAAATCAATAGATTTTTTTTATGAATTCATTATTTCCTTTGGGAGTTAAATATCAAATACTGAAGAAGTACCAAAATCTAAAGTTGAACAATCTAAATGTCTAACTATTGTTGTTCACAGTGAAGAAGCAGAAGATTGGACAAAGATCAAGAAACTTGCCCTAGCTACCATCTTTCTTGTAACTAAAGCAGAAGCTTAAAAATGCTCTCATGGGTGAATATGTTGCAAAAGCATATCCTTAAAAAGAAAAGGTACAGAAGGAGAATGAGAAAGTAGAGATACTGAAGGGAGAGATTAATGAGAAACTCCTAGCTAAGATGAAAGCTAAGATGGATGTCTTGAGAATGACACGAACATTGATGGCCAATGGAACACTGTTGGATGCAATCAGATTAAAGTAGTGTTAGCATTTCATGATTTTTGTAGTTGATTTAAAGAAATTTGTGAGCTTTGTAGTTGATTTAGAGATTTCGTATCTTATTTTGGATCCTTGAATCTTCTATTTTGGTATAATAAAATACAATGATTTTTATTAATTTTGTGTGGATTAAAGTTAAATTTGCACTAAATTTGTTACAAAAATTATTTTATTATTTTCATCAATGAAATTAATTTATTTTAATATAAATAGGAACATCAACAGTGTATTTTTGCACGCTACGGATTAAAATATTAACAGTATGCATTTACTGTCACGCCTCTAGAGATCCGTGCTCGCTCGAAAATTGGATAACATCTCTCTTATACGGCAGACAATCTGAAGTTTTTATACATACACATCCTAACATATAAAATAGCACAACCACACTCGGTTGACATCCACATAAAAATAAATGAAAACCACCACAACCACGTAGTTAATTATTTTGCATGATAAACATAATAAACTAAACCTTTGTGAAACAAATGTAAAAGATCAAATCTAGCCGAAATAATTAAATACATGTCTAACGAAAAGTCAAATACCAACCGTAATATTAACAAAACCAAAGCGATATCAACACAATGAAATACTATGAAAGTATGAAACGATAAGAAAAATACTCAAACAAAGGACTGGCAGCTGAATCCTCTTCTGGCGGCACGAGACATGACTATCACCTACCTGAAACAAAAAGAAAAACAAGGAGTGGTGAGTTTTGGGTGGAACTTTGCAGGTATAAGAATCGATAAATGCATAGTATATAATAGGGTAAAACAAACATATGGAAATAAAGGGTATATAGTCTCTGAAATAAATAATATAAACTGAATACTTCAGTACAAATAAAACATACCTAAAAATATGTAACATGTAGGGGCAAGATCAGAAATCCCCCCAGTACCTTAATAAACTGATAATACTGTCGAATAGATCCAGATCCATAATAAATGTAAATCATAACCGTATATGCATGTTAATCAAATGCAACAATCATAGCTCAAACAAGTGCAGCAAATACAAACAAATGCACAATGCATAAAATGCATATGATGTCATGACCTGTACTGTACACACACCAACCACCGCTACATTGGTAGGTCGAGTGGACAAGATACAAGCGTCAAAACCTGGGATTATGCAAATACACCACAACAACTGTGACCCTGATATGAAAAACCCCGAAGCACCTGTAAGGACTCCAAACACCTGGGGAGTATCAACTGTTTGCGCGCGACTCTAACTGAGCATGGTACAATAGGAAAAAATATACCGAACGACCCGTGTCAACCATAAGGGAGCTAGTGGTCGTCGACCTACAAACAATGCATGATACATGTCACTAATATGCATAACCTCAATCAACCAAAATCATGTAATACATACGATACAAAACACAATCAATACGAAACAAAACACAGAGACCACCAAAGTAAATAAACATGCACTACTCTACTAGGTAGGGTTTATCTAATGTCAACCAAAATCCTAGATAGGTCAAATGATAGTATTACAGTATACACAATACCTTTTAGATCAGAAATCAAGAGATGAGACTGTATAACTGAGCAATTTGAATTACTACTCAAAAGACAAGCAAGAATAAGGGGGCGCTTGGTATATATTCGGCAATGGGAATGGTAATGAGTTTTGATTGAGGGGTTTATGGGTTTAGTGATAACCTAGTGGGGGTTGGATTATAAAATCAAGGGTATGATATCCATATTTTGATTCTGATTCCCGTATATCAAGCATCATAAATGGGAATGAAATAGATTTCATTCTCATTCCTACCTTCTAAACCCGCTTACCAAGCGCCCCCTAAATATCAAGCAAGAAAAACAAGACAAATAGATTTAAAATAAAGTGACCTACTCAGATAATGAATCAACCATGGATTTAAGATAAATGATTCTATGGGAATCAAAGAGGAACTGCCCTCTTGCAATGTCGTATACATATCCAAGAGAACCTCCCACTATCAAACGCATGAATCTGAGTCAAAGTTCTGTATCAAGGACATAATTTAGCTATTTATGCCTTTAATAAAATAACTAACTTAACTATTAAGCATTTTTAGGATCTAACCCTAAACAACAATGAACTCCTTTTTAACCTAACACAAGGGACTTCAATACTCAACTCTCGATCATGTAATTAATTAATTTATCCCAAATTAATTTTAAATGCTTAATTAATTTCATTACCTCTTATTTATCTTAGTTACTCATGGGATAAATTCATGTCTTAATTAATCATTCAATTGATTAACCTACGGAATCAATTTTGCTAATAACACTTAAACATAGTTGATCCTGTCGCGAAGTGAGGTGGACGCCCCAAGAATGAGATGGTCCTCCGGGGATCATGAACCGCTGGGCTGGCCACGAAGCTCGCTCCTAACCTGCAAGACAAGGACCGTTAGAACACACTGACAAAAGTCCCCGGTAAGGCACTCTGACGGTCAAATCAGTCCTCGAGAGTGGAAAGCAAAAGGCAATGCAATAGTAGCAAAATCACTGTTACGCGTACCTGCGGGCGTCGGAGTGGAGAGACTTATATAGCCGGGGAAGCTAACAGTTGCTGCCCCGCTTGGCACCTTTTGTCATATAGTGAGGACAAGGTGAGGCATGCCCAGAGGTGGCAGGGTAAAGTATCGCATACCGGAATAAGGAAAGGGGCACTGTCAACTTAAAGGTTGGTGTCGTCGAGCGTCGCTCGGCCTGACACCAACGTATGTGGTCGCAGTATAGGGGTACAGGGTATGACAGGAAGATCAGGGCATCAACGGGATACTCTTCGTTTGAGCCGGGATAGTACTAGACCTGCGCCCGACCCCGTACTTCTTCTGGTAGTCTTGTGTCAGGGAGTGGTTGTTCTGTATGCTGGGCCGACCGAGGGCCTAGAAGGAAGGTGCCGACTAGAGGCACTGACTGATGAGGTCGACTCAGGGCCTAGAAGAAGGTGCCGACCGAGGACACTGACTGATGAGGCCGACTGAGGGCCTAGAAGGTAGGTGCCGACTGAGGGCACTAATTGATGAGGCCGACTGAGGAGGTTGACTTAGGGCCTTCGGTGATATACTGGGTAAAGCTTCCTCGGGCGCGGGCTTACCCCAGGAGCGTGGGCCGCCACGTGTCGACTGAGAGCCAAACCGAGAGGGGTAATAGATTGAGTCAGGCATCATCTGTATGGAGAGGATCCCAGGGAGCGTGGGCCGCCATGCGTCCAACTAGGAACCCACCGAGAGAGGCGCGGGGGCATGCCTGCAAGAGAGTCTAGACGCTCGGTCAGGCCGATTCTGAGGAGCATGGGTCGCCACGCACCTGATCGGGGTTACTGAGCCAAGTGGTGTGTGAGCGTATAGCTGCTTGTGTCTTCAAGAGGCTTTGAGTTTGAGCTTCCCCCGACCCGGGAGAATTGAGAATCGGTGGTACTGCGAGTGAGTCCTCTTGGACTCGGGGTCCTTTTGGGGGCTCCGAACCCCTTAGTCTCGATGATGACCCAGGCCTATCCCTTCGTGTTCCCGAGGGAGCTAGGCCAGGCCGCCCGTACGGGCCTTACATCCCATGGGCTCCCGAAGCCCACAAATCTATCTTCTGCTGACGAGGCGCTAGGCTGCCGGGCCAGGCTACACGCAAGCTGGCCCGGGATCATAAGCGTCCCCCTCGAGTCTAGTCGAAGGAGGCGATGAGTCCGACTGACTGAACTGTCTTCACTGCTCGAGCCTGGCGCACCTGAGTGACCAGCACTTGCAACTGGTTCTCGGAGTTGATTCTAAGCCAGTGACCCACCTGTCCATTCATCAGACGTCTTTTCGCCTTCCCATCACCAAATCATCGCGTATCCTTCCCTTAATTGAGGTCTTAATGGCCAGGGCCACGTGTTCACTGGCCATTTGTCTTCCGAGCAACGAGGAGTACGCCTCCCCTCTTCGCGAATGTTCGACCCGCACGTGTGATCTGTGGTTTTGAGAGCTGTCTCGAGCTCGATCGAACGGCCTCGGCGCGGTCCCACCCTTCTCCCAACTCGCCATCGAACGACGGTTATCATTCTCTGAACCCTATAAATAGACTTCTTACTCCACAGTTTTTACCCTTGCGTTTTAACCTCGACACCTCCCTGCTGCCGCTTTGAGCTCTGCTAGGGTTTCGACGAATCCTCCCCTTCCGACTTTCTTCTCCGGCGATTTTCTTTGGTTACTTTCTTCGCCCTTCTTTATCATATAGATTCACCTTCTTCACCTTCCTCCCCCGCTCCACCTTGGTACTCTGTCATGATAACTGACCTTACCGCCTATGACCTGGATCAACTTCGGTCGGACTTCTTAATCCCCTCTGATCACCAAACCCGCCTGCCCAAATCAACCGATCGGCCTGACTCTGCCCCCTCAGGCTACTTCACCTTGTCTCGAGACCACTTACAGGTCGGTTTCCGCTTCCCCATCCATCCTTTCATCTCCTCTGTCTGCACATACTTCCGCATTCCTCTATCCCAATTGGCCCCGAATGCCATCCATTTGATGTGCGGCTCGGTCATCATCTTCACCTTGTATAAAATCACTCTTTAGCCTGAATACTTTCACTACTTCTTCTACCTCAAACAGCAAGAGCTGGGTGATTTTTTCTTCCAAGCCCGAGCCAAAACCTCCTTTCTCCTGAAACTTCCATCCTCCAACAAACGATGGAAAGAGCGTTACTTTTTTGTTAAGCCCATCTCGACCCCGAACTGACCCACAACCTGGGTCGAGGAACTTCCCTCTTCCCCTCCCCTTTCTAAGGACTACCGCACTTCCGCGACCTACCAGTCGGCGATATCCAAGCTAGACAGTAGGCACTTCCACGAAGTGCACTTGCTGAGGGAGGAGATTCTTTCTGCCTTTGGTCTCAGCCCTATGCCGACTCCGCCATTACCCTCAGTCGGTAAGAATTATGACGCTTCCTTCGAACCTTTTTTAGTTCTAACTGAATTTGTACTACCTGTTGGTGCTTAGATGGCTAGAGAGGGGGGTGAATGTTGTCAGACACACAAATTTCTTACTCTTTTAGGTTTTCTGCACTTAGGTTAGCAGCAGCGGAAACAATATAAGTATAAATGCAGAAACAGATTAAGCAAAGGACAAAGCACGCAAACCAGTCGCTAACACGAGGATGTACAAGGTTCAGGGATAATTTGTCCCTACTCCTTGGCGTGCCCGTAAGGTGGGTGATTCCTTAATCGTCGGTAGACCAAGCCCCAGTGAACCCCGGATAGTAATAGCCTCCTTCTCGGTGGAGAAACCTCTCCACAATCGCCTCAGTAGGATAGTAGTTGAGTACACGAGACAACTCGGGAGGAAGCTCTCAAACAATAGATACAGTAGGAAGCTTCAAGGAGGGAGGAGTACAACACAACAATCACACAGCCAAAAACCTAGCCGAAAACCCTTTGCTTGTTTTTCTGTTTCTTCCTTGTTGTGTCTGCATCGCTAGCCTCTCTCTCTTAAACTTCCTTCTGCTTATCGCCTGGCTTCGTCAGCATCCACTAAACCATAACCTGACCCACTGATTTCACTGAGCGCCCAGTCCACTGAAAACCTCTCCAGCTGAGCCTCCGTTCAGTCGTCAGCCGTGCCAGGAAGCCATTGAAACCTGAAAATAGAATACATACAAACCTGCCACGGTGAAAGTCGTCATTGACTCTTCTCCTTGGTTTGTATCATCCCTGTCTCACCTGCAAACTCATCAGACGCTTAGCAAAGCATATCAAAAGGAAATCACAAGTATCAGAGAAAACGTAGAGAGATTCAGAGCGTCTGACAGCGATTTCAAATTAAAATTACAGTTACTGATCGGTCCACAGACCGATCAGAGAGGGCCCTGATCTGTCACCAGACCGATCAGGGAAACCCTTGAATGATCAGGCTCCTGCCTGATCGGTCCAAAGTGAGAATAGAGAGATCGCAGACTAAACCTGATCGGTCACACTGACCGATCACAGATCAGGGATCAGTCACCAGACCGATCTAGCAGTTTTCTTGCCACAACCCGTGGGAAACACAAGCCTGATCGGTCACCAGACCGATCAAGTTGTGCCCTGATCGGTCTGGTGACCGATCAGGTCACTCCCTGACCGATCAGGAGCCATCCTGATCGGTCAGTATGAGAAATGGTCCGATATTTGATCGGTCAAAGGGACCGATCAGGGTTTGTCCCATAAACCTACTGTCCCTTCTCTGATCGTTCACCAGAACGATCAGAAGCCAAACAGAAACCTTTCTGTTCTCTCCCTGATCGTTCACCAGAACGATTAGGCTTCTCTGGATCGGTCTGGTGACCGATCCACAATAGGGTGTTCGTGCCAACTCCCTGATCGGTCTCCAGACCGATCCAGCTTCGACCAATTCAACCCTAAGTCAAGAGAACGGACTCCCTAGCCTTCTCTGACTCATTCTGGTCCCCCGGACCAAGACTCCGTGCCCAGCTTCACTCACTGGGACTTCATTCAACCTAGCTTCAATCGCTAGGACCTGGCTTCACTCACCAGGGTTTCGATCACCTAGCATCACTCGCTAGGGCCCGGCTTCACTCACCGGGATTTCAGTCACCTGGCTTCACTCACCGGGATTTCAGCTACCTGGCTTCACTCACCAGGACCCGGCTTCACTCATCGGGGTTTCGGTCACCTAGCTTCACTCGGCTTCACTCACCAGGACCCGGCTTCACTCACCGGGATTTCAATCACCTGGCTTCACTCACCAGGACCCGGCTTCACTCACCGGGATTTCAATCACCTAGCTTCACTCACCAGGACCCGGCTTCACTCACCGGGGTTTCGTTCACCTAGCTTCACTCGCTAGGACCCAGCTTCACTCACCGGGATTTCATTCACTTCGTGCCCAGTCCCCGACCAGGACTTAATCCAAATTCATTCAACTAAACTTAAATCGGTGTCAACACCAAAATAACAATCGGGTCAAACTGCATCAACAATCTCCCCCTTTTTGTTGTTTGACAACCCGATTTAAGTTTAGGTATTAATGATCAATTGAAGTCAATTCAATTATCGTAAGGGAATCAAAGTCCTCCCCCTACAATAACAAATCCTAAACTTAATCAACCATTCTCTCCCCCTTTGTCAAACATCGAAAAGGGTTTGTTTATTAAGTTTAAACATAACTCCCCCTTAAACGAGGGTCTCTCGCCAAACCCAAAATAAAATGAAGGATAAGTATGAATTTCACATGAAAACATATACAGAAGCATATCATGGTCAAACACGTATATGCTTCATATGACAAGTAAGGAACACAGTTGTATCCGACACATAGTCCTGATTGGTCTCCGTGACCAATTAGGTTCGTTGATTATTCGATATAAAAATATTTCTGATTAGTCTGGGGACCGATCAGATTTCAGAAACACTTCTGAAACTCTGATACGTTCCTGATCAGACTGCATTAACAATTTATATGAAACTCATTCCCCAACAGGGGTGTAGACTCCATTAACACTTGATATTTCAGAAAAATTTCTGAGAATCACTATATGAGTTTCTTGACTAAAAGATATTCCTTATCAAGGACCAAGAGTCATGATTCAACCAACCCTTTCTTATGGATTTAAAAATTCCAACACAGGTTTGGATCAAATCAGTATTAGGTTTGTTCCAAGTATATCTTGACCATAAACCTAACTCTTAGTCCTATTGATAATTTATCAATTTTGAACCAATCGGGGAGTTTGCTGATCAGAATTGATCTGATCAGTCATCAGACCGATCAGAAGGACCTCTGATCGGTCACGGTGACCGATCAGGGTGAGTCCTGATCGATCGGTGGACCGATCAGGTTCCATACAGAGAATTTCTCCCGATCAGATTTCAGAAACAGGTTTCAGAAACTGTTTTCTTTTCAACTCTCAACTACTCCTAAACCCTTATACAATTAGATTTGATTTCTTTGATCCTAGAGGTGTTCATTTAACTGAAATTTATCCCTCACTAAGAGTCAAGAATCCTTATGGATTAAAAATGTTCAAAACAGTTTTGTATCATCATGTTTCAAGTGTGATCATTAAGTTCCAATTACATGTTTGATCCAACCAATTTTGATAACCCATAGATCTAAGTTTGTCTTAACCCAAAACATATTTTTATCAAATTGAAGCATAGTATAATGTCGACAGGAAACTACTTATACTCCTTTGACCACAATGAATTCATCATCATAATGTTGTATTTCACTAATAAGAAAATTCATCGACATGTATCTATTCAATTTGGAGAGTTTCAGAAAATTCAAATTATATATCACAACAACATGATGTTGTCTAAATTCTCTAAAAGCAGGTAATTTCAAAGTAAAAACAAGATATATGTCAACCTAAGTCATCCATGTAATGATTTTTCTCTCCAAAACTTATTGATTCATTTTGAAAGTCATCTTTGTGCATAGATACATTGTCATATGTGATTGAATAATTTTCCTACTGCCTAAATGAAATTCCATACATCATTACATTCATGAGTATATCCTTAGCCTTGTGTTTGGAGCACTAAATATCAACCACCCATGTTGATAGATGCTCCCCCTCAATCAATGTCTATACAATTCGAAATATAGATGTTTTGGGTACCCAAATTTTGGGACCTAAAGCATCTACAATGAAAGACTTAGGCACCCATGCCTTAGTCAATTTCTTTCTAGCTTTTTGAACCCTAGAATCATTTGGTGACCTAAAGTGAGTTCTTGACATCAATGATATAACACTAGGTTCTTTAGGTTGGTAACCTAAACCAACCTTGTTGTAAACCGCCTTTTGTGAATTTAGGATCATGTCCAAGGTTTTGGAGCTAGATGAGAATTTCTCAAAAAAATTCTAGAGTTTCTCAACCTCACTCCTCAATGTCTTATTTTCATTCTCAAGGGACTCATTGTGAAAATCATTAATATCCTCAACCTTAGAGATTTTAATTCTTCTACTTCTAATTTCAATAACTTTGCTTTGTTCTTAGATTTCTTTAACAAACTAGTTAAGCATGCAATTGTCCTATAGCACTTATCCAACTCGGGAGAGATTACCTCTTCATCATCCGAAGATGATGAAGTCGCGGTTGAGGAGCTCCTCGATTCGTCATTACTTCCTTCATTTGAGTCCTCTATTGCCATGAAAGCAAAGTGACATGCCTCCTCCATTTCCTTCTTCTTCTCCTTCTTCTTCCTTCGGTCACCTGCCATAAATGCCACACCTTTCTCCTTTGGGTTTTGGTTAGAGATCTCATGTAGTTTCATTTTACAAAATAAATCCTCTAACTTAACAAAGGATAGATCCTTGGAGACCTTGTAAGCATCCACCATGGATGACCGTAAAGTATTCCTCGGAAAGGCTTTGAGAACATACCTTACAAGGTCTCAGTTCTCTACCTTCTCACTGATGGAATGAAGACCATTGTAGATCTCCTTGAACCGACAATGAAGCATACTTACAATTTCATCTTCTTTCATTGTCAAGTTCTGGAGTTGACTGAGAAGAAGATCTTTCTTTGCTATTCTTGAATCTCGGGTGCCTTCATGGAGTTCAATAAGTTTGTTCCAAAAGTCCTTAGCACTTGTGAAAGGACCAACCTTGATTAGTTGCTCCTTGGTCATCCCACACTGTAGGATGACCACAGCTTTGGCATCAGCCTCACCCTTCCAGATTTGTTCTGCCGACCACCTTGAAAAATCCAACTCTTTACCCTCAGCGTCCTTTGGAGGGGAGAACCCCTCCTTCACAGAGAACCCTATTTATCCTAGAAATACAAATTGAGATTATGTGATGAGAATGATAAAGAATGCATCAATATACATTAATTAAATCCTATTTATTTTTCGAATTGAATAACCCTTTTTATCAATTTGGGAGATCGTAGGAACATCTCCAAATAGATTGATATCCAACCATAGATAAGAACAACCATGGCTAGAGTCCATCAAGTTATTCTTAGCTATGAAGGTAGGTAATTATACCGATTATATATTATACATATGTAACTATCACATTATGCTATCAACTAATTGAATGTTTGCATAAATCATTGGGTTGTTAACTCATTAACAAGTATGCAACAATATACATAGCACCCAACTGCACCTCTCTTTACATCGACCTTGGCTGTGGCACAACAAATCGATGCTCCAAGCTTAAGGTTGACCCATTAATCAAGAAATAGTTTTAATATGGTTAGAGCTCATTCAACCGTTTAGTCAGACTTGGATGTGTCCAACAACCAAAACTAAGGATTGACCTCTGACTCCAAATATATTAATCATAAACTAATTTCATGGTTTGAACATGTTGAGGTTCAAGCCGGGCATGGATGTGTCCATCAACCCAAACGAGAAACAAAACTCCGGTTCTAACCATATTAATGGAAGGTGTTGGCCTTAATATTTTGTAAGGGGTTTTGGGTCCCATCCTTTTCTTTTATGCACATTCATGACATATAATTATGTCATGTTCTAACGTTTTGCTTAATAAAGTATGTATGTGACTTAATTTATCAAGTCTCATTAATTGAATTAGGAACCGGATTTTCTAATTCTAATTTCATACTTTATTCAAGGAATTGTTTTGGGAAACAATTTCCTGAATTATCATAATCAATTTCGGAAATAATATGTTTAAGACTTTGATTTCTCTAAATCAAATCTTATTAAATTAAGAGACAGATTCCCTTAATTCAACCACATATTATTTTCATGAAAATCTTATTTAAGGAAATATACTCTATAGGAAATAATTTTCCTAATTAATTTTGGAGACAATAATATGTAAGAGCATCACCTCATAAATCAAATAAGGAAATTATCGTTTGAGAATCACCTTAAAAATTTCCAAGATTTGATCACATATTTTATTTATGAAAAATTAATATCAATAACTTAATTTGGACGACTCCCCGAGGCTCAATCCAAAATAAGAATTTATTGATAATATAATTTGGACGGCTCCCGAGGCTCAATCCAAATTAAACATTTGACAGTTTAAATTCAATTTAGGAAATTTAATTATAACAACTGACTTTAAATTGGACGGCTCCCCGAGACTCAATCCAAAATAAAGAATTTTGTAAATAATTTAATTTCCAATTATAAATTTAAATACCAATTAATATTCCCATAATTTGTCTAGACTTTCTTGAAAGAAACTGCCCAAAATTGCGAGCTTTCCATAAATGGAAAGTTTCCAAAAATAAAAGGTTTTCAGAATAATTGTAAGTTTCTGGTACAAAGAAAACTTACGTTTTTCCAAAATTGGAAAATTTCCAAAATAGGACCTGGCTTCACTCGCTAGGACCTGGCTTCACTCACCAGGGTTTCGGTCACCTAGTTTCACTCGCTAGGACCCGGCTTCACTCACCGGGATTTCAGTCACCTGGCTTCACTCACTAGGACCCGGCTTCACTCACCGAGATTTCAGCCACCTGGCTTCACTCACTAGGACCCGGCTTCACTCACCGGAGTTTCGGTCACCTAGCTTCACTCGCTAGGACCCGGCTTCACTCACCGGGGTTTCCGTTACCTGGCTTCAATCACTAGGACCCGGCTTCACTCACCGGGATTTCAATCACCTGGTTTCACTCACCATGACCCCGTTTCACTCACCGGGATTTCAATCACCTGGCTTCACTCACCAGGACCCGACTTCACTCACCGGGATTTCATTCACTCCGTGCCTAGTCCCCGACCAGGACTTAATCCGAATTCACTCAACCAAACTTAAATCGGTGTCAACACTAAAACAACAATCGGGCCAGACTGTATCAACACTACCCTCGCAGTTTCTTCGATGTCAGCCGCAGCCCTCAAAGAAGGCTTCAGATTGGACGATGCCGAGTTGCGAGCTCGGATCGCTGCAGAGCTAGAAGCAAGGGAAGGCACCCCGACCAATGCTACCTCAGCGGCCCCAACTCCGACCGTTCCGGGGCAGACGCCTACCGCCCCAGAGACGACGCTCCCAGCAATAATCGAGCAACCCACCTCCTCCAAACACCGATGAGTCTCTTCCCCCACGAGGGACTCACCTCATCCTTCCTCCAGCAAGCACCTGGAGAAGAAGAAGAAAAAGAAGAAGGCGCCGGCTTCCGACTTGGGAGCTCCTCGTACCTCCACCGTCATTATACCTGCTGTCGATCCCTCCCTCTCCTCCGGCACGCCTGACCTGCCACTGCCCGAGAGGTCGGGAACCCCGCCTACTGAGGGCCAAGGCGACAGTCCAACGATGCACGTTCTGGTGCCCACTCGGTCAGACTGCCATCTGATGATGCCGCAGGGCGAACTACCCGACCGACACCAAGATCTCCGCCTGTATGGGTCGGTGGCCGACCGTAATGTGTAGGGACTCGAGGGGTCCTACTTTCGGGGGTCACGCAGTAAGGTCGATGTCTTTCTCCTCGAGGTCACTCAGGTATGCATAGGATTAGTTCCTGTTGGGACCGGGTGCATGTTGATATGGATGCGGGTTCGTAATTTTAAAATTAATTACGTGCAACGGAAGGTTTAGCATAAATAATTTCTCAAATTATTTCACCACACATCTAAGCATGCAATTTTATCTTGTGTAGACATGATCATATATTTAAAATTTTGCAGAAACATAAACTAATTTACGTATTATCTTGCGTAACTCGAAGGAAGGGACGAGATCCAACCGTAAGCGTCCCTTGGAAGCTCCGCCTCTATTCGCATCCACGCCGAGTATCTTCGGAATGACTTCGCAAAGCTACGAGTTTCGTGTTCTCGAGAACTACTAGATTCTCCGAGAACGTGACAAGAAAAACCAAGAGAGAAGTCGGAAGACTAACCACAAAAGGATGGCCAGAATCAAAATTCCGGCGAAGCAAAAGAAGAGGCTTGCGGCAAAAAGATCCTTGTGGCAAACTCTAATTCCGGCAGCACCTTCTTCCGGCCAAGAGATGGCCGGAGCTTCCTTCTCCGGCAGCAGGTGGTGGTCGGCAGGGAAAGGGCAGGGGCGGCCGGCTGGTGCTTCTTCTTGGGGTTGGTTGGCGCACGGCAATAAGGGGAGAAGAGAAGGAGAGAAAGAGAGGGAGAGAGTCTATGCCTTCATCTCTTTGATTCATACCCAAGCCTTACCTTGGGTCCTTTATATAGTGGCCTCTCAACCATCAAGCCTCTCAAATATGGAATAACTTATTCCATCATGCCAAGTTTGATT
The DNA here is from genome assembly GCA_024364735.1 of Boesenbergia rotunda. Taxonomy (NCBI): domain Eukaryota; kingdom Viridiplantae; phylum Streptophyta; class Magnoliopsida; order Zingiberales; family Zingiberaceae; genus Boesenbergia; species Boesenbergia rotunda. The sequence continues at coordinate 624,731 of JAGFNQ010004396.1, read as the reverse complement.
TTATATCATGGTTAAAATCATATTTTAATTCATGATAAAAATCTTCTCTCCTATGGAATAAATTTCCTTATCATGGTAAATCAATCCATGATTGATTTTATAAAATAAACCAATCCATGGTTTATTTTAATTTCCATGAAAAATAAATCAAACCTTGGTTTATTATATAAAAATTTATATCATCCATAATTTTATAAAACAAACCATACTTGGTTTATTTTATAAATTGAACCAAAAACTTGGTTCTCTCCCTTTGTTGTGGTCGGCCAAGCAAAGAGGATGGAGGCCCTCTTTGGCCGGCCCATCCAAGCCACGTCCCAATGAATTAAACTTATTTAATTCATTTATTAGGTCTTCAAAAGACTTAGACATTTTACGCTTCCGATGCGTCTCTGAAAAATTCAGATTCAACTTATCGTTTGGCTCAACCAAACTTAATCTCTCTAAATTGGAAAATCCAATTTTTAACTCGTTTTAATTCCCTCGGATTACTCGTAGTGCGTGTGACTAAATAGGCTTTCGATTTATGTTGGTCATCTATAATTAATCAATTATAGAACGATCATGAGTGACACCTAGTAGTACATCATGATCCCCAATTAATCGAAAGATCAACGGTTGACCTCAGAAATAATTCTGAAACTCTTCAGCAGCTATAATGAATCGTGCTCCATTCCCTTCACCATCTTATACCCACTTGGTTCAGGACATGCTCTATGTGTGTCAGTCCCCACTATGCTGACTACGTCACACCTAGCCTAAGTAACGTTTTCTCGTCCTACGGATTCTAATTACTCTCATGTATTTAAGAGATTCATACTCTAAACATGTCATGCTCTGGCCAGAGGCTTCGAGTAACAATCCGACGATAGGCTTCGGGTATACATCTCCTCGCAAGGAGTGGTGAATCCTTTGTTGGATGTTCAAACATCTTCGGACACTTCGGCTTATACCCAATCATCCTAGGTCCACACCTCCTTGGAGATGCTTACTTAAGATGTCAAAGTATAAGTCTCCATGACCAAGATGACTTGAACACCGCAAGTCAAAGGAACATCGCACTTAAGCTGCAGTAAGAACTTCACTGACATATCTATATGTCGACTACCATATGAAGTTTTACATTCAGTCACTCCAATAAACTAGTTCTCTTAACTAGCATTCATGTTTATCTCCGGACATCTCAATGTCACCAGCCAGTGAGAATCAGCTGATTAGAGAATAACTCATGCTAGTCTCAACAGAATTGATAGTGTCCGTATTTATCAATTCATCGACTAGGGACAATTTCAATATTTCACAATTGCACATGTAGAGATAATCACTAGTTGTGAATTCATCACAAATTCTCTCATGTTGTGAATTGTATTGCGGACATTCAGTAAATGAGTTTAAGAACTCAATCAAATACACAAACATGTATACTCAAATAGTGAATATTCATTTATTAGAATAAATGATTACAATCATAAGGCGATTGCCTTAGGACACTTCTCTCATATCACTAACAGTTCCTTCCCTCATCGAGTATTTCTTTTCACAACCTCACGATTTGTGTCTATTTTGTAGTTTTCGGGGTCGTGTCATAGCCTTTCTATGGCACTCTTGGCCCACGTCTCGGCATAGGAAGAAGCCGAGAAGAAGGTAAAACGACTGGAGACTCAGCTGAAGCACGCTCAGCTTGTCTCCAGCGAGTCCACTTTGAATGACCTGCGGGCCGAGGTCGTGGCTCTTCAAGGTCGGCTGGCTCGTTCTGAAGAGCAGCTGGAGGCCGCTCGCAGCCAGGCCGAGACGGCGAACCTGGCTGTAGCTCAGACGAATATCAGGATCTCCGCCTTGAAGTACAACGAGCGAAAGGCCTAGGCTCTTCAGACGAAGACTCAGGACAAGCTGACCAAGGCGGAGGCTCATCTCCATGTGGCGTCCGAAACCACTGATTCCCTCAAGGCCCAACTTGAGGCCAAGGATACAGAGGCTTCGGCTCAGACGAAGAGAGCAGACGACCTGGCTACCGAGCTTTCCTCCAAGGATCAAACATTGCACGACCAGCAGGAGGAGCTCAAGCAGCTAAAAGCGGATAAGGCTGAGTGGGAGGCGGCTCGGGCAGAGCTGGAGGAGCTGCACTCCTATAAGGAGGCAGAGGCCGGTGGGTTGGAAGCCCATAGGGTTAAGTGCATCAATTCCCAGGAGCTTACCGATCAGATCTCTGAGCGGGTTCGAGCCATGCTGAGGCATCAAGTGATCAGCATGTTCAGGCAACTCAAACAAGATGGGCACATATCCCCCGATCTGCCCCCCCAGCCTTCTAGTTTAATGATATGTCCGAGGACCTGCCCGACGTAGTCAACCAACCTTTTAAATGAGGGTCGGACTTTTTGTCCTGTTTTTCCTTTCATGCAGAGGTGACTGACCTCTAATTTTGTAATGCTCTTGCCTCTTTAATGTAAATTTTCCTCTGACTCAAACTTTTTTTGGTTGTAATCGCCTTTTCTGTTAAATATTAATGGTTCGAGCGCTAGCGAGAGCAACTTAAGTGAGAGGTCGATTAATTAACTCAGTTTCTGAGCCATTGAACTAAGCGCTCGAGAGCAAGGGCTTCCAAGTGTCTACCACTCGAGCAGGAATACACTTGAACTGTCTGACCTTGCGGATGCCCGAGTTGAACACTCGGACGTCACAACTTCTGACTATAGGTCCCTAAGAGCTGGGCAGCTGGCGCGAAGCCAAAGGCTTAAAGTTGCCAGCTGGGGCAGTCCATAGCACCGTCCCTAAGCGAGTCTGACTCTTTAGGGAGCGCGGGGAGCCGCGCGCCCAGCCAAGGAGTTAAGGAAACCTTGAAGGCTCATCCACTGATATGACCCAGAGGTGAGAGATGAGCCCCTCAGTCGGCCGGCGCTCAGGAAGCATGGGTCGCCACGCGTCCGCCTGAGTGTCGAGCCGAGGAGCTTGTGGGAGCGTACCCGTTTGCGAGGATTTAGCAGCTTGGTCGAGTTAGACCCGGGGAGCGTGGGCCGCTACGCGTCCAACCGGGAGTCGAGCCAAGGGATACATGGGAGGACCCGGGGAGCGTGGGCCGCCACGCGTCCAACTGGGAGTCGAGCCAAGGGATTCATGGGAGCGTGCCCATTTGCGAGGGTTTGGCAGCTTGGTCGAGTTAGTCCTGGGGAGCGTGGGCCGCCACCCGTCCAACCAGGAGTCGAGCCAAGGGATTCATGGGGGCGTGCCCATTTGCGAGGGTTTGGCAGCTTGGTCGAGTTAGACCCAAGGAGTGTGGGCCGCCACACGCCCAACCGGGGCCCGAACCAAGGAATTCATGGGAGCGTGCCCATGATTCGCTAGGGGTCTGGATCAGGTCAGTTTTCTCTGCCTCGGTCGTCCAGTTGGCCAGCCCATATCTTTTCGACTGTCACATCCGTCCCCTCTCTGAGGCGGGCTGATTCATATCCTGCTCTCCGATGATTGCATTAATTGTCGAAGAGACGTGTCTCTGGGCGAATGATGTATCAGGTATTGAAACGTCAATCACCGGTCATTGGTGTGTCGGGCGGCGAACTGTTTGCCGCCAAGAGCGCGCTCGCATCCCGTCAAACCTCGGGATTCCCAAAGGAACCAATCGGAGGGCCTCCGCTCGATCCCGCCTCTTACCAAGGCTATCCTTGAACAGATAGGATTGGCCGCTTCCCCTATATATAGGTGTGGGCCATAACTCTTGCCCTCACCTCTTTTCTTCCGTTGCTTTTCTGTTGCTTCTGCCATTCGTTGTTTCTGGTCATCCTCCCCGGCAATCCATCTTCACAAGATGTCGACCGCAGCTTCGGAGGAAGGAGTCCTCTTGAATGGCACCTAACTTACCGCTCCCACCGGCGAAAACACTGCCATTCCGCGCGTCTGCTCTCCCTGCAATGACTTGCACCGATGCGATTTCTCCGAGTAATGGGAAAGTGTCAACGGGGAAGCTGCCAGCTATTGATCTCGAAATCCGAGATGCGAACGACCAAACACTGGAGGCCAGGCGCCGAATGATCCAGTCGGCTAACCCCTTACCTCCAATCAGAATTGCCACCATTCCCCACCCAGTGAAGAGGGTCAGGGTTACTTCTCTAGCCATGACCTCGGTCGTATTCGAGTCTGCGACTCCCACTCTAGTGATCTCTGATCAGGAGGTCACTCTTTCTCCGCCACCTCGTGAGGCCTCCTCTGTTGCACCCTCGCCAACTGCTCCCCTTCCGGTGGTCTCTGACGAAGGTGCCACTATTGTTGCGCCCCCTACAACCCAAGGCGGTTCTTCAAGCAGGCCGGGCCGCGAGACCGGCTCTGCTAATGCTGTAGGGGCTACTATCAACCGGCCATTGCATCTGGTAATGTCGTCCCATGCCGACCCCACCACAGGCTACCAGGAGGCACCTGTCACCGAACCTGGGCCACAGGAGTCGGCTTGGGAGGTTCATCTACACGGACCGCTCGGCGAGCGCTTCTACGAGGGCCTTCAGGAGGCCAGCTACTGGAGCCCCGCTAGCCGAGCCAACGCCTTCATCTCGGCGGCCAACCAGGTTGGCTTTCCCTTTTACCCGTATTTCTTTCTCTGTATTTTAATGCTTGTTGTTTTACACGCAGTTCTATGGCTCGGCCTATGACATGGTCGTATGCTTGATGAGCTATGCTCGGGTCTTGCAGCGGGCCGAATCCCGGGCTGAGAGACTGGAGACGCAGCTCCGCCACGCGGAGCTGCAGTCTACCGGGGAGGCTCTGAACCGGCTGCGGGCCGAGAACTTGGACCTTCAGGATCAAGTTGTCCACTCGGCTGCCTATGTTGAAGAGCTCATGTCGGAGCTGAGCTCGGCTGACGCGTTGGTAGCTCAGGCACAACATCGAATTAGCCAGTTGGAGCAAATAGAGCGCATAGCCCGGGACCTCAAGATACAGGCCAACGCGGAACTGGCCAAGGTCAAGGCGCAGCTTCTAGAAGCGTGCCACGCAATCTCTGCGCTGCATGCAGAGCTGAGGGCTAAGTAGGAAGAGCGGAATGCTTGCTCGGAAGCGCTTCAGAAACTCAAAAAGGAGCACGACATCCAGGCGTCAGAGCTGAAGACGGCTCAACGGGAATTGAAGGAAGCTCGGGCTTATGCCGAGTCCCAACGCTATGTCGTGTTCCAACGACAGGCCCGTAGGTCAGCCCGTAGGCCCTAAGCAATTGTTGTGGGAGGCGCTTCCTTTGTTTGTTTTCTGTTTGGTTGAGGACGAGCCTCATTTTTGTAATAGCCCTACTGTGAATGTCAGTCTTTCCTTTTGCATTTCCGCACGTGTATGCTTGGTGTTTGAGTGTTGGGGGTCCGGGCGCAAGCGACCCGAGTGACGGGAATCTTGCCCGACTCCTTTTGACGAGCAGACACTTGAAATACCCGCGCACGAGGATTTCTTTATGTCAACCACTCGGGAAGGGGCGCGATTGAGCGATTCAATCTTTGTGAGCGACAAAGTTAAACACTTGAGCACAATGGCTTCGAAGTGCTAGCCACTCGGGCAAGATCAACTGAGCAGATGAAGACCAGAACTGAGTCGATTGAGTGAAGCTGCCGGCTCGGGCAGTTCGGAGCATCATGGTTGAGTGACTTTGATTTTGGGGAGCGTGGGTAGCCTACGTACCTGGCTTAGGAGTTAGAATAAGGAAGCCATGAAACTTACCGGCCCTTAGACCTCATAAAGACAATGAACTGTGCACTCGATCGGGTAGTACTCAGGGAGCGTGGACTGCTACGCGTCTGACTGAGAGCCGAGCCTAGGAGATGGATGGGAGCGGATCCCGATTTATGGCTCGTGAGAACAAGAGTCTGGACACTTGCTCAGGCCAATTCTCAGGAGCGTGGGTCGCCACGCGTCCCATCTGAGACACTGAGCAGAGTGGGGCACGGAAGCTAGTCTGCTTATAACTCGCTGGCGAGGCGAGAGTCTGGACTCTCGGTTGGGCAAGACTCAGGGAGCGTGGGTCGCCATGCGTCCGACTGAGAGCCGATCCGAGGGGTAGATGGGAGCGGATCCCGATTTATAACTCATGAGAACGAGAGTCTGGATACTTGCTCAGGCCGATTATCAAGAGTGTGGGTCGCCACGCGTCCGATCGGAGACACTGAGCAGAGTGGGGCACGGAAGTTGGTCCGCTTATAACTCGCTGACGAGGGGAGAGTCTGGACTCTCGTCGGGCAAGACTCAGGGAGCGTGGATCGCCACGCGTCCGACTGAGAGCCGACCGAGGGGTGGTGGGAGCGGTTCCCGATTTATAACTCGTGCGGACACGAGAGTCCGGAGCACGTACAAGTGAGATGAGGACCACGCTTTTCCACTATCATAGCAGTTGAGTCGTACATTTGTATTACAAGCTTTCACTCGACCTCTCGACAGGGTTGAAGGTGGATCGCACTCCATGGCCAATCCGCTTCTTGCCTTGCTCATTTTCTAAGTAGTAAGCTCCTGAGGCGAGCTTCTGAATGATTTTGAAAGGTCCTCCCCACTGTGGCTCCAGCTTGCTGATGTCCCCGACTGGTTTGATTCTTTTCTAGACGAGGTCTCCGACTTGGAATGTTCTTGGCAGCACCCTCCGATCATATTTCTGCTTCATTTTCTGCTGGTACGCGAACATCTGAGCGGTTGCCTTATCCCTGATCTCATCAACCAAGTCCAGCTCCAGGCGTCTCCTTTCGGAATTATCTTCATTGTAGGCCGCTCGCCGAACCGATTCGCATCCGACCTCAACGGGCACTACGGCTTCGCTTCCATAAACCAGCTGGAACGGCGTGCTTCCCGTGGTTTCCTTAGGCGTGGTGCGCAGAGCCCATAAGACGCTGGGGACTTCATCCACTCATGTTCTCCCTGCGTGATCCAGCTTGGTCTTCAATCCTTTGAGGATTTCTCGGTTGGCTACTTCTGCCTGGCCATTGCTTTGTGGATATGCCACGGACGTGAAGGCTTGCTTGATGTCGTATTCCGAGCACCATTCCTATATCTTCCGGCCTTAAAAATGTCTTCCGTTATTTGAGACGAGTTTATGAGGGATTCCATACCGGCATAAGATGTTCAGATCTTGATCAATGGTCCTGATCTACCTGTACTTAGCTCGAATCAACCAGATCTGTGGCGGATGGCTCAGATCTTCCCTTCTCTTGCTTGGATGGTTGAGACTCCTTTAATCTTGATCCGACGGTCAGATGCGCTCCGATTGGGTTCAAACTTTCAGATCTTGATCTAGGGTCATGATTAGCCCTATTATGAACTTGGATTGATCAGAAACTCACAAATGACTCAGATCTATCCGTTCTCTTGAATGAACGGCCCATATTAATCCGATGCTTGATCACCTTGATCTGGATCCAATTCTGGCTCGAGTTTGGGTCAATCTGATCTAGGTCCATGGTCATTTGAAGCCTACAAAATTAGATTCACATTTTAGTGCCAAAATACCTCAAATATACAAATATTTGAATTAAAAGTCAAAATAGAGAAAATACATGAAACCTAATATAAATGCAAACTTAAGCATATAAAAGTAGATCAAAATATGGATTTGAGAGCCTAAATTTATCAATAAAATGGTAGTTATCAAATTGCACTTCCCGAATGTGGCCGGCTTCTACAGCTTTTCGATCTCGGCCAGGATCACTTTATTCTGCTCGGTGCTAAAGTCCCGCTTTCTCTGTTTAACGGGCTGAGCATGGGGATATACGTGGAGGTGATGCTCCACCACCTCCAGTCGAATGCCTTTCAGCTCTTTGACTAACCAGGCGAACACGTCTTGGTTTCGAGCCAAGCATTCCAGCAAGGGCTCCCTAACCTCCTCAGGCAGCCCGGTCGCGATCTTGACTCTGGCCTCCTCCCAATCAAGGAGAAGCTGGACTTCCTCCTTGTCCACACGCAGTTCAGCCCATGGCGAGGCTTGGACCATATTGCAATCTGAGAAGGGGCGTGGCGCATTCTGGCTCTCCACCCGGACGTCGTCGACATAACACCTCCGGGCCACCCTCTAGTCACCCCTAACCTCTCCTACCTTGTCCCTGATCGGGAACTTAACCTTCAGGTAGAAGGTGGAGGCAACGACTCGGAACTCGTTAAGGGTTGGTCGACCTAGAATAGCGTTGTAGGCTGATGGAGCATCAACCACCAGGAAGGTGAACCATCTGGTCCTCTTCAGCGGCTCCTCGCCTAAGGAAATGGCCAGCAGGATCTAGCCGTTTGGTTGCACTTGGTTCCCCGTAAAACCAAACAACGGGGTCGCCACTAAGTCCAGCTGGGACATCTCTATTTGAAGCTGGTCGAACGCCTTCTTGTACAATATGTTGACCGAGCTTCCCGTGTCCACGATGGTGCGGTGGACTTGATAGTTAGCGATGATGGCAGTGATGACCAGAGCGTCATCATGCGGGACTTCTAACCCCTGTAGATTGGGGTCCGAAACTGAACTGTGACCTTGCTGCCTGCGCTAGGCTGGTGCCGACTTGATGGATCTCTAGTCGGCGAACTTGTGACTTCCGTGCACGATTGGAGTCACCCCCAGTCGGTTCGCCAGAGATGACGTGCACTCCGCCCTGGACGGCGTTCTGCCGATTGGCCTGCTCTTCATCCACCGACTCGGCCTCGGCTCGATCTGCTTGGGGGAACAGGTTGCGGACGACTGGGGAGTTCCCTCGGAGTTCTTCGGCTACGGGGTCCACGACTTGACCACCCCGGCCTGAACCGCGCCCCGGAGATGCTAGTCACCCGTGTCCTCGGGGAGTGGGAGCCCGACCTCTGCCAGTCTGCCGACATTCTTCGGTGGCGTGGTCGTGGCTCTGGTGGAATGCGCAATATGGCCTCGAACGGGTCGGTAGGCATCCTTGCGCCACCTGCTGCACGTGGCGGCGTTCCATCCCATTCGGTCGGCGAGTCCACTTGGGCTACAGATAGGTCCTCCAGGGATCTGGTGTTCTAAGCGGGGTTAGGAGGCGTTGGATTGGCCGACTCCTTCTTCCGAATGGCTTGGGCCTCCTTAACGTTGATATACTTGACAGTCTTGCCCAACAGGCTGTCGAAGTCCTTCGGAGGTTTCCTGATCAGCGAGCGGAAGAAATTCTCCTCTTGCAATCCTTGGGAGAATGCGTTGACCAGGACCTCAGGCGTGGTTGTAGGCACGTCCTGGGCCACGCCGTTGAATCTCTTAATGTAGGCCCGGAGAGTTTCCTTCGGGCCCTACTTCAGACCGAACAGGTTGAGGCTCGTCTTGTGGTGTCTTCTGCTGCTGGCGAAGTGTTGGAGGAAAACCCTCCTGAGCTCCTCAAAGTCCGTGACTGACCCATCAGGGAGTCGGTCGAACCATCCTTGGGCTGGGCCAGAGAGAGTGGTTAGGAAGGCTCGACATTTGACACCTTCCGGATATTGATAAAGCAGAGCAGCGCTCTCGAACTTCATCAGGTGCTCCTCTGAGTCGGTGGTCCCCGCGTACTCGGGGATCGTGAAGAAACGGCGATGACAGAGAACAGGATCCTCCAGGATCCAAGAGGAGAAGGGACTGCATACCAGGATAAAAGGAGAAGGGTCAGTCGGGGTATTTCCCTTGTCTGGCCGCGATGCATGCATCTGGTTAGATGCGGAAGCCTCGGCTGAGTCGGCTTCATCACCCTGGTCCCGGTAGAAGGCTACAGGAAAGGGTGCGGCACCACCCTCAGGTCGAGCGGGCCTTCCTTGACCTCCTGAAGGCTGGTGTGCCGCCGACTCTGGGAACCGGGGCACCTGGCTACCGGCTTGCGAAGGCCTCTGAGGAGTCCTCCGAGCTCGAGCAGCCATCAGGGCTTTGTATTCCTCGCGGGTGACAGTCATCATGACTCAGTTGGGATCCTCCATCTTCACTTCCGATCAGGCAAAGTGTCCCTTCTTCTAGCGTCAAATTTGATTCTGTCGCGAAGTGAGGTGGACACCCCAAGAGTGAGATGGTCCTCCAGGGATCACGAACCGCTGGGCTAGCCACGAAGCTCGCTCCTAACCTGCAAGACAAGGACCGTTAGAACCCGTCGGGAAAAGTCCCCGGCAAGGCACTTTGACGGTCAAGTTAGTCCTCGAGAGTGGAAAGCAAAAGGCAATGCAACAGTAGCAAAATCAATATTGCATGTACCTGCAGGCGTCAGAGTGGAGAGGCTTATATAGCCAGGGAAGCTGACAGATGCTGCCCCGCCTGCCACCTTTTGTCATGTAGTGAGGACAAGGTGAGGCATGCCCAGAGGTGGTAGGGTAAAGCATCGCATACCAGAATAAGGAAAGGGGCACTGTCAACTTAAAGGCTAGTGTCGTCGGGCGCCGCTCGGCCTGACACCAACGTATGTGGTCGCAATACGGGGGCACAGGGTATGGCAGGACATCAACGGGATACTCGTCGTTTGAGCCGGGATAGTACCAGACTTGCACCGACCCCGTACTGCTTCTGATAATCTTGTGTCAGGGAGTGATTGTTCTGTATGCTGGGGCTGACCGAGGGCCTAGAAGGAAGGTGTCGACTAGAAGCACTAACTGATGAGCCCGACTGAGGGCCTAGAAGGAAGGTGCCGACTAAGAGCACTGACTGATGAGGCCGACTCAGGGCCTTCGGTGATATACTGGGTAAAGCTTCCTCGGGCTCAGGCTTACCCCAGGAGCGTGGGCCACCACGCGTCGGCCGGGAGCCAACCCGAGAGGAGTAATAGATTGAGTCAGGCATCATCTGTATGGAGAGGATCCCAGGGAGCGTGGGCCGCCACGCGTCCAACTAGGAATCCCCCGAGAGAGGCGCGGGGGCATGCTCGCAAGAGAGTCTAGACGCTCGGTCAGGCCGATTCTGAGGAGCATGGGTCGTCATGCGCCTGATCGGGGTTACTGAGCCAGGTGGAGTGTGAGCGTATAGCTACTTGTGTCTTCAAGAGGCTTTGAGTTTGAGCTTCCCCCGACCCGGGAGAATTGAGATTCGGTGGTACTACGAGTGAGTCCTCTTGGACTCGGGGTCCTTTTGGGGGCTCCGAACCCCTTAGTCTCGATGATGACCGGGCCTATCCCTTCGTGTTCCTGAGGGAGCTAGGCCAGGCCGCCCGTACGAGCCTTACATCCCATGGGCTCCCGAAGCCCATAAATCTATCTTCTGCTGATGAGGCGCCAGGCTACCAGGCCAGGCTACATGCAAGCTAACCCGGGATCAATAGTAAAGTGTATTCTCCAAATATAATTAAGACATAATTCTAATCAATTCATGTAGAAATTAATTAACCTGATTCAATCTATAGCTAATTTCTTCCTGGCAGCCCTAACGTTGCATTCAAACTGTAGCCCGTTCGGGATGTGCGACGAGTCCTTTAGGTAAAGGGACCTCCCAGCTGCGCTGTCTTCGTATGTTGGAAAGTATTCCACGAGTCTATTGTTCACCATCCAAAACCACCTGGCACTAAGCGCCAATCCAAGAGTCGATCCAGCGATGGCCTGGGCGATGGTGTGGTAGCCTGTATAAACTCGGGAGTAGAGGGTGAGTAAGGTAGCCGACCACGGAAGGAGAGCGAGAAGACGCCTGGATCAAGGGAAGGAGAAGCCGGCGCCATTGAACAGGCAGAGGAGGGTACAGTAGGAAGGGAAGGACATATACTGGGAGTGGCCGGAGGGCCAGCCATGGGAGTTGCAGACCTCGATGATGGTGCACATCGCGGAGGGACGCGACTGCTGGATAGAGGACTTGATGAGCTCGTTGAGTAACTGGGAAAGGATGAGGCCAAAGGCGAAGAAGACGCCCTATAGTTCCCGGCGGAAGATAAAGTGGGAGACGAAGCCGTCGAGGCTGATGAAGACCGGGATGAGGGAGATCCATGCCAGGAAGTGGCTCAAGGAGTCGCCTCTCCGGTAGCGAAGTGGCCCAAGTGCCGGACCGGGATGAAGGGTCCGGCAAAGCAGAAAAGATTGGCGTGGTTAGGTTAAGGTTATGGGGAGGAAAATATATATATATATATAGTAATTCTCTGCTGCGGACTGCCTCATGCGGACCGCGTGCGCGACCACGGGGCCAAACCGATCAGGCCCTTGCCTAATCGGTCTGGCAGTGAGGTCCGCACGGGAAGTCTGCACATCACGGTCCACAGCATAGCATTTCGGTATATATATATATATATATATATATATATATATATATATATATATATATATATGAGTAATGATTGGGAGAGTGAATTTGGGAGAGTGAATGACATGCAACTAATGTGTACACGTCCGATCGTCGATCGGACACCACCGATGGCCTCTGATTGTCGTCCTGAATCAAACTATATCTTCGGAGGACGATGAACTCGTCAGGATCGCCGGCAACGGTGAACCTATCGAAATCGACGGTCAATGATGCGAGATCGCAATTGCGGCGATCCCCGACGGGTTCACCGTGCCCCCCAGGGTATAGTTTGGTTCGGGGCGGCGGCCGAAGGCCGCCGGTAGTGTCTGATCGACGATCGGACGTGTACACAATAATTGCCACGTCATTCACTCTCCCATTCACTCTCCCAAATTCACTCTCCCTATCATTACTCTATATGAGTAATGATTGGGAGAGTGAATTTGGGAGAGTGAATAGGAGAGTGAATGACATGCAATTAATGTGTACACGTCCGATCGTCGATCGGACACCACCGATGGCCTCTGATTATCGTCATGAATCAAACTACACCTTCGGAGGACGGTGAACTCGTCAGGATTGCCGGCAACGGTGACCCTATCGAAATCGACGGTCAATGATGCGAGATCGCAATTGCGGCGATCCCCGACGGGTTCACCGTGCCCCCCAGGGTATAGTTTGGTTCGGGGCAGCGGCCGAAGGCCGCCGGTAGTGTCCGATCGACGATCGGACGTGTACACAATAATTACCACGTCATTCACTCTCCCATTCACTCTCCCAAATTCATTTTCCCTATCATTACTCTCTATATATATATATATACAATATTGTTATAGTACGCAACTTCAAATACGCGTCTGTGCGCTACTATTGATTTATTTCCTTTTTCCTTTTTAAAATTTAATATTTTCTAATCCACTCACTCGTCTATTGATTTATTTCTTTTTTCCTTTTTAAAATTTAATATTTTCTCATCGTCTCACTCATCATTATCCTTCGAAGGCTGCTAGCGGCATCGGCGAGGCCACTGTCAAGTTGTTCGTCCGCCACGACGCTCGTGTCATCGTTGCCGACCTCCAAGACGAGAAGGGGAAGGCCCTCTGTGCCGGCAATGGCTCCGACGACATCGTCTCCTATGTCCACTGCGCGCTTCACGTCGCGAGTGGTAATCTTATGGGGGTTAATACTCTGTGTTTATGATTATTAGAGGTTAAAGAATCCAATAAGAGGAAAATTGTTGGTGTCTTTTTGATGTGTGGCAAAGAGTGAGAAGTGTTAGGTTTATGTGGAAAACCAAATACGCTTTAAAAAGAAATCCTAGGTCAAGGGGGAGCTTAGGTAAAGAGGGAGCATTGTTGCTCATTTGATGGCGTAAGGGAAACCTTGGAGAGGTTCACAAAATGCCTTTGTAAGTCCAATGTAGGGGGAGCCTTGGAGAGATTTTAAAAAGTCTATTTTGGTCAAAGTCCTAAACTATTGGGGAGGTTAGGTGTGTGTATGCCTTGTGATAGGATCCATACATGTTTGCATTGCATATGCATTGGCGGTGTAAGTTCAAGGTGGAGCCTTGGCAACGTAAGTCCAAATGGTTATTAGCATTGTATTTGCTATTTGTTTTCCCTATCTTAAACGTATTGCCAAATATCAAAAAGGGAGAGATTGTTAAGGCAATCTATGGTCCGGAGTGACCATGTGTTTTGATGTTTGGGCAAAGGGTTTAAGTTAGGTTCACCCTTATATTTGATATGTGTATTTGAGTGTGCAGGTTTGCAGGATACACATGGACTTAGTTGGGCGGCTCCGGGTTCAGTGAAGGATGGTGTGAGGAGACAAGCCGTGGGCTTGTATACATCCGAGGGATCGTGGACAAAGCAGGGGCGATAAGCCAACAAAAGCGGACTTCGAGGCATACATGAAGGATGGCATGGGAGACGAGTCGTGGGCTTGGGTGCATCCGAGGGACGAAAGCTAAAGTCGAAGAGGGCTTGAGGGCAACAGGTCGAGGCTGCTAAATGGAGAGTCAACTGAGTCGTAAGGGGTCGAGTGCTTAGGGAATTATACTCGGGAAATCCTAGGGTTCGAGTGCTGAGAGAAATGTACTCGGGAAAGGGAAACCTTAGGTTTAGAAGTGGATCAGTTGACTGGTGCCAGGGCAGTTGACTGATAAAGTCCACAGAAAGATCAGTCGACTGCCCCTGAAGCAGTCGACTAATGGCCGCTGAAATTCGAACGTTAGCCTGTAACGTTCAAATCTAAGTGGGACCAGTCGACTGGCCTTGGACCAGTCGACTGATAACGGTCATTTCAGCCTAGAGCATTATTTAAAGGAATTCGATTTTGGATGAGAGTTATTGACGAAATTGACTTTAGTTAAAGGTCAATTAGTAGTCTAAGAGCACAAAAAGGTATTGCGGGTTGTGGCGAGGTTTCTCCACCCACAAGGAGCTACACGAGATAGTCGGAGATCTTCCGAGGAATCATCCACCGACGGATAGGGATCGTCCACCTTACTGATAGCCGTGGAGTAGGAGCTTCATCTCCAAATCACGTAAATTGGTTTGTCTTCTTAGTTGTTAGATTTTATTATTTGGTATTCCGCTTGCGCACTAACAACGTGTAGGAATTATAACCACGATTGAAGTGGGTGATCGAAAAGTTGCTATTCACCCCTCCCCCTCTAGCAAACGGAAAGGTCTCAACAAGTGGTAACAGAGCCGTGGTCGCTCGTCTACGGACTAATCACCGGGCGAGCAATGGAGCTAGAGAAAGATGGATTCGGAAGGTCCGCTGGGATATTCAGATCCCACCTCCATACGATCAAGATAACTTCGACTATTGGAGGAAGCGATTGGAGACGTGGTTCCAAATGGATTTGGATCATTGGACCGCATTGGAAATTCCATTTGAAGCTCCAACGAACAAGAAAGGAAAACGCCTTCGACCTCGGTATTGGACCAAGGAGCAAACGAAGGAAGCGGAGGCGGATAAAGAGGTAACTAGAATTGTATTAAATTTATTACCTCCATATATTGTGTCAAATGTAGAAGAATACAAGAATACGTATGAGCTATGGAGAAAGGTGATAGCTTTGCATGAAAATTCGATACAAAGATAAGGAGAAGAAAGCCCAAGGAAGAGGGGTCATTGGTCCATGAGAAGAAAAAGGACCAATCGGAAGTTGAGTCAAGTTCAACATCCGAAGAGGAGAAGATGGTAGAATCATTCACATCCTCAAGTGAGGAAGAAATAAAAGAAGTCTCCATTTCAAGGATTAAGGGGGAGGAGAGACCATCCTCAATGTCGGAGCGAGAAGAAGCTTCCACCTCCATCAAAGCAAAGTCAAAGGATCACATAATTTGTTTTAGGTGCAATAAAAAGGGACACAACAAGGACAAGTGTCCAGTTGGTAAGAAAAAAGAGGTAAACTCTATACTTAATTCAAATAGTTTGAAAACTAACATGAGTTGTAAGGATGAAACAAAGAAGGATAAGAAACATATAATTTGTTTCACGTGTGGTGAGCATGGACACTACCACACCAAATGCCCAAGGAAAGGGAAAATCAAGAATTGGCGCACTTAAAGAAATTGGAAAAAAAGAGGAGCTCAAGTCAAGGGGAGCTTCAAAGGTAAAAGGGTAGGTAATCCCTAATTTAAAATTAAATCAAATTTCCAATTCTTATATGCTTGTTAAGAATAATAATGGATTTAGGTATGACAATAGGAATAGGGTTAACAAGGTAGATAATTCAAGGAAATCATTACCCAAGGCTAGACTAAGAAATACCCAAACTACTATCTCTCAGGGAAGGAAGGTAGTTAATGATCAAGACGCAAATCTTAAAAAGGGAGACATATGTCTAGGAAAGTGGGTAGATCTAGGGATGTCCAAGGTGGACATGTTGACTCTAGGGTTAGAGCTCTAGAGTTGGAAAATCGAGTCTTGAGGGCAAGACTTGAAAAAATAGAGAAAATCTTAGATAGATTTACTATTGGATCTAAGGGTTTAGGTATGAGATTGAGTAGTCGAAAACCCAACAATGATGGATCGGGTCTAGGATACCGATCTATGTTCTCCGATGTCAATGAAAAGAAATATGCTAGGGTAGCATATAACTATGGCAAGGAGGGGAAGTCCAAAAATGACAAGAGGAGGTCATGTATAAGCAAGAAGAAAGTCTTAACTAAGGACAAGGGGTCCAAAGTTAAGAAAGTTAAGGTTGTAGGCCAAGAGTCTCCGAAGGTACACCGGTGTTGTCTAGTGTTTGTAGAGTCACCTAGGGAGGTGACTAAGTCTGAGAGCTCAAGGGGGAGCTGTAGAAGCCAAATTGGGACCCCATGGTGTATGGATCTCGGAAGTCTAGTTGGGTCATGGAGTATGCCAAAGGATATGGAGATGGGTTTGAAATTTCAATCCTAGGGATTTGGCACAATGGATTTGAGTTTCATGCATGAAAATATGACATTAGGGTCATATAGCATGGAAGTTGATTTTTGATGTGTAGATGTCATATAAATCAATGCTAGAGATGCATTGTGATTTGGTATGGGCAGATACATCAAGAGGAGATCAAAACTAGGACTTTAGATCTAGGTTCAATTGAACCATTTAGCTAGTTTTGGATTTTGTGTCAATCTTGGAATTGGTGATAGATACATATCTGAATATATTTTTTCCAAGTAGACACGGGTACCACAAAATTTAGATATTTTTAGAGATTTGTGGAAATTCTGGTGCATTTCTATAATTGGATCAGAAATGCTGAAATGAGATTTTCAAGGTGCCAGTTGACTGGGACAGAGGGCAGTCAACTGGTAAAGGCTATATTTTTGTTTCAGCAGTCAAAAGGTGTCCAAATGATGTAGAACAAGTGTGTAATCTTATAGGGGGTTAGTACTCTGTGTTTATGATCAGTAGAGGTTAAAAAATCTAATAAGAGGGAAATTGTTGGTGTCTTTTTGATGTGTGGCAAAGGGGGAGAAGTGTTGGGTTTAAGTGGGAAACCAAACACGCCTTTGAAAGAAATCCTAGGTCAAGGGGGAGCTTAGGTAAAGAGGGAGCATTGTTGCTCATTTGGTGGCGTAAGGGGAACCCTGGAGAGGTTCTTAAAAAGCTTTTGTAAGTCCAATGTAGGGGGAGCCTTGGAGAGGTTTTAAAAAGCTTGTTTTGGTAAAAGTCCTAAACTCTTGGGGAGGTTAGGTGTGGGGATGCCTTGTGATGGATCCATGAATGTTTGCATTGCATATGCATTAGCGGTGTAAGTCCAAGGTGGAGCCTTGGCAACGTAAATTCAAATGGTTATTAGCATTGCATTTGCTATTTGTTTTTCATAACTTAAACGTATTGTCAAACATCAAAAAAAGGGAGATTGTTAAGGCAATATATGGTCCGGAGTGACCATGTGTTTTGGTGATTGGGAAAAGGGTTTAAGTTAGGTTCACCCTTATATTTGATATGTGTATTTGAGTGTGCACGTTTGCAGGATAGACATTGACTTCGTTGGATGGCTCCGGGTTTGGTGAAGGGTGGTGTGAGGAGACAAGTTGTGGGCTAGTATACATCCGAGGACCATGGACAAAGCAGGGACGATGAGCCAAGAGAAGCGGACTTCGAGGCATACGTGAAGGATGGCATGGGAAACGAGCCGTGGGCTTGCGTGTATCCGAGGGACGAGAGTTATAATCGAAGAGGGCTTGAAGGCAACAAGTCGAGGTTAACTGAATGGAGAGTCAACTAAGTCGTGAGGGGTCGAGTTCTGAGGGAATTGTACTCGAAAATCCTATGGTTTGAGTGCTGAGGGAAATGTACTCGGGGAAGGGAAACCTTAGGTTTAGAAGTAGATCAGTCGAGTAGTGCCAGGGCAGTCGACTGATAAAGTCCACAGAAAGATCAGTCGACTGCCCCTGGAACAGTCGACTGATGGCCGCTGAAATTCGAATGTTAGGTTGTAACGTTCACATCTAAGTGGGACCAGTCGACTAACCTTGGACCAGTCGACTGGTAACGGTCATTTCAGCCTAGAGCACCATTTAAAGGGGCTCGATTTTGACTGAGAGTTCTTGACGAAATTGGCTTTGGTTAAAGGTCAATTAGTAGTCTAAGAGCTCAGAAAGGTGTTGCGGGATTGTGGCGAGATTTCTCCACCCACAAGTGTTAGATCATGATCGTCAAGCTAGAGGGGGAGGTGAATAGCGTCTCTCGATTTGCTTCCTACAATCGTTAGTACGCAAGCGGAATATACTAACTAAAACAAAAACCTAATGAAGAAAGAACACACTTATTTACGTGGTTTGGAAATAGAACTTCTACTCCACAACTGCCCGTAAGGTGGGCGATCCCTAATCCGTCGGTGCACGATTCCCCGGAGCACCTCCGGCTAGATCTCGTAGCTCCTTGTGGGTGGAGAAACCTCACCACAACTCCTGGATACTACCTGAGCAACAAAGGCTATTAACCAGCTCTATCGAAGCAGGTTTCGCCAAGAGCTCTCAGCCAAACCCGAGCCCCTTTAAATAGGTTCTTGGCTGAAAATCCCACTACCAGTCGACTGCCCCCAGACCAGTCGACTGATCGCACTCAAATTCGACCGTTACAAGCCCAACGTTCGAATTTGAGTCATACCAGTCAACTGCTCCAGGGGCAGTCGACTGGCCACCAGTCAACTGGTCCATTACCAGTCGACTGATGTCTTAGTGAGTTTGAGTTTCCCTGCTGGCAGTCGACTGATCCATTCCCAGTCGACTGCCCAGTTTACAATCTCACTCCCCCTCACCCCGAAGACCCTCCTTCACGTATGCCTTCAAGTACACTCCCTCGGCTTGCCCTTGAAATCCTCTTCCACCGGCTATCATCCCTCGGATGCGCACGCAAGCCCTCGGCTTGCCTCTATGTACCCTTCACGTGTGCCCTTTGAAGTCCACTTCTTTCGGCTTGCCCTTGGAGTCCTCTTCTCTCTGCTCTCGTCCCTCGGATACGTCCTCTATGTGTGACTCACCAAGACCTGCAAACTCAATCACACATATCAAATAACACGAGTAAACCTAACTTAAACCCTTTGCTCAAACATCAAAACACATAATCACTCCGGACCATAGATTGCCCCAACAACAAGAGTTACATGAGCTAGCCGGAGGTCTTCCGGGGAGTCATCCACCGACGGATAGGGATCGTCCACCTTACGGATAACCGTGGAGTAAGAGTTTCATCTCCGAACCACGTAAATTTGATTGTCTTCTTAGTTGTTAGATTTTATTATTTGGTATTCCGCTTGCGCACTAACAACGTGTAGGAAGAAAACCACGATTGAAGTGGATGATCGAAAAGTTGCTATTCACCCCCCCTCTAGCAAACGGAAAGGTCCCAACAAGTGGTATCAGAGCCGGGGTCGCTCGTCTACGGACTAATCGCCGGGAGAGCAAATGTGCTAAAGAAAGATGGATTCGGAAGGTCCGCTGGATGGAATATTCGGATCCCACCTCCATACGATCGAGATGACTTTGACTATTGGAGGAAGCGATTGGAGATGTGGTTCCAAATGAATTGAGACCATTGGACCACATTGGAAATTCCATTTGAAGCTCCAACGGACAAGAAGGGAAAACGTCTTCAAACTCGGTTTGGACCAAGGATCAAACGGAGGAAACGGAGGAAGCGGAGGCAGATAAGGAGATAACTAGAATTGTATTAAATTCATTACTCCATATATTGTATCAAATGTAGAACAATAGAAGAATGTGTATAAGCTATGAAGAAAAGTGATAGTTTTGTATGAAAATTCGACACAAAGACAAAGAGAAGAAGAGCCCAAGGAAGAGGGGTCATTGGTCCAAGAGAAGGAGAAGGATCAATCGAAGTTGAGTCAAGTTCAACATATGAAGTGGAGGAGATGGTAAAATCATCCATATCCTCAAGTGAGGAAGAAATAGAAAAAGTCTCCACTTCAAGGATTAAGGGAGGAGAGACTATCCTCAATGTCGGAGCAAGAAGAAGCTTCCACCTCCATCAAAGCAAAGTCAAAGGATTACATAATTTACTTTGGGTGCAATAAAAAGGGACACTACAAGGACAAGTGTCCATTGGGTAAGAAAAAAGGAGGTAAACCCTAAACTTAATTCAAATAGTTTGAAAACTAACATAAGTTGCAAGGATGGAACAAAGAAGGAAAAAAAGCATATAATTTGCTTCACGTGTTGTGAGCATGGACACTACCACACCAAATGCCCAAACAAAAGGGAAATCAAGAAATTGGCACACTTAAAGAAATTGGAAAAGAAGAGGAGCTCAAGTCAAGGGGGAGCATCAAAGGCAAAGGGGAAGGTAATCTCTTATTTAAAATTAAATCCAATTTCCAATTCTTATATATTTGTTAAGAATAATAATGGATTTAGGTATGACAATAGGAATAGGGTTAACAAAGGAGAATTCTAGGAAATAATTACCCAAGCTAGATCAAGAAAGACCCAAACAACCATGTCTCAGGGAAGGAAGGTGGTTAATGATCAAGGCACAAATCCCAAGAAGGGAGACATATGCCTAGGAAAGTGGGTAGGTCTAGGGATGTCCAAGTGGACATGTTGACTCTAGGGTTAGAGCTCTAGAGTTGGAAAATCGAGTCTTGAGGGCAAGACTTGAAAAAATGGAGAAAACCCTAGATAGATTCACTATTGGATCTAAGGGTTTAGGTATGGGATTGGGTAGTCAAACACCCAACAATGATAGATCGGATCCAGGATACCAATCTAAGTTCTCCGATGTCAATGAAAAGAAATATGCTAGGGTAGCATATAACTATGGCAAGGAGAGGAAGTCCAAAAATGGCAAGGGGATGCCATGTAAAAGCAAGAAAAAAGTCTTAACTAAGGACAAGGGGTCCAAAGTTAAGAAAGTTAAGGTTGTAGACCAAGAGTCTCTGGAGGTACACCGGTGTGGCCTAGTGTTTGTAGAGTCACCTAGGGAGGTGGCTAAGGCTGAGAGCTCAAGGGGGAACTCTAGAAGCCAAATTGGGACCCATGGTGTATGGATCTCTGGAGGATTTTTCTCGGAAGTCTAGATAGGTCATGGAGTGTGCCAAAAGATATGGAGATGGGTTTGAAGTCTCAATCCTAGGGATTTGGCACAATGGGTTTGAGTTTTATACATGAAAATATGACATTGGGGTCATATAGCATGGAAGTTGATTTTTGATGTGTAGATGTCATATAAATCAATGCTAAGGATGCATTGTAATTTGGTATGGGCAGATACATCAAGAGGAGATCAAAACTAGGACTTTAGGTTAAGGTTCAATTAAACCATTTAGTTAGTTTTGGGTTTTGTGTCAATCTTGGGATTGGTAATAGATACATGTCTGAATGTATTTTTCTCAAGAAGACACGGGTACCACAAACCTCTCTATAAAATTTGGAAATTTTTAGAGATTTGTGGAACTTCTGGTGCATTTCTGAAATTGGGTTAGAAATGCTGAAAATGGGATTTTCAGGGTGCCAGTCGACTAGGACAGAGGGCAGTCGACAGGTAAAGGTTATTTTTTTGTTTCAGCAGTCAAAAGGTATCCAAATGAAGTAGAACAAGTGTGTAATCTTATGGGAGTTAGTGCACTGTGTTTATGATCATTAGAGGTTAAAGGATCCAATAAGAGGAAAATTATTGATGTCTTTCTGATGTGTGGCAAAGGGGGAGAAGTGTTGGGTTTAAGTGAGAAACCAAATACGTCTTTAAAAGAAATTATAGGTCAAGGGGGAGCTTAGGTAAAGAGGGAGCATTGTTGCTCATTTGGTGGCGTAAGGGAAACCTTGGAGAGGTTCTTAAAAAACTTTTGTAAGTCCAATGTAGGGGGAGCCTTAGAGAGGTTTTAAAAAGCGCGTTTTGGTAAAAGTCCTAAACTCTTGGAGAGGTTAGGTGTGGGGATGTCTTGTGATAGGATCCATGCATGTTTGTATTGCATATGCATTGGCGGTGTAAGTCCAAGATGTTAGGATCGATGGCTCGGCTAGAGGGGGTGAATAGCACTTTTCGATTTTTTCTATACAAGGTGGTTAGCACAATACAAAATATAATGGAAAACACAAGATTCAATGCTAATAAGAAGGTTTTACTTGGTATTCATTCCGAATGATGTCTAATCCAAGGATCCGCACGAGTACACCACCTCCACTATGAAAAGACTACTTCAAGGTGGAGAAAACCTTTACAAGGTTGTCTTCTTCCTCTTTACAAGGTCAAGATGAAAGCTAGAGGAAGAGTAGATCAATTGGGGCACTAGCAGCACTACGGTACAGTAGAGAGTCGTGCCTTCCTCATGCCCAAAAGTCCCCTTTAAATAAGAGTAAAAAACAACTCCACAAGTTGTTCAGTCCGACACCAGTCGACTGGTCTAGCTTTAAATGCTAGCCAACGGCTAGTTTTCGGGGTTACCAGTCGACTGCCCCTGGGACAGTCGACTGGTCGAAGGCTGAAAACCTTCTATGAGTTTTGGCAGTCGACTGCCCTTTGGCCAGTCGACTGCCCAGCTTCTACAAGCACTCACACTCACTCTGAACACTCTTCTTCACGTGTGTCTTCAGGTATACTCCCTTGGCTTGCCCCTTGAAGTCTTCTTCCTCCGGCTATCATCCCTCAGATGCATACGCAAGCCTTCCCTTGGCTTGCCTCCATGTCACCCTTAACGTGTGTCCTTGAAGTCCACTTCCCGGCTTGCTCTTGGAGTTCTCCTCCCTTTGCTCTCATCCCTCGGATATGTCTTCCATGTGTGATTCTTCAAGTCCTACAAACTCAATCACACATATTAAATACAACACAACACCCTAACATTAAACATATTGGCACACATATCAAAACCATGATCTTCCCGATCATTCTTGGGCCGATTGCCTCAACAATCTCCCCCTTTTTATGTTTGGCAATATGTTTAAGTTAGGGAGAAAATATCAGTCAACAACAGCAAATAACAATAGCAATTGAAAAACAAGACATAGTAAAACCAAAAGGAACCTCCCCCTTAACCCATGTCTTCTCCCATTTTCAATTCATAAACCAAAGTTAATCAAAGTTAAGTTACAAACTTAACTTAACAACAAGTAACAGCAATTAAAAATACAAGGCATAGCAAAATCTAAGTGGTAACCTATGTCTTCATCCATTTTCAATTTTTTTTTATCATAATCTAAGATTAAGTCAAAATTTTAAGCTAAAAATCTAACTTATACCACCCATTCTCCCCCTTTGACACCATCAAAACTATTGCCCCAAGCATCCTAATCTATGGCATCAAATAAGAGAAATTTCGATTTCTGAAAAATTTCTCAGCAGCTGAAATCAGGCTGACACTCTATCAGTGTGAAATTTCAACTTCTGAGCCGAATTTCAGAAACCTCCAAATAATTCCAAAAATTTCAAAAATTATAAAAAATTACAGGCATGTTTGATATAATATATTCTATCATGGAAAAATATTAGTTTATGAAAAATTTCAAACATGCTTGACTTTTGACTAAAGTTCAAATTTCTTAAAAAACACTAACTTTGTATCAAGTTTTCAATCTAAATATGAACTCATACATATTCCAAGCTTATGACAAAACATATAAAATATAAAATGGTTTTTAAATGTTTAAAATGTCAAACCATGATCTTTGAACAAAATGTTCATTAATTAAACACTTGCTTTCCCCATGGTTGATATATTTTTCATAATTTGATACTTCTAATGACCCAACACTATGTCACAAGCACAAGTGAATCATTTGTATCATCCTAACATCTCATATGTATGAATACAATCATAAAGCAAAGTACTATGAGATGTTTTTAAGGTAAGTCTTATTTTGCCCAATTCATCATGAATTTCTACTATGGGCTACAAACTCCCCCTCAATGTCTCAAGTCAACCAAATTCTAAAAATTTGAAATTCTAATACCATGGTTGACTTATCCCAAATCTCTAACCCTTGAGGATTGATTTTGGTACCCAATAGTCCTTGGGGATCCATTTCTTACTTAGGGTCTTGGTCTTTGCTTGCCCTCTAGCAATTAGACAATGATAGGTTTTCCCATTGTTAACTTCCCAAAACATAATCCCTCTTTCTTAAAGCTTGCTCTTTGGCTCCCAATGATCATATCTAATGTCTTTAAGCCAACTTCAAACTTCCTAAGTGCTTTGGTAAGACTATCTACCTTTTCCCTTAAGTCCTTATTCTCTTCTTCTAAACATGAGTCATTTGAGATAGAAGAAGAAACATGCTCATTATCCTTAATTTCCATGGATGCTAATTTCTCTTTAACATGCAATTCTCCTTTTTTAAGCACTTAATTTTCTTTTTAGCATCAACCAAATCATCACTAATACTAGAGATTATTTTTACAAGAGTAGAAGTGGGTAAGTTGTATACCTCACTTACCGAGAAGTCCGATTCCGAGGTGGAGTCTCCCCCTCACTTGAGCTCCCTTCATCTTCACTTGAGCTTTTTTCTTCTTCAAATTCGGATGTCATGGAGCAATGTCATCAATTCCCATTAGTGCAAAATAGGATACATAATGCTCCTCCTCCTCCGATGAAGATGGATCATCCCATGTAGCCTTCAAGTTTTGCACCTTCTTCTCCTTCTCTTTTGATTTCTTTCCTTCTTTCTTCTTTTCTTCCTTCTTTTTCAAGAGAGGACACTCATCTCTCATGTATCCTTCTCCTTGGCAATTGTAGCTAATAATCTTTCTTGATTTATTTTTGCTCCTTGATTCTTTCCTACCATGAGACTTGTTAGTAGAAAATTATTTAAATGCTTTTCTTACCTTTTTACCATGTAGGCTTCCGCATCACTACCCATGGAAGCATTAGATTCCTCCGAATCGGATGATGAGACCTCCTTCTTCTTACCTTTTTCCTTGTTTGCCACAAGGGTTATACTCTTTAGCTTGTAGTATACTTCTTCGATTGTTCCTCCAACTCGAGTCTCGTGAAGCTCCATGGTTGAGAAAAATTCCTCTAGAGATGTTTTATCTAGATCCTTGGAAATGTAGTATGAGTCCACCATTGAGCTGCAAGTTGATGTTCTTGGGAAGGCATTGATGGCTTGCATCAAAATATCTCGGTTGGGTAATTATTCCCCTACACTTGTTAGCCCATTAAGTATCTCCTTAAATCTAACATGTAAGCTTGTTACCTTTTCCCCTTTATCAAGCTTGATATTATTGAGTTGGGACCGAAGAAGATCTTTTTTTGTCATCTTCGCCTCCGAGGTGCCTTCATGAAGTTCCACTAGCTTTTCCCATAAATCCTTGGCACTTGAGTAGTTTCGAATCCTTATCACTTCTTGTTGAGGAAGCATACTAAGTAGATGATGTAAGGCTTTTGAATTTGCTAAGTGATTATCTTTTTGCTTCTTGCTCCACTTTACCTTCTCAAGAAGCTTGTTTTCTTGATCCCTAGGCACCTCAAAATCGTTCTCCATGATTAGCATAATATCAAAGTCGGTATTGAAAAATACCTTCATTCTCTTTTCCACCATGAAAATTCTCCCTCGAATTTTGGCGGTTGAATGTGTGAGCCGGCCATTTCAATGATTTGCTCTTCTTGGCGGTTAGTCCGTTGAAGGCGTCCTTACGCTCTGATACCACTTGTTAGGATCGATGGCTCGGATAGAGAGGGTGAATAGCACTTTTCGATTTTTTTTCTCTACAAGGTGGTTAGCACAATACAAAATATAATGGAAAACACAAGATTCAATGCTAACAAGAAGGTTTTACTTGGTATCCACCCCGAAAGGTGATTAATCCAAGGATCCGCACAAGTACACCACCTCCACTATGAAAACTCTCCTTCAAGGTGGAGAAAACCTTTACAAGGTTGTCTTCTTCCTCATTACAAGATCAAGATGAAAGCTAGGAAGAGTAGATCAATTGAGGCACTAGCAGTACTTTGGTAAGGTAGAGAATCATGCCTTTCTCGTGCCCAAAAGTCCCCTTTAAATAAGAGTAAAGAACAACTCCACAAGTTTTCAACCCGCCACCAGTCGACTAGCCCTTTGGAAGTCGACTGGTCTAGCTTTAAATGCTAGCCAACGACTAGTTTTCGGGGTTACCAGTCGACTGCCCCTGGGACAGTCGACTGGTCGAAGGCTGAAAGCCTTCTGTGAGTTTTGGCAGTCGACTGCCCAAAGGCCAGTCGACTGCCCAGCTTCTACAAGCACTCACACTCACTCCGAACACTCTCCTTCACGTGTGCCTTCAGGTATACTCCCTTGGCTTGCCCCTTGAAGTCTTCTTCCTCCAGCTATCGTCCCTCGGATGCGCACACAAGCCTTCCCTTGGCTTGCCTCCATGCCACCCTTTACGTGTGCCCTTGAAGTCCACTTCCCGGCTTGCCCTAGGAGTTCTCCTCCCTCGGCTCTCGTCCCTCGGATATGTCCTCCATGTGTAATTCTCCAAGTCCTGCAAACTCAATCACACATATTAAACACAACACAACACCTAATCTTAAACATATTGGTACACACATCAAAACCATGATCTTCCCGATCATTCTTGGGCTGATTGCCTCAACACAAGGTGGAGTCTTGGCAACGTAAGTCCAAATGGTTACTAGCATTGTATTTGCTATTTGTTTTCCCTAACTTGAACGTATTGTCAAACATCAAAAAGGGAGAGATTGTTTAGGCAATCTATGGTCCGGAGTAACCATGTGTTTTGATGTTTGGGCAAAGGGTTTATGTTAGGTTCATCCTTGTATTTGATATGTGTATTTGAGTGTCCACGTTTGCAGGATACACATAGACTTAGTTGTACGGCTCTGGGTTCGATGAAAAATGATGTGAGGAGACAATCCGTGGGCTTGTATACATCCGAGGGACCATGGACAAAGCAGGGATAATGAGCCAAGAGAAGCGGACTTCGAGGCATACGTGAAGGATGACATGGGAGACGAGCCGTGGGCTTGCGTTCATCCGAGAGACGAGAGCCAAAGTCGAAGAGGGCTTGAAGGCAACATATCGAGGCTGCTGAATGGAGAGTCAACTGAGTCGTGAGGGGTCGAGTGCCGAGGGAATTGTACTCGGGAAATAATAGGGTTCGAGTGATGAGAGAAATATACTCGGGGAAGGGAAACCTTAGATTTACAAGTGGATCAGTCGACTGGTGTCAGGGCAGTCGACAGATAAAGTCCACAGAAAGATCAGTCGACAGCCCCTGGAGCAGTCGACTGATGGCCGCTAAAATTCAAACGTTAGGCTGTAACATTCGAATCTAAGTGGGACCAGTCGACTGGCCTTGAACCAGTCGACTGGTAACGGTCATTTTAACCTAGAGCACTATTTAAAGGGGCTCAGTTTTGGCTGAGAGTTCTTGACGAAATTGGACTTTGGTTAAAGGCTAATTAGTAGTCTAAGAGCTCAGAATGGTGTTGTGGGTTGTGGCGAGGTTTCTCCACCCACAAGGAGCTACACGAACTAGCCGGAGGTCTTCCGGGGAGTCATCCACTGACGGATAGGGAACGTCCACCTTACGGACAGCCGTGGAGTAGGAGCTTCATCTCCGAACTACGTAAATTGATTTGTCTTCTTAGTTGTTAAATTTTATTATTTGGTATTCCGCTTGCGCACTAACAACGTGTAGGGAAAAAACCACAATTGAAGTGGGTGATCGAAAAGTTGCTATTCACCCCTGCCCCCCTCTAGCAAACGGAAAGATCCCAACAATAGATCGAATAGTGAATCTATCTAGGATTTTCTCTAATTTATCAAGTTTTGCCCTCAAAACTTGATTTTCTTTGTAAGTGCTTAAACCTAGAATCGACTGTAGGATCGGTGCCGTCGATAGGGGGGTGAATATTGACTTGAAAACTTTTGTCGGAACTTTGTTATTCGTTCATTTTAGTCAAAGAGTTAGTACTCAGCGGAATAATAAAGAACGAAAACAAACAACACAATAAGACACGCGGGATTTATTTACTTGGTTCCCGACCCCCCCAGGGTCAGTATGTCCAAGGCCTATGTGCTGGCATGAGTCCACTAATGGTCTCCTTTCCGAAATTTCCGGAGGTGGAGAAAACCCGTCTTATAGTTTAATTACAAGTACAAAAGTATAACTTGAAATAAGACTTGTAAACTAAAAAGCAAACTGAATGGAAATAGAAGATCCGGCCAATCCGGAAGTCCGAAGAGCAACGCACTTCCTCTTGGAGTCTCCTTGGTCGCAGAGCTTCGTCTTTAGTGCTTTTGCTTCGCACAGAACGAGTTAGCAGATGTGAAAGTTGGTATTCTACATTGAGGAGTCGAACCCCTTTATATAGCATTGTCTAGGGCACCCTAGGGGCCTCTGAGGCACCTCAGTATGGTTAAACATGATCTGTAATCGCGAACTTCGCAGATGGGATAAACCAGTCTTCCCAGGTACCCTGGACCTTCCCAGGCACCTGGGAAACCTCAGGTGCCTGGCTTGCCTGGCGCCTGGGAGTGGGTCTACCCCAACTGTGGCGCCCTCAAGCCTGGGGCGCCTGATTCAACTCAGGCGCCCTGGATGACCTTCCCAGGCAGCTTTTTTCCCTGCGTTTGCTCTCAAGTCTTATCTCCAACTCCTGGTACCTGCAAGACAACAACCACAAGACAAAACATAAATAATTTTAGCCTTAGCTTAGTGGTTCTGACTGTGGATTTCACTTGAAACCCTAGATCAAACCGACGCCTAATGTTCCCTTTCCCGGGGAACGCGTTCTCACCTACTCCGCACCGGAGAAGTTGCGTTTGCCAACCGGAACCTCCGGTTGGACTTTCGCTTAGCCTCCGAGAACCCGAATCTCGAGATGTCTGACCTCGACCCATCTCTACTTTTGTTCGCGATCCCCGCTCGACTAAAGCTTTTGCCAACCGGGACCTCCGGTTGGACTTTTGCTCGACCTCCGAGAACTCGAATCTCGAGACGTTCGATCTTGACCTGTCTCTGCTTCTGTCCGACAACCCTCGCTCGGCAAAGACTCCGTTGCCTGATCCCTGACCAGGACTTAGTGCTCAATCCCCCGAACCAAGACTTCGCGCACAACTTCACTTACCAGGACTTAGTCCAACCTAACTTCGCTTGCTAGGACCCAGCTTCACTCACCAGGATTTAATGTCCAGCTTCACACACTAGGACTTAGTCCAACCTAGCTTTACTCACTAGGACTTAATCCAACCTAGCTTCCCTTGCTAAGACCCGGCTTCACTCACCAGGATTTAGTCCAACCTAGCTTCACTCGCTAGGACCTGGCTTCACTCACCAGGATTTCTTTCACCAAAATCACTCCTCTACTAGTTATCATGATCCTGACTAGACTTCCTCAATCTTTAGATAAATGTAATTCCAAACCTCAAATCCGGTTTGGTTTACTCCCTTGGTCAAACTGACCAGCCCTGGGTTCTGGTTCACTCTGCCAAACATCAGATCCTGTTTGGCTAACCCTTTGTCAACCTGATCAAACCTGGGTTTACCCTACCAAACATAAGGTCCTGTTTGGTTTAACCCTTAATCACTTTGACTAACTCTTACCTTATCTAACATATATTACTAACTTAAGTATATTGTTAAACATCGAAACCCTAGAGGAAGACATCATTGATGCATCTTGCACCAACATCAACATGTCCACCTTGGACATTCTTAGACCTACCCATTTATCTAGGCATATGTCTCCCTTTCTTAGGATTAATGCCTTGATCTTTAGGTCTAATGGTTTTATCATGATGTTGATCCTTAGGTCTAATGATTTTATCATGATGCATGATCTTCTTAGGATTTTGATATACAACATTAACCCTATTTTTATCATGATATCTAAGACCAAAATTATGCATGAGCAAATAATTTATATTATTTCTAGCATGCATGGAGAAATTTAAATTCAAATTAAATTTAAGGTTAGGGTTTACCTCCCTTACCCTTGAAGCTCCCCCCTTGATGTGAGCTCCTCCTTTTCTCCTTTTTCTCCCACTTCCTCAAGTGTGCCAATTTCTTGAGTTCCCCACTCCTTGGGCATTTCATGTGGTAGTGTCCTTGCTCACCACACGTGAAGTATCGAATGTGCTTCTTCTCCTTCTTTTCCCTACAACTCACGTTAGAATTTAAAGGGATTGACTTGGGTTTAAGGTTTACCTACTTTTTCTTATCCAATGGACACTTGTCCTTGTAGTGTCCCTTTTTATTGCATTCAAAGCAAATGATGTGATCCTTGAATTTTGCTTTGGTGGAGATAGTGGCTTCTTTTTGCTCCGGTGTTGAGGATGGTCTCCTCCCGTTCAATCCTTGAACTGGAGACTTCTTCTTCACCCTTTGATGAAGTAGATGGTTCCTCATCTTCTTTCTCCTCCTCTTCGGATGTTGAGCTTCTTTCCTCATCCGATTTGTCCACTTCTTCTTCTTCTTCTTGGACCAATAAGTCAATCTCTTTGGACTCTTCTTCTTGTATAGGCTTTTGATGAAGAGCAATCACTTTGCTCCATAGTTTAAGAGCACACTTATACTCACCTACACGACTAATTATATCATTAGGTAAAATATTAAGTAAAATTGATATTACCTTATCATTTGCCTTCGATTGTGTTTGTTGCTCCTTATTCCAATATCGTAGTCGGAGTTTTTTTTCGTGTTTATCTTTCGGGACTTCAAATGGTTCTTCAAGTGTAATCACTAGATCCCAATCCATGCTAAACCAAGTTTTCACCCGCAACCTCCAATAGTTGAAGCTCTCGTGATCATATAGAGGTGGGATGTTAATGTTATTCCCCAATCTCTCAAGTGTCATTTCCTCTAGCTCTTTGCTCTCCCGGCAGTTAGTCCGTAGACGAGCGACCACGACTCTGATATCACGTGTTGGGGATCGATGCGCCGGCTAGAGGGGGTGACTACTCCGTTGCCCCCAATGCGTCGTTTCTTCCTACACGTGTTAACGTGCACAAGCGAAACTATAAACTACAAACAACAATACAAATGGTAATACCAAACTTTTACGTGGTTCGAAGATGATATTCCTACTCCATGGCTATCCATAAGGTGGACGATCCTGATCCGTCTGAAAAGCCTCTGACTAGCTTGTGTCGCTCCTTGTGGGTGGAGAAACCTCGCCACAACACTTGCACACACACTTGAGCTTGGTAGACTACTAATAAGTTTTACCCAAGCTTATTTCATCAACCCTAGCCAGCCAAATCGAGCTCCCATAAATAAAGCTCATGGTTAAACTAGCCATTACTAGTCGACTGGTGCCAACACCAGTCCACTGGTTCCAACTGAATCCGAACGTCACAGCCCTACGTTAGAATTCCCAGCCGACACCAGTCGACTAGACAGAAGATCAGTCGACTAATCTTTCTGTGCCAACTACCAGTCGACTAATCCAAGCATCAATCGACTGCCCAAACCCTGAACCTAGGATTTCCCTTCCTGAGTACAATTCTCTCAGCACTCGAACCCTCACGACTCAGTTGACTTTTCACCTAGCAGTCTCGACCTCTTGCCTTCAACCATTCTTCGACTTTGACTCTCGTCCCTCAGATGCATAAGAGCCCGCGACTCATTCTCATGTCAACTTTCGCATATGCCTCGAAGTGCGCTTCCTCGGCTCATCGTTCCTACTTTGTCCACGGTCTCTCGGATGCACATCTGCCCACGTCTTGTCTCCTCATGTCATCCTTCACCGGACTCGAAGCCGTCCAGCTAAGCCTATGTGTATCATGCAAACCTACACACTCACATACACATATCAAATACCTAACGTAAACCCTTTGCCCAAACATCAAAACACATGGTCACTCCGGACCATAGATTACTTCTACAAGTATAGCGTAGATCTCCTGAATAATCTCCTTTGGGCGGAGAAGTTTCTTACAAAATGAAAGCTGAGAAAAAGAATGGAAAACTATAAAGAATTTGTTTGCTCTTGATTGGATTGAATGAGTGATATGAAACTGAGCTCTGGGAGCCTATTTATAGCCCCGGTCAATTCAATCTGAATGTTGACGTAGCACTATAGTGGCGCCCGAGTGCTTGAGGACACCTGACGCGTAGCTTCAGGGTTATCCGAAGCGTAATGATTGCAAACGGCTAGCTAGTGGATAAAATTAGCTCTTGGACGCCTGTATGCATAGGGGCGCCTAAGTCACTCGAGCGCTCGTATGCATAGGGGCGCCCAAGAGCCTGGGCACCCCTATGCATAGGGGCGCCCACGTGAATTTTGGTCAGTAACTTGCTGACCAATATCCAACGGGTCTTCGTGGATGATTTCCGAGCCTTCTACAGTTGGGCTCACCCGAACCCTCCTCCGGCCTTCTCGAGCGAGCTTCCTCCCGGCTTCTCATCCCTCGGACGCCGCGCACGTCCTTCTCGCTCCACAGGCGTACTCGTCCGCAGAACTCCGCGTCCTTCAGATGCACGGAGCCCATCGGCTCTCTTCCCGTGCAATCCTTCTTGACCGCCATGACTTTCGCTCGACTTCCTGCGCTCCAAATCTCCTGCACAATTAGACACAGGGATTAAAAATCAACAGGATCTAATTTAACTTGGTTGACGACATCAAAACTAACCTGGGTATTTACAATCTCCCCCTTTTTGATTTTCATCAACCCGAGTTAAGTTAGAGTTAAAACAAGCATTAAAAACACGAATGAATAAATGACAATATAACTACCAAAATAAATTTTGAAATTTAGTCTACCTCTTAACCTAATCCTATTTTTTCCCCTATGACCACATCAAAAATTTAAAACATGTTAGGGAAATACTAACATTTACAATAATTAATAAAAACTAAATCCAAAATCCAAAAATTTTAAAATTTTTTAAAAGAATTTTAACACTAAAAATAGTGTCCAAAAACTCTAAGTTTTTAAATTTTGCTTGAAAATTAATTTTTAAAATGTAAAGTCTAATTTTGAAAAATTAATTTTCAAAAATAAATTTTTATACACAAATTTATCAAAAGTTTATGTAAGTTAAAATTTTCATAGAATTATTTCTAGAAAAATTATCTAAGTGAAAATAATTTTCTAACTTTTGAAAATCAATTCTGGATTCAATGATGATGATTTTGAAAAATAATTTTAAATTTTGATTTTGACATCAAATAATTTTGAAAATTTTTTAAGGCTTAGAAAATAATCTCCAAATCCCAAAAAAAAAATCGGATTTGATAAAATTAATTTGTTAAGTATTTTTAAAATTTAAAAACATATTTTTGATAAAAAATATAATAAATTCATTTATTTGTTAAAAATTTCAAAAAAAAACTTTTGATAGAACAAAGCAATTTCTATCATCAAAAATCTTAAACTATTTTTTCTACAAGAAATATATACGAAAAATATATATTAATCAGATCAAGCATTAATCAAAAAAATCTCTACTTGACAAAAAAAATTTAATAATTTAAGACAAATTTAGGGACTAAATATAAATTTTTGCCAACAGAATTTATCAGAAACTTAGATAGAATATATGATTTAAAAATTTTTACAATTTGGGCTTTGTGAAATTTAAAATATCAATTAAGTTTATCATAATATCTAATTTTTCAATTTCAAGAAAAATTTGAACATGCATAGTTATTTTATAATTTTTCAATTTGAACATTCAAACTTTCATTTTTACATTTTAACTTATCATACATTTCTAATGAGCATGAAGAAGATAATTTTCTTTTTAATTCTATATTTTTATTTTTCAATTTGCACATGAATTTTGTCATTTACTTAATAGCAAAATATAATTGGTCAGGAGGTAGAAAACATACCTCACTTATCATATCTTTTCTAAAGTCATTCTCAGAAACTCCCCCTTCGTCGCTGTTGTCTTCTGACGTGACTCCCCCTTCATCGATGCTCTCATCTTCCCAGTGTGAAGCCATCAGTGCAAATCCAGCGTGTTCCTTAAGATCTAAATCTTTCAATGAAAACTCGTCCCATGTTGCCTTTAGGTTGTGGACTTTTGCTTTTGTTGTCCCTTTTCCTTTATTCTTCCATTTGGGGTAGTTTTCCTTCACATGTCCCTCTTCGTTGCAGTTATAACAGCGGATTTTTCTTTACTTCTTATCCTGCACCTTATTAAATTTCTTAGCTTTAAAATATTTGGACAATTTCCATACCATATATGTGTTTTCTTCATCTTCAGAAGATTCGTCTTCATGTTAGATCCTTCTCGCGCTTAGGGCGATGTTGTCCATTTTACTTTTTCCAGCATATCTAGACTCGTGAAGTTCTAAAATCGAGAAGAGTTGTTCTAGAGTATTTTTCTCAAGGTCTTTTTGTTGGGATCTCCCGGCACCAAAACTCAAAAACGCAACGGAAACAAGATCTCTCGAACGATCCATGTGAAAGAAAACTCGTACGAAGTTCATCTATCTAATAGATCTATCTACAGTGTATACCTTTGGAGCGTGCCCTTTACTTATCCCGCTCGTCCAAGGTATGTCGGATCTCTTGCACGTTCAAGTGTCCGTGCCTCTATTCGTATCCACACGGACACAATCTCTCAACTTCGGGAGAACTACCTTAGTTGTGCTAGCAACTTGAGGTAATTCACAAGTCCACCAAGAACCCACAAGGGTTTCGGCCAAGAGGGAGGAGAAGAAGAAGAGAGGAAGGGAAGAAAGAAAAGCACACTTACTTCATTCAAAATAACTAGACCCTCTTTTATATTCATCCCATGAATATGAAGAGTCTTTTGTCTCTTTGACTTCCCTTCATTAAAGTCAATAAAGAGCACATCTTTTCATGTGACTCTTCACCTTTTCTTCATCCAATGAAGAGACACTTTTCTCTTTCCTTCATTAAAAACTTTAATGAATATCCTCATTGTTGATGCAGTCTGACCCTGATTGTTGTTTTGGTGTTGATAACGGTTTAAGTTTGGTTGAGCGAATTTGGGTTGAAATCCCGATGAGTGAAGTCGGGTCCTGGTGAGTGAAGCCAGGTGATGGAAATCCCGGTGAGTGATGTCGGGTCATGGTGAGTGAAGCCAGGTGATGGAAATCCCGGTGAGTGAAGCCAGGTGTAGAAAAGTCCTACTTCGGAAGAGGTGGGTGAAAAGTCCTAGCTTGGAGGGCTAGGTGAAAAGTCCTAACTTGGAGGGTTATGTGCAAATTCCCATCTTGGAGAATTAGGTGAAAAAGTCCGGGCTTGGAGGGTCAGATCCTAGCTTGGAGGGCTAGGTTTAGAAAAGTCCTAATTCGGAAGAGGTGGGTGAAAAGTCCTAGCTTGGAGGGCTAGGTGAAAAGTCTTAACTTGGAGGGTTAGGTGCAAATTCCCATCTTGGAGAATTAGGTGAAAAAGTCCTAGCTTGGAGGGTCAGGTCCTCGCTTGTAGGGTTAGGTTTGGAAAAGTCCTAATCCAGAAAAGTTGGGTGAAAAGTCCTAGCTTAGAGGGCTAGGTGAAAAGTCCTAACTTGGAGGGTTAGGTGCAAATTCCCAACTTGGAGGGTTAGGTGAAAAATCCTTAGCTTGGAGGGCTAAGGTGGATGAAACCCTAGCTTGGAGGGCTAGGTTGGAGCCCCTGAATCGGTCTGGTGACCGATCAGGGAGTTGGCACGGTGCTCCTTCGTGGATCGGTCTGGTGACCGATCCAGCGATCACTGATCGGTCTGGTGACCGATCAAGGAGTATGTGTTTCACTCATTGAACGGCTCCTGATCGGTCCAGTGACTGATTAGGGAGCACTCAGTGAGTTGAGTTCCCCTACTGATCAGGTTCTGAACGGTCTGGTGACCGATCAAAGACTTAGGATTTAATCAGACCTGGACCGATCAGGATGGAGCCTGATTGGTCTGGGAGTGGCCTGATTGGTCTGGTGACCGATCAGGCTGGAGCCTGATTGGTCTGGGGACCGATCTGGAGTGTGCAGCAGATTGCTGGATTGGTCTGGGGCAGATTGCTGGATTGGTCTGGGGACCAATCAGGAGTATGCAGAAGACTGCTGGATCGGTCTGGTGACCGATCAGGCTCCTCCCTGATCGGTCTGGTGACCGATCAGGAATAGAGCTTTAATTCAAATAAGCTGTCAGAAGCTCTGATCGCGTCTGTTTTCACTGCCGATTCTCTGCTACTTGTTGATTTCTTTTTGATATGCATTGCTAAGCCTCTGTTGGAGTGTGCAGGTGATAGCAGGTGATTCAAACACTCAAGGAGGGTCAATGGGAGGCTTTCCTTGGAGCAAATTTGTTTGTTTCTTCTTCCCAGGTTTCAACGGCAACTGGAGCAGCTGGCGACTGACGGAGACTCAGCTGGAGAGGAGGTCTTCAGTGGACTGAGTGCTCAGGAAGGTTAGTGCGTTCAGGCTGGCTCAGTGGATGCTGATGAAGCTTGCGATGGTGAGAGGGAGCTTAAGAGACAAAGCTGGATGCTGAGGTGCGAGGCGAACAAGACAGAAACTTGGGAAGTTTGGTTGGGCTGTGTTCGTGCTCTCTGTTGCTTTATGCTTGAGCGACCTTGTTGCATTCCTGTGAGAGCTTTGTGAGTGTTTCTTCTTGTGTGATCTCCTGTACTCAAGTTCCATCATCTGTGAGATCTATGGAGAGGTTTCTCCACCGAGAAGGAGGCTCTATCTTATCCGGGTTCACCGGGGCTTGATCTGCCGACGATCAAGGGATCGCCCACCTTACGGGCACGCCAAGGAGTAGAGGCAAGTTATCCCCGAACCTTGTATATCGTTGTGTTAGCGTCAGTTTGCTTTCCCTGTGTTTTTATTTGTTGTTCTTCATTTCTGCTTCTGTGTTTTTGTTTCCGCTGCTACTAATCTGATCACAGAAAGAAAGTTCAAAGAAGAGGGGGCGATTTGAGTGTCTGGCTATATTCACCCCCCCCCCTATAGCCATCCGGGTTCCAACAAGTGGTATCAGAGCTTGGGGCTCTGTTAACGGCTTAACATCCGAAAGTTATCAACAAGATGGCTGAAAGAAAAGGAATGAGCACAAACCGACCTCCACTCTTCGACGGCATAGATTTTCAATATTAGAAATCGAAGATGGAGTTTTATTTGAAGACAAACATGAGCATATGGTTCTCGGTCAAAGAAGGTTTCATCCCTCCAAGAGATGTTAAAGGAAAAGATCTCGATTTCTCAAGTTGGTCGGCTAAGCAAATAAGAAAGAGTAAAGCAAATGCCAAAGCGGTGGTCACTTTGCAATGCGGATTGACTAAGGAGGAGTTGATCAAGGTGGGTCCTTTTACAAGTGCTAAAGATCTTTAGAACAAAATCATTGAGCTCCACAAAGGAACTCAAGACACCCCAACAGCCAAGAAGGACCTCCTTCACAGTCAACTCCAAAATCTGTCCATGGAAGAAAATGAAAAGGTAAGTGAACTCCATGGAAGATTCAAACAAATCCTCAATGGCCTTCACTCCATCAATGAAAAGGTAGAAAATAGAGACCTAGTGAGGTATGTACTCAAAGCCTTCCCTAGGAATATTTTGTGGCCATCCATGGTGGATGCCTACAAGGTTTCCAAGGACTTATCTCTTGTTAAGTTAGAGGACTTATTTTGTGAGATGGAGCTAAATGAGATCTCTAACCAAGGCCCTAAGGAGAAAGGGTTTGCTTTTGTGGCAGGAAACAAAAGGAAGAAGAAAATTGACAAGGAGAAGGAGGACATCCACTGTCACGTGGCTCTAGTGGCATTACAAGAGTCAAAGGAGGAGAGTGATGAATCAAGTGACTCCTCAACCGCGCCTTCATCATCTTCGGATGATGAAGAGGTAATTTCTCCCGAGTTAGATAAGTGCTATAAAGTATGTTTAACCAAATTGTTAAAGAAATCTAAGAATAAGGTTAAGTCATTGAATTTGGAAGTAAAAGAATTAAAATCCTCTAAGGTTGAGGATATTAATGACTTCCATAATGAATCCCTTGAGAATGAGAATAAGATCTTGAAGAGTGAAATTGAAAATCTCAAGATTGTTCTTGAGAAATTTTCAACAAGCTCCAAAACCCTAGACATAATCTTGAACTCCCAAAGGGCGGTTTACAACAAGGCCGGTATAGGTTACCGACCTAAAGAACCGACCTTTGTGTCATTAATGTCAAGAACCCAATTTAGATCATCAAATGATTCTAGGGTTCAAAAAGTCAAAAAGAAAATGACTAAGGCATGGGTGCCTAAGTCTTTCATTGTAGATTCTTTAGGTCCCAAAATTTGGGTACCTAAAACCTCCATATTTAGAATTGTATAGCTTTGATTGAGGGGGAGCATCTATCAATATGGGTAGTTGATATTTGGTGCTCCAAACTCATGACCAACAAAAATTGTCATTCACATGATTGGTTATGGAATGTTCAAATTAAGTGCTTTGATCTTCATTGTCTTAGCTCTTATAACAATATGATCTCTTGGCTAGTGAGTTATGAAATCTCATTTGGGCAATAAGGAAACTTTTCATGCAATGAATGATAGTATATCCATGCTTCAAAATAAATCTGCAAGTTTTGGAAAAATTATATATATTGCATGAACTGTTTAGATTGACACATAACTTGCTTATACCATGGATTGCTTAAGTTGATCAGTTTTATTATTGAATTTTATGGCTCAAGCTTAAGAGGTTGTGTTTGATGAACATATGCCATGATTTTCTTGTATGTGTTATAGAACATAGATGAATGCTAAAGAATAAGGATTAACACATAGTTTGTACTAATAAGGCATCACCAAACAAAGAACATGAGCTTAAGGTTTAGGCTTAAATTTTTCTCAAGGTATTTTGTTTGATGAACATGATCAAGTATGCCATGATTTACTGTATGTGTTGGTAACGTTAATGTATTACATGCAAATTTTTGAGGAATATTTAGTCTGTGATGATCATCATAAAACCTCACAAGATAATATCAATGCATGTTTTTAAAATGTTTTTAAAACTGGTTAAATGAGATAAAAGCATGTCGGACAATCATGTGTTAGACAACTTGATCATGTTTTGATACTAATTTGATACAAGCATGTTTTTGAAAATTTGATCATATTTTTGTTTGTATCATGAAATCAGATCATGTTTTGGAAATTCGATATTAGTATCATATTTCGATAATGGTTTGAAGAAATGTATTTTGATTAAGGAAACCCTTTAGGACCAATGGGATTAAAACTAATTGATCTAGGGTTTGGGAATGGTAAGAGTTGAAACGAACGCTTCTGAAACTGATCAGTTTCAGAAAACATTCTGTGTTAGACCTGATCAGTCCACTGACCGATCAGGACTCACCCTGATCGGTTTGGTGACCGATCAGGAATCATACTGATCGGTCCGATGACCGATCAGATCATCACTGATCAGAGGTATCAGACTACTCCTCAGTCTGATCCCCTTTTTCATTCAATTGTATCAGTTTAATGATCATACTACAAACAAACATGATACAATCCGTTTACAATTGAAACATATTTGATCACCCATTGGTACAAACCTGGTACTTAATAGTGATTTGATACAAACCTATGTTGGAATGTTCAAATTCATAAGAAAGGGTTTGTTGAGTCATGACTCTTGTTCTTAATGTCATGTTTCGGAAATTTTTCTGAAACGACGAATATCAATAGAGTCCTCTCTCCTGTTATGGGATGCAAATTATTAATGCAGTCTGATCAGGAACGTATCGGAGTTTCAGGAATTTTTCTGAAATCTGATCGGTCCCTAGACTAATCAAAAATATTTCTGTATCGAGTAATCAACGAACCTGATCGATCACGGAGACCAATCAGGACTATGTGTCAGATACAGATGCATTCCTTACTCATCCTATGAAGCATTTACGTATTTAACCATGATATACATCTGTATATGTCTTCACATGGAAGTCCAAGTGTTAATGCAGTCCGATCTTGTACGAATCAGAATTACAGAAATTTTTCTGAAAACTGATTGTTCATAGATACATCAGAAATTTTTCTGAATCAATCATAAGTCTGATGAAGCTGCATTATTACTTGTCATATGACACATATACATGTTTGACCATGATACATTTCTGTATATGTTTACATGTGCAATTCACGCTTATTGTCATATGATGCATATACATTGTTGCCATGATACATATGCTTATTTTGCCACTTCTATATCTGTTTGTCATATGTATTCATATGCTTATCAAATATCAATCAAATCTTTGGGATCCCCCTAGGGTTGAGGGGGAGTATGGTTTAAACTTAACAGCCCTTTTAGACCCCTTTTCAGTGTTCGACAAAGGGGGAGAGTGTTGGTTGGTTAAGTTTAGGATGATCATATTGTAGGAGGAGGATCTGGATTCCCCTATGATTCTAACTTTGAAAAACTTGATTGAGAATGCCTAAACTTAAATCGGGTTGTCAAACAACAAAAAGGGGGAGATTGTTGATGCAGTCTGACCCTGATTGTTGTTTTGGTGTTGACAACGGTTTAAGTTTGGTTGAGCGAATTTGGGTTGAAATCCCGGTGAGTGAAGCCGGGTCCTAGTGAGTGAAGTCAGGTGATGAAAATCCCGGTGAGTGAAGCCAAGTGATGGAAATCCCGGTGAGTGAAGCCAGGTGTGGAAAAGTCCTAATTCGGAAGAGGTGGGTGAAAAGTCCTAGCTTGGAGGGCTAGGTGAAAAGTCCTAACTTTGAGGGTTAGGTGCAAATTCTCATCTTGGAGAATTAGGTGAAAAAGTCCTGGCTTGGAGGATCATGTCCTAGCTTGGAGGGCTAGGTTTGGAAAAGTCCTAATTCGGAAGAGGTGGGTGAAAAGTCCTAGCTTGGAGGGCTAGGTGGAAAGTCCTAACTTGGAGGGTTAGGTGCAAATTCTCATCTTGGAGAATTAGGTGAAAAAGTCCTGGCTTGGAGGGTCAGGTCCTAGCTTG
Source organism: Boesenbergia rotunda (assembly GCA_024364735.1). Classification (NCBI taxonomy): domain Eukaryota; kingdom Viridiplantae; phylum Streptophyta; class Magnoliopsida; order Zingiberales; family Zingiberaceae; genus Boesenbergia; species Boesenbergia rotunda. The sequence goes on along the minus strand of JAGFNQ010004396.1, from coordinate 583,789 downwards.
GAGGGCTAGGTTTGGAAAAGTCTTAATCCGGAAGAGTTGGGTGAAAAGTCCTAGCTTGGAGGACTAGGTGAAAAGTCCTAACTTGGAGGGTTAGGTGCAAATTCCCAACTTGGAGGGTTAGGTGAAAAATCCTTAGCTTGAAGGGCTAAGGTGGATGAAACCCTAGCTTGGAGGGCTAGGTTGGAGCCCTGGATCGGTCTGGTGACCGATCAGGGAGTTGGCACGGTGCTCCTTCGTGGATCGGTCTGGTGACCGATCCAGCGATGACTGATCGGTCTGGTGACCGATCAGGGAGTATGCGTTTCACTCACTGAACGACTCCTGATCGGTCCGGTGACCGATCAGGGAGCACTCAGTGAGTTGAGTTCCCCTACTGATCAGGTTCTGAATGGTCTGGTGACCGATCAAAGATTTAGGATTTAATCAGACCTGGACCGATCAGGATGGAGCCAGATTGGTCTAGGAGTGGCCTGATTGGTCTGGTGACCGATCAGGCTGGAGCCTGATTGGTCTGGGGACCGATCTGGAGTGTGCAGCAAATTGCTGGATTGGTCTGGGGACCAATCAAGAGTATGGAGAAGACTGCTGGATCGGTCTGGTGACTGATCAGGCTCCTCCCTGATCGGTCTGGTGACCGATCAGGAGCAGAACTTTAATTCAAATAAGCTGTCAGAAGCTCTAATCGCGTCTGTTTTCACTGCCGATTCTCTGCTACTTGTTGATTTCTTTTTTATATGCATTGCTAAGCCTCTGTTGGAGTGTGCAGGTGATAGCAGGTGATTCAAACACTCAAGGAGGGTCAATGGGAGGCTTTCCTTGGAGCAGGTTTGTTTGTTTCTTCTTCCCAGGTTTCAACAGCAACTGGAGCAGCTGGCGACTAACGGAGACTCAGCTGGAGAGGAGGTCTTCAGTGGACTGAGTGCTCAGGAACGTCAGTGGGTTCAGGCTGGCTCAGTGGATGCTGATGAAGCTTGCAACGGTGAGAGGGAGCTTAAGAGACAAAGCTGGATGCTAAGGAGTGGGGCGAACAAGACAGAAACTTGGGAAGTTTGGCTGGGCTGTGTTCGTGCTCTCTGTTACTTTATGCTTGAGCGACCTTGTTGCATTCTTGTGAGAGCTTTGTGAGTGTTTCTTCTTGTGTGATCTCCTGTACTCAAGTTCCATCATCTGTGAGATCTGTGGAGAGGTTTCTCCACCGAGAAGGAGGCTCTATCTTATCCGGGTTCACCGGGGCTTGATCTGCCGACGATCAAGGGATCGCCCACCTTACAAGCACGCCAAGGAGTAGGGGCAAGTTATCCCCGAACCTTGTATATCGCTGTGTTAGCGTCGGTTTGCTTTCCCTGTGTTTTTATTTGTTGTTCTTCATTTCTGCTTCTGTGTTTTTATTTCCGCTGCTACTAATCTGATCACAGAAAGAAAGTTCAAAGAAGAGGGGGCGATTTGAGTGTCTGGCTATATTCACCCCCCCCCCCTCTATAGCCATCCGGGTTCCAACACCCATGCAATTCCGATCGGACCTCTCGAGCTTCCGACCCGGTCTCCCGACCAAGTCTGCCGAGCAAGTCGTCGAGCTCCCGACCCAGTCTGCCGAGTGTCGAGCTCCTGACTCAGTCTGCTGAGCTCCCAGCTTAGTCTGCCGAGTGCCGAGTGCCGAGTGCCGAGCTCCTGACTCAGTCTGCCGAGCTCTTAGCTCAATCTGCCGAGTGCCGAGCTCCTAGCTCAGTCTGTCGAGTGTCAAGCTCCTAACTCAGTCTGCCGAGCTCCTAGCTCAGTCTGCCGAGTGCCGAGCTCCCGACTCAGATCTCCCGAGTTCCCAACTCGGACTCCCGATCAGATCTCCCGAGTTCCCAACTCGGGCTCAGATCTCCCGAGTTCCCAACTCAAGCTCCCGAAGCATCATGTCCTTAGTGTGTGACCCAATAGGTTCTTGTGACGTTGGCAATGCACCTAAACGCTTTAGACACATAAGCAATGAGCGGCATCTAGCAATGCATCATTGCTACCCAAGTAACAAGAAAAGTCGAGCTCTGACTAAACCTCCGTGACTATGATAATGTATGACCTTGTCATTCTATCCTTGATATATAGATTGACCAATGAGGCATAGACCGTGTCATCCTCAGTCAATCTTTGTGTTTCTTAATCCCCGATTAGACTCACTCAAACAAATGGGCTCAATATCTAATATTGACTCATTTGAGCATGGTCATGCATTTCAGTAGTCCTACTCGATCAAGGGGCCCACAGATATCACTCCCGTCATATGAGAGGGATAGATCTCATCTACATCACTCACATCCCTCCGCATAATTCATTACATACCCAGTAATCGCCTTTATAGTCCACCCTGTTACAGGTGACGTTTAACGATACCAAAGTACATAACTCCTTATGTAGGGAACCGTAGTGACTTCGGGTCAAAGGACTATTCATACTAATAGTCACATGACAAAGTTTATGACACTCATATGATAATCTATGAAACTTTCTCATGACGGGTCAATTCAGTACACATTCTCCAATGTATACTCATGTGTCAACTTGATATCACATATCCATGACTTGTGAGTTCAAATCATCAATTGACCTACATGCTAGTCTCCATGCATTAATATTGTCCCTGAATATTAATGCTTGACTAGGAATAATTTAGTGTAGTGTTCTCTACATTACCTCACTATCGATTCAACCAATCGATATAATGTAGATAAGAACCTACTACACAAGGACATTATCATACTTAGTTATTTGGCACAAATACAAAGTAAGTATAATAACCAAACATGTCTTTATTAATGATAGAATATGATACAAAATATCACTAATCAATCATCACATAATTGGCTCTAGGGCTCCTACTAACACTTTTGATATGAAGTACGCGTCGATTACTGAGATCTAATCCGAGGTTCTCGAGAAAGCATTTAGTGCGTACAATTGAGCATCACGACTCGTTACCTTTTCACTGACGTTCTCAAGGCTCATGATTAGCTCTTTTACCTTGGCATGCAGTTGGGCAACTGATTATCCATCTTCCATTCGAAAATTGATAAGTTGGCTTCGTAAGATATCTTGTTACGCTAGTTTTGCCTCCGAGGTGCCTTCGTGCAATTCCAGAAACTTTTTCCAAAGTTCCTTTGCCGAGTCGTACTTCCCGAATCGATTGACATCTTGTTCGTGGAGGACGATCAGCAGATGGAATTTCGTCTTTCTGTTCGCTATAGTGTCTACTTGCTCCTTCTTGTTCCAGGAGTTAGGTTCCTTGATATTTCCTTCATTAACTTTCGGAGCTAAAAAATCATTTTTCATTGTCAGTAATAGTTCATAGTCAGTAGTAAAAAATACCTTCATCTTTCTCTTCCATGCTGCGAACTGATAACTACCATTTTATTGATAAACTTAAGCTCTCAAATTCATGTTTTGATCCACTTTTATATGCTTAAGTTTGCATTTATATTAGGTTTCATGTATTTCCTCTATTTTGATTTTTAATTCAAATCTTTATATATTTGAGGTATTTTGGCACTAAAATGCGAATCTAATTTTGTAGGCTTCAAATGATCATGAACCTAGATCAGATTGAGTCAGACTTGAGCCAGAATTGGATCCGGATCAAGGTGATCAAACATCGGATTAATATGGGTCGTCCATTCAAGAGAACGGCTAGATCTGAGCCATTTGTGAGTTTCTGATCAATCCAAGTTTAGGATAGGGCTAATCATGACCCTAGATCAAGATCTAAAAGTTTGAACCCAATCGGAGCACATCTGACCGTCGGATCAAGCTTAAAGGAGTCTCAACCATCCAAGCAAGAGAAGGGAAGATCTGAGCCATCCGCCACAGATCTGGTTGATCCGAGCTAAGGACAGGTAGATCAGAACCATTGATCAAGATCTGGGGAGTTTGGTTCAGATCGGAGAAGATCCGACCGTTGGATGAGTCCGATACAATCACAGCCGTCCAAAATTCAAAAGAAGATTTAAATTGGGAATTCCCTCATCGCGCTCGGTGTCGCGTAGCTGCAGTTCTTCTCTGTTCTTCGAGTTTTCGCCCGTTTCTTCATCAATTTGTTCATCGTTTTCTTCCTTAGATCGCGCAGCCACATTAGATCAGTTCATCATCGAGATTTCAGATCACCAAGGTTAACTTCCAGTGTTAGTTCGCAGCTGATTTCGTCACTGAGAGGAGCAAAGGGGAGGGTTTCGCCGGAGCTCCGATCCATTGATCGATTCATCTGATCGCGGTTGTTCTCATCGAGTGGATCAATCAGAGCTGAAGGAGGGGTTCTCCGGAGGTTCCTGAAAGAATCCGAGCGAGATCGACACTCGAGCGTATCAAGATGGAGCGAGATTGTGGAGTTTCTCAGCTTCTGATCGATCGCGTGACCAGACGAGGATTCTCTGATCGATCTCGTGACCGATCAGAAGAGTACCTGATCGGTCGGTTGACCGATCAGGGAGGCAAATTCACAGCAGCTGATCCAGGGAGTTTGCCTTCATTGATTTTCGAGTTAGGGGGTTCTTAACTAGACCTTTGGGTGACGACAAAGGGAAATCTTGTTGATAAACTTATTTGATGTTCTAATTAGGATTATGTTGGTTTTTAACATGTATTTCTTAAATTGCTCTAGCTTGTTTCCTTCACATCTCAAGTCAAGTTTTTAAGGCAAGTTTTGCTCTAGCTTTCTTTAATTTACAATTTCTTTCATGCATTTAGTTATCTGTAATTTATTACCTGCAATTAGCTTTTTAAGTTCAATTCTATAGTTTGGCTTTAATTGTTTAGTTGCTCATCTCGTTAAGTTCTTTAAGTTTAGTTCGTGCAACTTCTTAATTCATTACCTTGCTTAGTTAATTCTACTTTGTTCTGAATTGTTATTTCATATTGTCAATTCCCTATTGCAAAAACCCCATTTTATTAGAAAACTCAAAACATCAAACGACAAATAAACTTGCAAGCTTGAATTAAACATTCATTCAACTAGTCCTTGGAAAAATATGACTTGAGGCCCCTCTACTACATTTTAACTTTGTTAGACAAAGGGTTTTCAGTTTTATAAATATATAAATTTGAGGCTCACATCGTGACACCTATTTTGGGCCCATCAAATTTTTGGCGTCATTGTCGGGGAACATATACTAGTTATGCTTGTTTGATTCTAGCTTGAGTTTACTTCCATACCCTGTGCTTATTTTTCATGAGCATGTCTTCTGTGCTTATTTTCGTATTCTGTGAAGAACCATCAAATTTTTGGCGCCGTTGCCGGGGAATCACTAGTTAAGTTTGTTTAAATTGATCTTGTGTTTAATATTTATCTTCTTTGATTCTATTCTCATTTGCTCTATCTTTTTGTATACATTGGTTGCCATTTTGTTTGTTTCTTTGACAGGACTGCAAGAGGACGTTCAAAATGTTTTCAACTGAACAATCAGAGATCAAAAGTTCATTGTTGAAGTTAAAGTTTTTGGTGAAGCAAATGGAATTCTAACAAAGACCCAACGTTTATTCATCTACTTGCAATTCGGGTTAGGGAAATCATTTTAATTCACAGCAGCCCCCACAACAAGAACAGCCACCATTTCAGAATTTTCAGCAGCCGTGTCAACAATTTCAGCAGCAAATTCAATATTTTCAGCAGTCCAATTCAAATTTTCAGCAACCAAATTATCAATTTCAGCCTCCACTTCAACAATGTCAGCAAGGTTTTCAGAATTTTCAACCATTTCAGCAGCCACAACAGCAATTTCAACCACAATTCCAAAATTTTCAGCAAGGTTACAATCCTAATTTTCAGCAAAATTTTCAACCATTTCAGCAACCACAACAGCAGTTTCAGCAGAATTTCCAAGATTTCCAACAACCATTTCATTATGATCAGCAAAGATGTCAACCTTCACAGCAAGTTTATCAACCACAATTCTAAAATTTTCAGCAAAATTTTCTATCTTCACAGCCCCAAAATTTTTAGTTTTTCAACCAACACTTTCAGCAAGCAAATCGGCAATTTCAGAGTCACAATTTTCAGCAACCTCCACCAAGTTGTCAAACTAATTTTTAACCGCTTCAACAGCCCAATTATTCATTTGATCAGCCCCAACAGCCCTATTTTCAGAATTCACAACCTAGTCATGATTTTGAACAACCTAATGCTACATTTCAAGTTCAACAGGAGTCCTATATCCATCAAGAAGACTTTGAGGATTCTAGTGAGCTTGAGACCCAACAACAAAGGCTGGAGGAGATGTTACAACAACTCTTGCAACAACGAAAAAATGATCCTACCTTACAAAACATTGAGAGACGCCTTGAGCAAATGGTTAGTGAAATGAATCAATTGCAAGCCCAAAGGTCGAGCCAAGTACCTTTTCAAGCTACTCCTAATCCTGAGTGGCGAGATTGTGAACTAACTTTGAGGAATGAGGAAGTTGTTTCAAGTCTAAACATTCCAAGGGCTGATTTTTTTGAAAAAATTTCAGCAGCCTATTTCCCCACCCAAAACAGCCCCGAAGTTGATTCTATATCAGTTCAAGGTGACCCTAGTGCAAGCATAAGTCCTTCTTCGATTGAACTTGCAATTTTGGTGGAAGAAAAAGAAGAATTCAGCAAAATCAGGATACCTACAGCAGATATTCCTCCTGAAATTCCTGTTGAGAGTTCATTTTCAAAATTTTCAACTCAAGTGGAGGAGCCAAAAGTTCCTTTACCATTCCCACAGTACCCCAGAGAGGATCCTCCTATCATTAGCATAGGTATTTCAGCTGAGGTTGTTGAGGCAGAGTTAATTGTTGATGAAGTTTCAATTGATATTCAGAGAGGATGTTTAAGCTCAAAGGGAGCAGAGGAGGTAATAGCTACAGAGGAAGCTGAGTTGGAGGTTATATCCGATTCATTTCCAGTTGGAAATAATTCTTTAGGTGTAGGGGATTACACTGAGTCCCAGGGACCACCATCATTGATTCATACATTAGAAAATTCAGAGGATAGGTGTGAGAGTGTAGGGGATTGCACTGAGCCCCAGGAACCACCCATACCTACTGAGGATGCATTAGCTATGGAGGAATTGGAGGAGATGGATGACAAAGTTTGTGACAACCTTGAATTCGATTCTAGTCTACAGGACTCTTCTCATCTTTTATTTTATGATGATATAATTGTTATTGGTCCTAACTTTTCCAATATGATTGTTGCAGATATAGTTGATGAAGCATACATTGGAGATGATTCTACAGGTGTAGGGGATTGCACTGAGCCTCAGGAACCACCACCATTGACTGATAAATTAAAAGATTCAGAAGACAAGTATGAAAGTGTAGGGACTTGCATGATGGAAGCAAGAATCCAAGAATCACCTGAGTTAGTTGAATGTCTACCAGAACCTGAGCCTGAAGTGGAGCATATACATGACCAGGAGGAGGTCATAGTTACATCTACTCTTGTAGAACCTCCAGGTATTCTTCAACATGATCAGGTAAGTATTTCTCCTATTTCTTTAGAAAAAATTTTAGAGGTGCCTAAAATTGATTTTGTTTGTTGTGATGGAATTCTTGATATATCTTATGCTGAAATTGATTTTGAAAACCCCATGGAGGTACCTAAGGATGATTTTGTTGAAAATGATGCATTTCTTGATAGTTCTTATGTAGAGATTGATTGTGCAAAATTCGTAGAAGAACCTAGGCTTAATTTTGCTGAATATGAAGCATGTCTGGATACATCTTTGGTAGAAAATAATTATGAAAATTCCATAGAGGTACCTAGTATTGATTTTGCTGGTTGTGAAGTAGTTCTTGATATATCTTATGTAGGGATTGATTGTGAAAATCTGATTGAGGTACCTAAGATTGATTTTGTTGGTTGTGATACATTTCTTGATACATCTTGTGTAAATGTTGTTTGTGAAAAATCCATGAAGGAATCTAGGGTTGATTTTGTGCATTGTGATGAATTTATTGACATATCTTCTGTAAATATTGATTGTGAAAAACTAATAGAGGAACCTAGGGTTGAATTTTTTGAATGTGAAAAAATTCTTGATACATCCTATGCTGAGATTGATTGTGAAAATATAATAGAGGTACCCAAAATTGATTTTATTGAATGTGATACAATTCTTGATACATCCTTTGTAGGAATTGATTGTGAAAAATTCATTGAGGTACCCAAAATTGATTTTATTGGATATAATACATTTTTTGATACATTTTATATAGAGATTCATGGTATTTCATTCTTTCTTATCCTGCATGCATGAGGGAGGTATTGCATGGTTTTACAGGGTCACGTAGGCTTCTGGAATGGGTGCTCCATCTAAACAGACTCCAACCTCCTGGAAAGACTTCCAAAAAGCATCAAGAGGAAGGAGTTGATCTCACTTTGATTCATAGCACTCCACCTCTTAAATGGATCTTGTACCTTAATCATCTCCGTCCACCGGAACATATTTCCGTGAAGTTTAAGTGTGGGGGAGCAATGCACCGTGACATGGATCACATGAAGAATGCTCTCTCTACCACTCATATTCCTCCACTACCGTAATGGAGGTTATTTCTTGATCGACTCCGACCGCCAGAAATAAAGGGGAGTTTGTTCTTTCTTATATTTTCTTTTATTGCATGTTTCATTTTTATGTTTTCTAGAAGTGAAATTTTCTTTTAAAATGAGTTCTTGCAAATAAATGTTTGGGTAGTGTAGAGAACATAAGGAGTCATTGTAGATACCATTTTATCCTTTTTGGCACCTTACTTCTTGCATGACTAGGAATAAATGTATCCATCTAGATTTTCTTATATTATTTTAGAGTCCCTTGAAAGCAAATTAAATTTGGTTGTTAAAATTTAGGATTTGAGCCATTGGATGAAAATTCTTGGTTGCTTGAGTTCTTCTTAGTTATGGACTCTAGAGTGATGACTTGAGATGAATTCGTTTTTACCTAGTGAGGATTTGGCCTAATATTTGTGATACACACATGTGATTGTACTCTAGAACTTGCTTAGGTTCTTTCAAAACTATATTTCTATGATTTGACCACATTTATAGAGGTAAATCACTTTGTTTCCTTTCTCATATCATTTTGTGCAATTTTGTATGTAATTTACTCGATATTTCATTTTCCTTCCCTAATCATTCATGTTCATCATAGTATTTTCATTGGACTTGGGTGCCTTAATGTTTCTTGATGTTACTTTGTCCAAGACGGACAAAAGTTTAAGTATGGGGGAGGATGCAAGCATTCTATCAAATACAAGGGAAGTGTGCCAATTTGAATTGAGTTTGTATCAAGAGTGAGTTGCAAAAGTTGGTTAGTAAAGACTACATGTGGAACATATAAATTCTTAGTTATAATTTGAGATTTCAAGTGCTTTGAGGCATACTCCGAAGAAAAAAAAAATTTGTAACATTTGGTAACATACAAGTAAAGGTGTGCCAATTGGAAGGAGCTTTGTATCAAATTTGGGTTGCAAGGTTATCCATCAGTTCAGTTGCATGAAAAGGAAAGAACTTTGTGATCTGAAGAGTGAAGAAAAGAAAAAAAGTTAGAGAGTAAAGATACAACCTTAAAAGTTCAAGTTATGGATAGAAAACAAGCTCCATTGGACCAAGTATCAAATGGAACAAAAGGATGATTTCATTCCATATTATCAAGTTTAAAAGTTTTGAAAGGCTACACATTTCAGATTGTGCCAGTTGGAGCTAGCCATTGAAAGGCATTGAAGAGAAAAAAAAAAGAATATAGCTGCAAAAATAGAGTAGCTGAAAAAAAATCAGAAGAAAGAAAAGAAAAGAAAAGACAAAGTAAAACATGAAGATTCAAAAGATGGTTAGATTTCTGATGTGAAGTTAAGAACAAGAAGTTAGTTGGATTTCGGATGTAGTTATTGATTGAAAGAAGACAAATTTCAGAAGTCAGTTTCGGGAATTCTACAAATTTCAACTACTGATCGTTACCTGATCGGTCTTCAGACCGATCAGGAGCTATCCAGTCCGATCCCCAATCCGATTAGACAGTGTCTGATCAGTTCAGTGACCGATCAGCAGAGTTGGCACAGAATGGCACTAAACTCAGCACTGATATTTGAGGGTTCTCATCCAAATTAGTTGATCCCTGCTCCACTACAACTCTGATTACATTGAAAGGACAATCAAAGAAGGCAAAGTGCATTGGGAACATTTTGGTGTCTAAGTCTTCCATTTTCCTTACCTTTTATATTTCCTTATCATACCATATTTTCTTTACTTTTCCTTACTTCCTTATCATATCATATTTCTTTATTTTCTTTATCATGATTCCTTGGTATCAAAGTTCATTAAACTTCTATTCATTTCTTTCATTTCATATTTTTTTATTGAATAAGCTTTTGTAGGTGTGGATCCAAATCAAGAATGATGATGGAGAGTAGATAATAAGCAAGCCTATGGTAGTACAAGAACCATGATTGTGTTTGAGTGAGCTTCATTTCATTTAAATGTAGAACTTAGGAAGAGAGCCACTTTAAAACTTCCCTTGCAAATTTTTTTTTTTTGAGTTAATTCATCTCAATGAGTCATGATGGATGAAGTATGCTAAGTTGTTGATTTAAGGACAGGATACTAGTCCATTGAGTTTAGATTTTTGAGAATTGACAACCCTAGGTAATTTCCTTTCAATTGCTTCTAACTATGATTGAGACTAATCTAGGGGAATACATCTTAGTTAACTAGTTGGCTTGTGCGAGACGCCCAAGAGTAAGTGTGGGGGAGTTGATAACTACCATTTTGTTGATAAATTTAAGCTCTCAAATCCATGTTTTGATCCACTTTTATATGCTTGTTTGCATTTATATTAGGTTTCATGTATTTACTCTATTTTGGTTTTTAATTCAAATCTTTGTATATTTGAGGTATTTTGGTACTAAAATGCGAATCTAATTTTGTAGGCTTCAAATGATCATGGACCTAGATCAGATTGGGTCAGACTTGAGTCAGAATTGGATCCAGATCAAGGTGATCAAGCATCGGATTAATATGGGTCGTCCATTCAAGAGAACGGCTAGATCTGAGCCATTTGTGAGTTTCTGATCAATCCAGGTTCAGGATAGGGCTAATCATGACCCTAGATCAAGATCTGAAAGTTTGAACCCAATCGGAGCACATCTGACCGTCGGATCAAGCTTAAAGGAGTCTCAACCATCCAAGCAAGAGAAGGGAAGATCTGAGCCATCCACCACAGATCTGGTTGATCCGAGCTAAGGACAGGTAGATCAGGACCATTGATCAAGCTCTGGGGAGTTTGGTTCAGATCGGAGAAGATCCGACCGTTGGATGAGTCCGATACAATCACAGCCGTCCAAAATTCAAAAGAAGATTTAAATTGGGAATTCCCTCATCGCACTCGGTGTCGCGTCGCGTAGCTGCAGTTCTTCTCTGTTCTTCGAGTTTTCGCCCGTTTCTTCATCAATTTGTTCATCGTTTTCTTCCTTAGATCGCGCGGCCACATTAGATCAGTTCATCATCGAGATTTCAGATCACCAAGGTCGACTTCCAGTGTTAGTTCGCAGCTGATTTCGTCACTGAGAGGAGCAAAGGGGAGGGTTTCGCCGGAGCTCCGATCCACTGATCGATTCATTGATCGCGGCTGTTCTCATCGAGTGGATCAATCAAAGCTGAAGGAGGGGTTCTCCGGAGGTTCCTGAAAGAATCCGAGCGAGATCGACACTCGAGCGTATCAAGATGGAGTGAGATTGTGGAGTTTCTCAGCTTCTGATCGATCGCGTGACCAGACAGAGGATTCTCTGATCGATCTCGTGACCGATCAGAAGAGTACCTGATCGGTCGGTTGACCGATCAGGGAGGCAAATTCACAGCAGCTGATCCAGGGAGTTTGCCTTCATTGATTTTCGAGTTAGGGGGTTCTTAACTAGACCTTTGGGTGACGACAAAGGGAAATCTTGTTGATAAACTTATTTGATGTTCTAATTAGGATTATGTTGGTTTTTAACATGTATTTCTTAAATTGCTCTAGCTTGTTTCCTTCACATCTCAAGTCAAGTTCTTAAGCCAAGTTTTGCACTAGCTTTCTTTAATCTGCAATTTCTTTTATGCAATTAGTTATCTGCAATTTATTACCTGCAATTAGCTTTTTAAGTTCAATTCTATAGTTTGGCTTTAATTGTTTAGTTGCTCATCTCGTTAAGTTCTTTAAGTTTAGTTCGTGCAACTTCTTAATTCATTACCTTGCTTAGTTAATTCTACTTTGTTCTGAATTGCTATTTCATATTGTCAATTCCCTATTGCAAAAACCTCATTTTATTAGAAAACCCAAAACATCAAACGACAAATAAACTTGCAAACTTGAATTAAACATTCATTCAACTAGTCCTTCGAAAAATATGACTTGAGACCCCTCTACTACATTTTAACTTTGTTAGACAAAAGATTTTCAGTTTTATAAATATCTAAATTTGAGGCTCACATCGTGACACCTATTTTGGGTCTATCACGAACTCTCCCTCAAACTTCGACTGGTAGATCACTAGTTGAACCATATTTTTTTTTGAATTTGTTGCAGTTGGTGGTTAGTCCTTCTGCGGCGTCCAGGCTCTGATACAACTTGATGGGTCGAGATGAACCGACAAGAGGGGGTGAATTTCCCCTGTAAAATAAAACAGATCTTTGCGCGGCTCACAAAGATTCCAGATTAGTTGCAATAATAAATTAAAATAAACATAAACTAATTAACTAAATTAAACTAGTAAAAAGTTAAGACACAAGAAGTTACTTGATTGCAACCAGGATGGTTGCTAATCCAAAGTATAGCGTAAATCTCCTGAATGATCTCCTTTGGGTGGGGAAGCCTCTTACAAAATAAAAGCTCAGAAAAAGAATGGAAAACTATAAAGATGATTGGATTGAATGAGTGATTTGGAACTGAGCTCTGTGGACCTATTTATAGCCTTGGTTAATTCTATCTGAATGCTAATGTGGCACTATAGGGGCTCCCGAGTGTTTGAGGGTGCCTGACACGTGGCTTGAGAATTATCCGAAGTGCAACATTCGCAAACGGCTAACTAGTGGATAAAATTAGCTCTCGAGCACCTGTATGCACAAGGGGCCCCAAGTCACTTGGGCGCCTGTATGCATAGGGGCACTCGAGAGCCCGGGCACCCCTATACATAGCGACACCCGAATGACTTTTGGTCAGCAACTTACTGACCAATCTCTTATGGATTTTCATGGGTGATTTCTGGGTCATCCAGAGTTGGGCTCACCCGAACCCTTCTCTGACCTTCTCCTCGAGTGAGCTTCCTCCCTGCTTCTCATGCTTCGGACGTCACGTGTGTCCTTCTCGCTCCACTGGCGTACTCTTCCGCAAAACTCTGCGTCCCTCGAATGCATTGAGCCCGTCGGCTCCGTTCCCGTGTAATCCTTCTTGACCGCTGCATCCTCCGCTCGACTTCCTGCGCTCCTAAGCTCCTGCATACTTAAACACGAGGATTAAAAATCAACATGACCTAACTTGACTAGGTTGACCACATAAAATCCAATTTAGGGTACTTACACAATCACAGGGAAAGCTAATGTGTAAGTCATGTGTATTTATCCCAAAGATCATGGTTGAAAATTATGTTTGAAAACTTTTTCAAAATTATTTTGAAAAACCTTGATGAAGTCTATTTGTTGATAAGCATCATCATTGATTAGTTAAATATAAAATTAGAATGAAACATTAAAGTTTTAAATAATTTTCAACTTTGTACCATTCTTTGAAAATAAGATTTACTTTCATAGGAAACTATTTGTCCCTAATAGTATTTGATATAAGTAATATTTATATGAAATTTAGTAATTTTCAAAAATCATAGAATTACTTATGTAATAGGTTATTTCAGTCATCTAAGTCACTCTTAGATATCTTAACTATCCCTAAACTTCTATTATGCTTCGATAAGCATTTAAATGTGATTTTCTTGATGAAAATGAGAAAGAGATGGTTGAAGAAAAAGAATGAGAATTTGAAAAGAAGGTTTAAATTTAAGGTTGAATTTTTAACCTCAAGACTTAATTTTTTAGAAATTTCTAAAGATTTAGGAACTCAAAATAATTGTTGATGTAATGATTAAAGTTGAAGCATGCTTTGAGAGGGAGGTCTATCTTAAAGGCATGAATTGAATATGAAAAGGAGAGATTTCAAGGATCGAGAAGAAGGAAGAAGAGTGCATGCTAAAGGTTGAGCATTGTAGATAATGAAAGGTAGGGAACCTCCAATGTGATGTTAGATGTTTAACATGAATGTATCTTGAGAAAAGATTTTTGATGTGAGCCCCAAAGGGGGAGGGAGAATGTAGGGTGAATAGGGGTTGGCTAGAGGGGGGATTGAATAGCCCTGCAAATAAAAACTCAATTCTTTTACTTTCTACTTAGTAAGGGCATACTATTAATTATTAAAAATAATAAACATAAAAGAAATAAGAGGCAAAGCGATTTTACTTAGTTTGCAATCAGAGAGATTGTTAATCCAAGACAGTAGAAACTCAACTAGAAATTTCTCCTTCAATGAAAGTGAGTAGCCTCTTACAAACTTTGAAAGCTTAGAAACTAAAGAACAAATGCAGAAATGAAGTACAGAGTGTGTTATTCAATTTCGAGGTCAAGGGGCTCTATTTATAACCCTCTAGACAAACTAGCTATTTGTTGACAAGGATCATTCCGGGCGCCTGGATGCAGTCCGAACGCCTAGAATCAGTCGACACTGATCCACTAGGCAACAACTGTCTAGATGACTTTCGGGCGATCTGGGTACTTGGAAGCGGTCCGAGCACCTGGAGTTTGCTAACGTGGACTCCTAGTTGATCCTCTTCGACAAATAGCGTGTTGACATGGTGACCCATTCCAGGCACCTGGAATGTTCAACTTAGAGTTGACCATTCATTCTGATCACTTGGGTGATGCTCCAGTCATCCGGAGTTGAATTCAACCAAACGCATCTCTGACCTTCTCCTCGAACAATCTTCCTTCTTAACTTCTCGTCCCTTGGGAGTCGTATGCGTCCTTCTCACTCCACTGGTATACTCTTTCACAACTCCTCGTCTCTCGGATGCATCAAGTTTGTTGACTCACTTCACGTGTCATCATTCTCGCTCATTGTATCTTCTGCTCAACTTCTTATATTCCTAAGTTCCTACACACTTAGATACAAGACATCAAAGACATTTACCAGCCCTATCTTGACTCGGTTGATCACATCAAAACTTAGTTAGGGTACTTACAGAGTCAGCAACCAGAAGATGCAAGATGCGAATTGATTTTGACTTCCTCCCTTTTATACTCAAAGCTCATCATACATGAACCATCCACTTGAAGAGTCCATAATCCATTAAGAGCCCATTAACATTAATGAACCAAGTTATTGGATCTACATATCAATCCATATATAAAACTTAAACCTTCTTTATATTAGATCACTTAATTGAGATTTAATTCCTTAATGGAAAAATCATTATGTGTTGTAAGTAATCTCGGATTAGCACACCTGAGACTTAATCAATGTATGTATGATGCAATCTCCACATGGATGTAAAGCTTTAACGGCTAATGGCAGCAATATCAAAAGAAATCTAGGTGTTTTAAAAATTTAGTGGTTATCAAGTTATTAGTTTGACTGAGGATAATTAGGAAAACAATAAGCTACTAATTAATGATAATTATTCTTACTTCATTTCATGTGGTAAATAGTTTCAGATCATATTTGACAATTGACTTGACAAATAACCATCCAAAAGTATATTATTAGTTTTGTTCTAAATAATATCATGACCATCCAAAAGTATATCAAAATTTAAGTTAGTGAAAAGACAATTGACTTGACAAAGCACATGACATCTCTAGATTGAGAATATATGTTATACGATTATTAAACTAGCAAATACAAATTAGTTCATAAGTTGACACTATGTCGACTAAGTGAATAATATCACAATTTTGGAAACTATACATTGGTTAATAAATAATTTTACATGGATTGCATATAGGACTTATTGGAGTAATTGCTAACAATATACAAGGACTATAAAAAATACACAACAAGTATCAGTGTTCTATGTTAAATATGGGAAACTGCTCTTCTTTCAAGAAGTAGATTACCCAACAAATAGTTGGGTCTGCTTTCAAGATGGTTCAACAGACTCAGAAAGGTTGCAAAGCGTGTCTACTGGAACAATCTATTCTAGTTTATCAGGTACATGATATTTCATCTTCTTCTAAGATTAGGTTTATCTTTGTGGTAAAAAAGCTACTCTGTTATTCGCAAGGGCATAAAGTGCAAGGCCTACAACAGTTTTAAACTATGCCTGATTCATATATCATCTACCTCATATATCAAACAGGTAGCTAATCCATATAAGAAAAATTCAATAGGCTTGTCTTGGTTTTCTAGAGACATTTTCTGACCGCATAAACAGAGTTCCTATGTTTCTGATAAAAACAAGATATTAGATTTCCATGAAGCAACTAGTGAATAAAAGAAAGAAAATATATGTTTTTTTTTTTGTGATGGGAGGATTACTCAAACTTAAAAGCACTCCTCATGAAGCACAATAAAACTGAGGTAGTGCAAATAAAACTTCACAAAAACAATCATAGAAGAAGCAAATCCTTATCTATCTACATTGATTAACTAGACAACATCAACCACTACAACTGTATGTCCCAAGTATTGGGGATCAATATCCATATGCAATGTCATATAACTAGTAATTTTTATCTCTTTCAATATCTTATGGAAATTTATGATATTTCCTTCACCAACTCTGACTGACTTTACTTTTCTAATTATACATTCATCCTTTTAGCATTCCCATAACAACCCTAATCTTTTCCTCATGTTATATTATTAGAAACAACCTAACTACTAGCAAATACTGCTGAATGAGTGAAGTTTCAGCTATATGAGAAAGAGACAATAGTTCTATAGAAATACATAGACAATAAAGCACATTTAAATTATATACCCACTGAAAGGCACTTTCCTGAGTTCCATCTAGAACAGTCACCCAATCTGACTGGAACTTCGGCAATTGGGCATGAGGTAGAGAACGAAGGAGACGAGAAGAAGGGGAACGGAGAAGGTGAGGATGACGCCGCGGAATCGATGGATCCGGGTCTCGGAGGGACTCCTGACGAGCGCGTTTCACTCTGGAATCATGAACGTCTAGGGAAGGGGCGGGGTGTAGGAGATCCGCCGCCGACGGCGACCGGCACCGTATCTAGCCGCCGGATGGCACGGGGGCGGCGGCTTCAGCGATGCTTCCAGCCGTGGCTGCATCTGTGGCCACCGAAACAATTCACAGAGAAGGAAAAGAAAGGATGAGCTCTACCAAAGGAGAAGAATTTTCCATGGCGACAAGATCGATCGCTCTCCGACTAAACCCTCTCGATGGACGCGAAACGGAAATGAGAGGTAAGAGTACTCGAGTCGGGAACGCCGCTGGGCTGTTTGAGATTTGATAAATCGAACCCTCTGTTTGGATGTTTGGACGGGCGAGCTGAGTTTATCCCGGGAAAGAAAAGGGAAGGGAAAGAATGAAATTTTTTTTACATCTCAAATCCGTATATAAAAAAGTAAATCATTTAAGAGATATGAGTGAATAAAATTTCTTTTCCCCTTTTTTATTTTTTTCTTCGCCTTCTTCACAAACAAAGATAAAAAAATTATCTTTCCATTACTTACATTTCTCTTGTCTCCTCCCAAATAGACCTAAGGATATTTTTATCTAAAGAATAAATATTGAAAGATAATTTTTAAAAAGATTCATTAACTCTAGAATGGAAATCTCACTTTTATGAGAGAATCATATTATGGAACACGTCTTATTTAGTGGCGTGTCAGATATGCATTGTTAGCCAAGAATTGTTAATTACCTAAATCAAATAAGATTTTGGTTGATAACCTTAGATAGATAACCAAGATTATTAATAATAACCTTAAAGCAAACACACCTTAAAAGTTTAAGCTGTGTTTGGTACGTTTGTTTTCCATTTTTATTTTCTGTAGAAAATGTAATTTTCTAGAAAATATATTTGGTTGTATTTTCCACCCTTGTTTTCTAGAAAAAGATATAGTATTTTTTGAAAAACTAGAGAATGAAATAAAATTATTTTATAGAAAATGAGTGTAATGAGATTAGTACGAAAAATGACAACAAGAACAATAGAGAACACACCAGATTTACATGGAAAACTCTTGACGGGAAAAATCACGGGCAAGAAGGAAAAATCACTATGAACGGTGAAATACAAAGTCGGCGGCTCTGATAATGTAAAGAGAAGTAGAGAGAAAAGAGAGGTAGAGAGAAAGAAAGAAGAGATAACCAAATAACTTTCTTGATTGATTAAACTTATCTATGAGATACACAATTTATAGAGACATTAGAATACTTAGTCAAATAAAAAATTAATAACGAAATTGTTAATTAACAGATTTATAAAGAATCTATTAATTAACATATTAATAAGAAAATATCTAATAATAAATTAAGGATCAAACTAAATTCGGGTCATCAAACTCTAACAATCTCTACCTTGACGCGAATTCCATAAATCTTCAATATAACATTCTCCACCTCTTCCACAAAAACCCCACAGGCAAATCTCAGCATCTAGCACCAACCAAGTCCAAGCAATGCTTAAATTTGTCTATAGGGAGTGCCTCACATCAATGTGTTTTGTCCTCTCATGAAACATCTGATCCTTCGTGAGGAAAATGACACTCTGACTATCACAAAAGACTGTAGTAATCTGCAAGTCTTCGCTAAGCTCACTGAAGAGTCTTTTCAACCAAATAGTTCCCTTACAAGCTTCTTGTAAGTAATCTTCTTTTATCAATGTCACCTTGTGACGGCAATATCACCTATTACTGTGGATCCCTGCAGAATATGTAAACTGGCGGTTCTCCTTAGTCCCTTCATCACAACAAGAGATCATTTACTGACCTTCACAGCTCCACCTTCACCAGTGTACTTGTACCCTTTAGAATCAAGAATACTCAAAGAGATCATATTTCTCTTCAAATCAGGGGCGTGCCTTACATTTCCAAGTGTCCGAATAGCACCATCAAACATCTTAATTCTAACCGTACCAATGCCAGCGATTCTGTAGGATGCATTATTGCCCATCAAAATGGCACCACTTGAAACCGTTTCATATATTGAAAACCAGTCCCGATTAGGACACATATGAAACGTACAGTCAGAATCAAGAATACATTCCTCACTCTGCTTTAAATCAGCATCAAATGCAACAAGAAGTTCACCATCACTGTGATTTTCGGCAACATCAGCCTCACCAGACTTCTCTGATTATTTTCCCCTCGAATTTTCACTTGCCCTTTTATTCTTATTCTGTAACTTGTAACATTCTGATTTGATGTTGTCATTCTTCTTACAATAATTACAGATCTTATCGTTATTTCTGGATTTCGACCTGCCCCTGATATTGCCATCAGAGTCTTCCTCCTAAGTCCTTCCTCGAATAATAAGACCCTCACCCTGAGCCTCAGATCCTTCGACAAGTTGTTTCATTTTCTCTTTTGAAAATAATGAATCATAAACTTCATTCAAAGTAAGAGTATCATGACTATATAAAATAGTATCTCTAAAAGTCATATATGACGAGGGTAAAGAACACAGTAAGTGTTGGAACTTGAATGGCTAAAGAGGGGGGTGAATGTAGCCAGACACTTGAGCATTAGCTCTTTTCAATTTTCTGCACCTCAAATGTTAGTAGCACAGCGGAAGCACAAGAAAAACAGAGTTGCAGAAAACTAAACTCTAAACTAAGCACAAACACAAAAACGCTAACAAGAGGATTTACAAGGTTCGGGGATAACTTGCTCCTACTCCTTGGCGTGCCCTTAAGGTGGTCGATCCCTTGATCGTCGGCAGATCAAGTCCCGGAAAATCCAGATAGTAAGCAACCTCCTTCTCGGTGGAGTAACCTCTCCACAACGTTTCAAGATGATGAAGTATAAAGTACAGGAAACACAAGAAGGATCTTACTTAGCACTTAGAACCACAAGAACACAAGCAAACTTCTCTGAGCTCCACCCAGCGCAGATCTCATGCAAGACTCTCCTCTTCGTGTCTTCTCGCTAATGGACTCAAGCTTCTTGTTTCTCTTCTCCCAAGTGCCCAAGTAACAGAAGGTTGCTTCAAGGATCACAGTTGCTTGCTCAAGATGATGGAACAGCAGATAGCACAAGCACGCAGCAAGAAGTGTTCGCAGCAAGCTCTAGCGAGAAGTCTCTTCGGCCCTTCTCCGCTACGCAGCTTAAGTCTTCTCCACTATCGCCAGGTCATCACTTCACTGCAGCCTCCAGCTGCTCACCTGCCAACGCCAGCTACCACTGAGCTCTCCCTGGACTCCCTGAGCTTCCCTCAGCCAAGCTCCAGTCAGTAGCTCCAGTCAGCAGCTCCAGCCGTTGCAACCTGAGATGGCAAATGGACAAACCTGCTCCGAGGAAAGGCTTCCATTGACTCTCCTTGAGTGTTTGAATCCATCCCTATCACCTGTATACTTAATCAGAGCATTAGCACAGCATATCAAGCATAGAATCAAGTATCAGAGATTAAGCGCAGAGAATCAGATGTGTTCAGACGCGATCAAAGCGTCTGACAGTGCATTTTGAATTAAAGTGATCGGTCACCGGACAGATCAGAGAGCCTCCTGATCGGTCACCAGACCGATCAGGGTGGGTTCAGACCGATCAGGCTCCATCTTGATCGGTCCCCAACGCTCAATCAGAAATCCGATTTCTTTGGGACTTTTTGGGACCGATCACCAGACCGATCCCAAGTTGTGGATCGATCACCAGACCAATCCACCCCTTTGCAGGGCGATTTCTTAGCTTCGCAGTCCAACCCTCCTGATTGGTCACTAGACCGATCAGGGCATGCTCATACCGATCAGGCTCCATCCTGATCGGTCATAGTGAGGAACTCGCGACACTTGATCGTTCTCCAGAACGGTCTGAACAGTGTTCCAAATCGGTCACCAGACCGATCAGGAGCAGATCAGTAAGGTTCCCAAAAACCTACTGGATGCTCCCTGATCAGTCACCGGCCCGATCAGGAGCAGAGCAGCAGGGGAACTCAACTCACTTGTGGGCTCCCTGATCGGTCACCAGACCGATCAGGAGCCGTGCAGTGAGTGAAACGCATACTCCCTGATCGGTCACCAGACCGATCAGTCATCGCTGGATCGGTCACCAGACCGATCCATGAAGGAGTACCGTGCCAACTTCCCTGATCGGTCACCAGACCGATCCAGGGACTCCAACCTAGCCCTCCAAGCTAGGATTTCATCCAACTTAGCCCTCCAAGCTAGGACCTGGCCCTCCAAGCCAGGATTTCATCCAACCTAGCCCTCCAAGCTAGGACCTGGCCCTCCAAGCCGGGATTTCATCAACCTAGCACTCCAAGCTAGGACCTGACCCTCCAAGCCAGGACCACACCTAACCCTCCAGGTTAGGACTTTTCACACCTAGCCCTCCAAGCTAGGATTTTTCACACCTAACCCTCCAGGTTAGGACTTTTCCACACCTAGCCCTCCAAGCTAGGATTTTCTCACACCTAACCCTCCAGGTTAGGACTTTCAACACCGTGCATAATCCCCGATCAGGACTTAATCATAATCATAATCATCAACCTAAACTAAAATCGATGTCAACACCAAAACAACAATCAGGGTCAGACTGCATCAACAGTAAGATCAATGCTAAATCTTCATCGTCATATTTGACCTCCAAAGCCTCTAGGTCAGAGACGATTTCCTTAAACACAGTCAAATGATCTCTTAATGACATACCTTCTGCCATGCAATGAGAATACAAACGTTGTTTCAGATCCAGTTTGCTCGTAAGACTTTTTCTCATGCACAACTGTTCTAGTTTAGCCATAGTGCAGCAGCGGATTTCTCCTTCAAAACATCCTGTAAAATCTCATTTGATAGGTGAAGATAGATCTAAGATAGGGCTTTTCGATCCTTACGTTCCTTTTCCTCCTTTGTCCATGTTGAGGGTATGTTGTTTATCCCGAATAGTGCGTCGTCCAAGTCCAAATGCGCTAGCACCGCTCGCATCTTAACTTGCCACAGCGTAAACCTGGTGTTGCGATCCAAAAGTGGAATATCATACTTCATGCTTGTCGTTGTCATTAATCCCGGTTGAAATCTTCAAAACCAACCTTGCTTTGATACCACTTGTAACGAGATTAGTACGAAAAATGACAATAAGAACAATAGAGAACACACCAGATTTACGTGGAAAACCCTTGACGAGAAAAACCACGGGCAGAGAAGGAAAAATCACTATGAACGGTGAAATACAATGTCGGCGGCTCTGATAATGTAAAGAGAAGTAGAGAGAAAAGAGAGGTAGAGAGAAAGAAAGAAGAGATAACCAAATAACATTCTTGATTGATTAAACTTGTCTATGAGATACACAATTTATAGAGACCTTAGGATACTTAGTCAAATAAAAAATTAATAACGAAACTGTTAATTAACAGATTTATAAAGAATCTGTTAATTAACATATTAATAAGAAAATATCTAATAATAAATTAACGGATCAAACTGAATTCGGGTCATCAAACTCTAACAATGAGAAAATACGATTTTCTGGAAAATAAAAATAGAAAATGGAGTAAACCAAACGCCCCCTTAGTAACTCCAAATCATTATTGCTACAATGATTAAAGATAGAGCATATTTTGAGGAGGATGCCCTCATTAAAAGTATAATTTTTATATGAAGGAAAGAGAATGAATGAATTTGAAGATGAGTGAACAAATGCAGGATTTTATGCTCTAGACTGAGCATTGAAGATAATGAATGGTAGAGAATTTCCATTATGATATTGGAAGTTAGGAGTGAAAGAAGAGAATGAAATTTTCGAAAGAGAGTTTTTATGTGTGTTAAAGGGGAGAATAAAAGGTTCAAGTTAGAAAACCTTCATTCGTGTCTTGGCATGAGAAGTAGAATGTTGGGCTAATGGTTTAGCTTAATTTAAACATATCATCAAACGTAAAAAAGAAGGAGTTTGTTTGTGCAATCAATTCCTAATCAAGGTTTGGCCAAGATGACCAAGCTCAAGTTGACTCGAGTTGAGATTTCGATGCTTGATCAATATGTTCTTTGGTCGAGTGAGATGTCAAGTAGGTCAAGGTTGACCAGATACTTGATAATCAATCAATATGTTAAGTTGATTAAGTGAAAAGTCAAATAGGTGAAAGTTGATCGAATACTTGACAAGATATGAAAGTCTAAGTGGATCATGATCGATCGGAAGCTTAATATGGAATTGACATGAGACGAAAAGTCCAAGGAGTTTATAGTTGATCGAACATTTAGTAATTAAAAGTCCAATAGATAGTTAATAAGAGAAAAGTCTAAATACGTGGATCATGGTTAATCGAACACTTAATGATCGAAAGTCTAATAGAAAGTTGGCTTGAGCCATGAAATTCCGACAGGTCAAGATGATTGGATGCCAGGCAACAATGAAATCCTAGTAGGTTAAAATTTGATCAGATGTTTGGCAACAAGAAAGTCTCTACAATGCAAATTTTCAAGGTCATAATTTTTGACTCTGATATCTAAACAAGACGATCTAAGATGTAAAACGGAGCTTATTTGGAGATTTATATTTTTACTCAATACCAGACCACTGATTATGGGTATCAGTTGGCTGATTTCGATCAAAACTGAATAGAAGTAAATCAATTCGATTGTTCGACTAAACTGATAATATCAATTGACTAATGGTTGATATCAGTTGGCTGATAACATTAGAAATAGAACAGAAACAAGTGGATGCGAGCGTTCAACTCAATTGATGATATCAATCGACTAATGGTTGATATCAGTCAACTGATGTCAATTAAGAGTTGGCAGAAGTAGGATTGCAAGATTCAACTGATTGTTATCAGTTGACTGATTGAATGAATCAGTCAATTGATGTTTAAATAATCAACAAAATCAGACAGATTTTAGAATGTTCAGAGACAGTTCAATAGAAGGAATAGTGTTAGAGATTATAGCAATAAGTAAGATCTGTCAATTGATAGACGGAATTCAACCTTGACCTAAAGGCTTTAAAAAGTGATTTTCGAACAGATTTTCGATGCCTATTCTTGGGAATTTGAGGACGAAGTGTTGTTGCATTTTTAGACCAACAAGAGACATTCAAAAGCTACCAACACCTATCGAAGCAAATCTCTCATCTTGTAAAGTTGTTTTGCTTTCATTTGTTATTGTCTTTTTGTTTCGTTGTTGTATTTCTTTATGAAAACTTGCTATAAGAGGTTTCTCAGCCTCCAAAAGATTTCGAGAAGGAGAAAGTAATTGTGGTGGTAGATCGCTAAGACTAGGTCTTAGATTAGTTGTCTTAAGAGATGAATACCAAGTAAAATTAAGGAATTGTGCATGTTACGTCAAGTTTGATTCAAGTTTTTGCTACGCATTCAAATGATGAACATGCAATCAAGATGAAATGATCAGAGCTATTCACCCCCCAAGATTGCATAGGTCCTAACTGTTGGGACCGGGTGCATGTTGACAAGGATACGGGTTCGTAAATTTTAAAATATTTACGTGCAGCGGAAGAATTAGCATAAATAATTTCTCAAATTATTTTTAACCACGTATCTAGCATGCGACCTTATGATGTGTGGACATGATCATAAATTAAAATTTTGCAGAAAGTAAACTAATTTACTCATTACCTCGCGTAACTCGAAGTAAGGGACGAGATCCAACCGTAGCGTCCCTTGGAAGCTCTGCCTCTATTCGCGTCCACACCGAGTTCTCTTCGGGATTACTTCGCAAAGCCACGAGTTTTGTGCCGACGAGAACTACTAGATTCTCCAAAGGCACAACTAGAATATCAAGAGAGAAAAGATAGAAACTAACCACCAAGTAACGGAATCAAAATTCCGGGAAAGGAAGGAAGGAGTCGCGATCCGCTTCTTCTTCTTCGGCACCCTTTTGGTGGATGAAGCTCTCGGCCACCCTTGGGATGTGCGTCGGCCCTAGGGGAGGAGAGAGAGCCGGCCCTAGAGAGAGAGAGGGAGAGTTAGAGAGAGAGAGGGAGCTACTAATCTCTTGATAACTCAATTGAGGAATTCAAGCCTAGCCTTGGTTCCTTTATATAGTAGCCTCTCTATCGCCAAGTCTCCTCTTTTAACGGAATAAATTTTCATAAGAAATTTATCCTATAAATTTTCTTATGAATTATTCCGTTATGCCAAATTTTATTATAACTAAATTTATAATAAAACAAATACATCTCTCCTTTTATTATGGAATAAAATTTATAAGAAATTTATAAATTTTTCTTATCATGGAAAAATCAATTCATAATTGATTTTATAAAATTAAAATAAACCGATCCATGGTTCATTTTAATTTCCATAAAAAGAATAAATTTCTATAAATTTCTTTATATAAATTTCTTTATATAAATCTCTTTATATAAATTTCTTTATATAGATTTATTTATCCATAATTTTATAAAACAAATCGCGCTTGATTTATTTTATAAAATAAACCAATTAAATTGGTTTATCTCTTTTATTGTGGCCGGCCAAACCAAAGAGGGTGGGCACCCTCTTTGGCCGGCCACACCAAGCCCTACCCTCGCGAATTAAACGCATTTAATTCGCCCAATAAGCCTTCAAAAGGCTTAGCCATTTTAAGCTTCCGATGCGCCTATGATAAATTCAGATTTGACTTATTTCTCTTGATTGGAAAATTCAATTTTCAACTCGTTTTAAATCCCTCGGATTACTCGTAGTGCGTGTGACTAAATAGGCTTTCGATTTATGTTGGCCGTCTATAATCAACCAATTATAGAACGATCATGAGTGGCACCTAGTAGTACATCATGACCCCCAATTAATCGAAAGATCAACGGTTGACCTCAGAAAGAATTCTGAAACCCTTCAGCAGCTTTAATAAATCGTGTCTCATTCCCTTCACCATCTTATACCCACTTGGTTCAGGACACGGTCTATGTGTGTCAAGCCCCACAAGGCTGACTATGTCACACCTAGCCCAAGTAATGTCTTTCTCGTCCAACGGATTCTAATTACTCTCATGTTTCCTAGAGATTCATACTCGGAACATGTTGTGCTCTGGCTAGAGGCTTCGAGTAACAATCCGACGATAGGCCTTGGGTATACATCTCCTCGCAAGGAGTGGTGAATCCTTTGTAGGCTGTTCAAACATCTTCGGGCACTTCGGCTTATACCCAATCATCCTGGGTCCACACCTCCTTGGAGATGCTTGCTTAAGATGTCAAAGTATAAGTCTTCATGACCAACATGACTTGAACATCGCAAGTCAAAGGAACATCACACTTAAGCTGCAGTAAGAACTTTCATTGACATATCTATATGTAGATTATCATATGAAATCTTACAGCTAGTCACTCCAATGAACTAGTTCCCTTAACTAGTATTCATGTTTATCTCCGGACATCCCAATGTCACCAGCCAGTGAGAATCAGCTGATTAGAGAATAACCCATGCTAGTCTCAACAGAATTGATAGTGTCCGTATTTATCAATTCATCGACCAGGGACAATTTCAATACTTCACAATTGCACATGTAGAGATAATCACTAGTTGTGAATTCATCACAAATTCTCTCATGCTGTGAATTGTATTGCGGTCATTCAGTAAATGAGTTTAAGATCTCAATCAAATACACGAACATGTATACTCAAATAGTGAATATTCATTTATTAAAGTAAATGATTACAATCATAAGGCGATTGCCTTAGGACACTTCGCTCATATTACTAACAAACTCCCACTTGGCCTAATGTCAATCGCTACGGTATCCAATACCACAGGCTCTAATATGACTCTAATATGACCCTCAAACTTGTTTTGAGGCAAGACCTTAGTTAAAGGATCCGCTAAATTCCTTTCAGTGGAAATTTTCTCAATTTGTATATCATTCCTACTTATAATCTCTCTGATCAGATGATAGCGGCGAAGCACGTGTTTGGATCGCTGATGAGACCTTGGTTCCTTTGCTTATGCAATAGCTCCATTGTTGTCGCAGTAAACCGGCACTGCTTCATCAATGGTTGGAACCACACCAAGTTCGGAGACGAACTTCTTGATCCAGACTGCTTCCTTTGCTGCTTCTGAAGCTGCGATATATTCCGCTTCCGTGATAGAATCCGCTACGGTGTCTTGTTTGGAACTCTTCCAACTTATTGTGCCTCCATTCAAAGTAAATATGTATCCAGACTGAGATTTGGAGTCATCCTTATTTGTCTGGAAACTGGCATCTGTATACCCACGTATTACCATATCTCCTTCTCCATATATTAGGAACACATCCTTAGTTCTTCTTAAGTACTTAAGGATTCTCTTGACAGCCGCCCAATGATCCATTCCTGGATCAGATTGGTATCTGCTCGTGACGCTCAGAGCATACGATACATCGGGCCTAGTACATAACATAGCATACATGATAGGTCCTATCGCGGATGCATAAGGAATCTTATTCATGAAAATCCTCTCGTCTTCTGTGCGCGGACACATAGACTTTGAAAGGTTGATCCCATGCCTGATGGGAAGGTAACCTTTCTTGGATTCCGACATGCTAAACCTTTTTAGCACTCGGTCTATATATGTAGACTGCGAAAGACCAAGCAACCGTTTTGATCTATCTCTATAGATTCTAATTCCAAGGATATAGGTTGCTTCTCCCAGGTCTTTCATGGAGAAAGTTTTGGACAACCAAATTTTAACTGTCTGTAAAACTGATACATCGTTTCCTATAAGTAATATATCATCGACATATAATACTAGGAATACGACTACACTCCCACTAACCTTCTTGTACACACAAGGTTCGTCAAGATTTTGTGAAAAATCAAACTCTTTGATTGTTTCATCAAAACGGATGTTCCAGCTCCTGGATGCTTGCTTCAGTCCATATATGGATCGTCGAAGCTTGCATACTTTGGTTTTATCAACCGATGTGAAACCTTCAAGTTGTATCATGTATACATCCTCAAGCAGGTTTCCATTAAGGAAAGCTGTTTTCACATCCATTTGCCATATCTCATAATTATAATGAGCTGCTATGGCTAGGAGCATCCGAATGGATTTAAGCATAGCTACTGGCGAATAGGTTTCGTCATAATCAATTCCTTGTTTCTGACAATATCCTTTTGCCACTAATCTAGCTTTAAAGGTAACAACATTACCTTCCATGTCGGTTTTCTTCTTGAAAACCCACTTGCACCCTATGGGTTTAATCCCTTCATGTGGGTTAACCAAGTCCCATACTTGATTTTCGTACATGGAATCCATTTCCGACTTCATGGCTTCAAGCCATTTGTCCCTTTCTGAATTTTTTCAGAACATCTTCATAACTGATAGGTTCGTCATCGCTTATGAGTAACACGTCATTCGATTCGCTTATGAGAAATCCGAATCTCTCTGGAATATTGCGTGTCCTATCAGATCTACGAAGAGGTGGTGTTGTTTTAGGTTCAACTGATAGCTCATCATTATGAGTTATTGGTTGTGGGTCTAGACTAGGTGTCTCTGTAATGTCTATTGGAGTTTCTTGAACTTCTTCAAGTTCAATGTCACTCCCACTGTTTTCTTGTAAAAGAAATTCCCTTTCCAGAAAAACAGCATGCCTTGAAACAAACACCTTTTGTTCCAAGGGATGATAGAATTGGTAACCCTTCGTTTCCTTAGGGTATCCAATAAATAGACATTTATCAGACTTAGCATCCAATTTGTCTGATATAGTCCGCTTCACATAAGCAGGACAACCCCATATCTTAAGGTGAGTTAAGTGAGGTTTCTTACTATTCCATGTCTCATATGGAGTAGTAGAGACTACCTTGGTCGGGACTCTATTTAGCAAGTAAACAGCTGTCTTAAGCGCATAGCCCCAAAAGGATTTTGGAAGAGTTGCATGATTCATCATAGATCTAACCATGTCCATCAAGGTTCGATTACGCCTCTCAGATACACCATTATGCTGTGGTGTATATGGCGGAGTCCATTGAGACAATATCTCATTGTCCCTAAGATAATCTTGAAACTCTTAACTTAAGTATTCACCACCCCGATCGGATCGAAGTATCTTAATACTTTTGCCAAGCTGTTTCTCTACTTCATTTCTGAACTCTTTGAATTTCTCAAAAGCTTCAGATTTATGTTTCATCAAGAACACATACCCGAATCGTGAGTGATCATCGATAAAGGTAATGAAGTAGCTATAGCCTCCTTGTGCAAGAGTTGACATTGGTCCACATACATCAGTATGTATTAGACCAAGCAATTCTCCCACTGGATTACCTTTTCCGGAAAAGGGTAATTTGGCCATCTTGCTTTTAAGCATGATTCGCATGTATCAAATGAACCGGGTTCAAATGATTCCAAAATTCCACATCAGTGTAATTCAGTCATGCGTTTCTTACTTACATGGCCAAGACGACAATGCCACGTGTAGGAGTCTATTCGATTATCTATTCGAGCACGTTTGTTGCTAATTTCGATATTGAAAATGTCACCGGATAAATCTAACGTGTAGATACCATTGCACAAAGTTCCATTACCATAAAGAACGCCATTTAAAGTTATGTAACAACAATTGTTACTAAAAGTTAAATGATAACCCTTTTCATTCAAACATGAAATAGATACAATGTTCTTTATTAACTAAGGAACAAAATAACAATTATCCAATTCTAAGACACGTCCAGTAGGGAGCTTTAGCAAATATGTTCCGATGGCAACAGCAGCAATCTTTGCTCCATTTCCAACTCGCAAATTCGCTTCTCCTTTGACGAGTCTTCTTCTATTCCTTAGCCCCTGTATGTCATTACATATATGTGAGCTACACCCAGTATCAAGTACCCAGGTATCTGAGGAAATAGAGTGACATTCAATAACGAAGATACCTGAAGAGGATGGGGCATCGGATGCCTTCTCTTTCAAAGACTCAAGATAAACCTTGCAGTTTCTTCGCCCGTGACCCTCCTTGCCACAGTGATGGCAAGTGCCTTTTAGGGTATTTTCAGTCTTTTTAGCCCTTTTCTTCTTTCCCTTATTCTATTCTTTGGCCTTCCTCTTAGAACCTTTCTTCGAGGAACCAACTAACAGTACCGTCTTTTGATCCTGCTTCACAGAAGGCTCTACAGTCTTTAGCAGGTTGAGCAACTCAGGAAACTGGTCTGGAGTTGCATTTTCAGGAGGACGGTTGGGAAGTTGATCTTCAAGGACATAAGCAAACTTCTCTGCCTTGAGGACTATCCTCAGGTTTCGAAGCCAGTCCATGAAGTTTGACCCAGTCAGTTTATTAGTGTCCAAAATGGAACGCAAATTCAGAGAAGACATGATCGAGTGATTATCCTAGAAATACAAATTGAGCTTATGTGAGAAGAATGATTAAAGAATGTATCAACATACATTAATAAAATCCTATTTATTTTTCAAATTGAATAACCCTTTTTATCAATTCGGGAGATCGTAGGAACATCTCCAAATAGGTTGATATCCAACCATAGATAAGAACAACTATGGCTGTGGCCATCAAGTTATTCTTAGCTATGAAGGTAGGTAATTATACCGATTACATATCACATATATGTAACTATCACTTTATGCTATCAACTAATTGAATGTTTGCATAAATCATTGGGTTGTTAACTCATTAACAAGTATGCAACAATATACATAGCACCCAACTGCACCTCTCTTTACATCGACCTTGGCTGTGGCACAACAAATCGATGCTCCAAGCTTAAGGCTGACCCATTAATCAAGAAATAGTTTTAATATGGTTGGAGCTCATTCAACCGTTTAGTCAGGCTTAGATGTGTCCAACAACCAAAACTAAGGATTGACCTCTGACTCCAACTATATTATTCATAAACTAATTCCATGGTTTGAACATGTTGAAAGTTCAAGCCAGGCATGGATGTGTCCATCAACCCAAACGAGAAACAAAACTCCGGTTCTAACCATATTAATGGAAGGTGTTAACCTTAATATTTTGTAAGGGGTTTTAGGTCTCATCCTTTTCTTTCTAAGCACATTCATGACATATAATTATGTCATGTACTAACGATTTCCTTAATAAAGTATGTATGTGACTTAATTTATCAAGTCTCATTAATTGAATTAGGAACCGGATTTCCTAATTCTAATTTCATACTTTATTTAAGGAATTGTTTTGAGAAATAATTTCCTAAATTGTCATAATCAATTTCGGAAATAATATGTTTAAGACTTTGATTTCTCTAAATCAAATCTTATTAAATTAAGAGACAGATTCCCTTAATTCAACCACATATTATTTTCATGAAAATCTCTTTTAAGAAAACTCTATAGGAAACCATTTTCCTAATTAATTTTGGAGACAACAATATGTAAGAGCATCACCTCTTAAATCATATTTTATTCATGGATTTAATTAATTACAACAAATTGTTTTCTAAGGGTGGCTCCCCGAGGCTCAGATACCCAAAGAAAAGAAATTTGTCATAAATTCAATTTGGTCCGCTTCTGAAGCGCAACCAAATTAAACATGACAATTTCATTCAAAATTGGGAAATTAAATTACAACAACTAACTTTAGATTGGACGGCTCCCCGAGGCTCAATCCAAAATAAAGAATTTTGTTGATAATTTAAAACCAATTCAAATTTAATTGTCAATTAATTGTCCATAAATTTGTCTTGACTTTCTTGAAAGAAAGTGCCCAAAATTGCGAGATTTCATAATAGGTTTTCAGAATAATTGTAAGTTTCTGGTACAAAGAAAACTTACATATTTCCAAAATTAGAAAATTTCCAAAATAGAAAATTTCCAAAATTGGAATGTTTCCAAAGATGGGAAGTTTTCTCAATTATCATAAAATTTCAGAAACTAGGATATTTCAAACGTTTGCGAAATTTCATGAGGATTTCCAAACTTTGAAATTCCTAAATCTAAAATTTATAATAATTGGAAAATTTCCATAATTGAAAATTTTTCCAAAATTGAGATTATGACAAAGTTTTCCGCAAAACAATTATATGATTATGTCGAACACTAACCGGCTCTGATACCACTGTTGGGACCGGGTGCATGTTGACAAAGATACGAGTTCGTAAATTTTAAAATATTTACGTGCAGCGGAAGAATTAGCATAAATAATTTCTCAAATTATTTTTAACCACGTATCTAGCATGCGACCTTATGATGTGTGGACATGATCATAAATTAAAATTTTGCAGAAAGTAAACTAATTTACTCATTACCTCGCGTAACTCGATGTAAGGGACGAGATCTAACCGTAGCGTCCCTTGGAAGCTCCGCCTCTATTCGCGTCCACGCTGAGTTCTCTTCGGGATGACTTCGCAAAGCCACGAGTTTTGTGCCGACGAGAACTACTAGATTCTCCAAAGGCACAACTAGAATATCAAGAGAGAAAAGATAGAAACTAACCACCAAGTAACGGAATCAAAATTCCGGGAAAGGAAGGAAGGAGTCGCGATCCGCTTCTTCTTCTTCGACACCCTTTTGGTGGATGAAGCTCTCGGCCACCCTTGGGATGTGCGTCGGCCCTAGGGGAGGAGAGAGAGCTGGCCCTAGAGAAAGAGAGGGAGAGTTAGAGAGAGAGAGGGAGCTACTAATCTCTTGATGACTCAATTGAGGAATTCAAGCCTAGCCTTGGTTCCTTTATATAGTAGCCTCTCTATCGCCAAGTCTCCTCTTTTAACGGAATAAATTTTCATAAGAAATTTATCCTATAAATTTTCTTATGAATTATTCCGTTATGCCAAGTTTTATTATAACTAAATTTATAATAAAACAAATACATCTCTCCTTTTATTATGGAATAAAATTTACAAGAAATTTATAAATTTTTCTTATCATGGAAAAATCAATTCATAATTGATTTTATAAAATTAAAATAAACCGATCCATGGTTCATTTTAATTTCCATAAAAAGAATAAATTTCTATAAATTTCTTTATATAAATCTCTTTATATAAATTTCTTTATATAGATTTATTTATCTATAATTTTATAAAACAAATCGCGCTTGATTTATTTTATAAAATAAACCAACTAAATTGGTTTCTCTCTTTTATTGTGGCCGACCAAACCAAAGAGGGTGGGCACCCTCTTTGGCCGGCCACACTAAGCCCTTCCCTCGCGAATTAAACGCATTTAATTCGCCCAATAAGCCTTCAAAAGACTTAGCCATTTTAAGCTTCCGATGCGCCTCTGATAAATTCAGATTCGACTTATTTCTCTTGATTGGAAAATCCAATTTTCAACTCGTTTTAAATCCCTCAGATTACTCGTAGTGTGTGTGACTAAATAGGCTTTCGATTTATGTTGGCCGTCTATAATTAACCAATTATAGAACGATCATGAGTGACACCTAGTAGTACATCATGACCCCCAATTAATCGAAAGATCAACGGTTGACCTCAGAAAGAATTCTGAAACCCTTCAGCAGCTCTAATGAATCGTGCCTCATTCCCTTCACCATCTTATACCCACTTGGTTCAGGACACAGTCTATGTGTGTCAGTCCCCACTAGGCTGACTATATCACACCTAGCCCAAGTAATGTCTTTCTCGTCCAACGGATTCTAATTACTCTCATGTTTCCTAGAGATTCATACTCGGAACATGTTGTGCTTTGGCCAGAGGCTTCGAGTAACAATCCGACGATAGGCCTTGGGTATACATCTCCTCGCAAGGAGTGGTGAATCCTTTATAGGCTGTTCAAACATCTTCGGGCACTTCGGCTTATACCCAACCATCCTGGGTCCACACCTCCTTGGAGATGCTTGCTTAAGATGTCAAAGTATAAGTCTTCATGACCAAGATGACTTGAACACCGCAAGTCAAAGGAACATCGCACTTAAGCTGCAGTAAGAACTTTCATTGACATATCTATATGTAGATTACCATATGAAGTCTTACAGCTAGTCACTCCAATGAACTAGTTCCCTTAACTAGCATTCATATTTATCTCCGGACATCCCAATGTCACCAGCCAGTGAGAATCAACTGATTAGAGAATAACCCATGTTAGTCTCAACAGAATTGATAGTGTCCGTATTTATCAATTCATCGACTAGGGACAATTTCAATACTTCACAATTGCACATGTAGAGATAATCACTAGTTGTGAATTCATCACAAATTCTCTCATGCTGTGAATTGTATTGCGGTCATTCAGTAAATGAGTTTAAGATCTCAATCAAATACACGAACATGTATACTCAAATAGTGAATATTCATTTATTAAAGTAAATGATTACAATCATAAGGCGATTGCCTTAGGACACTTCTCTCATATTACTAACACTAACCCCTACTCGGGAACACCACTTGAACAATCCAACAAATCGGCCTAACCAACCTAATCATGTGTCAAGACTTTCAGAGAATGATCCACCAGTAAGGTCATGGATGTATCGATGGCTACTGTTGGAACCACGAAGTGGAGCTCAAGGGGAGAAATTACCATCATCTGGAGCACCTGAAGATGAACAAAGATTAGGGAAGAGAGTTAGAATGGTGTCAAGGTGCCTTAGCATTACCATTTCGACGCTCAAGTAATAACCAATGAGAAGATGGAAGAATTGAATAATATATGAACCAATAAACAATGGAGAGTCTAAGATTAAAAGAAACCTCCTCCGTTCTTCGTGGTTGTTGTTCTCTTTTATACTACCTTCTTCCCATATGTTAATAATCTTTATCATTTTCACTAGTTTTTCATCTTCCCAGTCCATTAATAGTTTTCCATTACTCTCACTGACTTTTTTATCTTCAATGTAGTAATGGTTGGCATTTATCTTAATGTACTAATGGTTGGTGTTAAAACGTATTAATTATGAATATGAATTTGGGGGGTCTGTCCAAGAGAGCATCGGATCACTAGGATGGAAATGGATTAAGCCCACATTATCAACATAATGGACCCATCCTCAATTAAGGTGTAGAAACACGCTTTTGATTAATTAGCGTGACGAGCTGGGACTAGGATCTGCAAAAAGGCATCTTACAACCGGTCCGGTTATCATATTGATTATATAAGTGTCGCATAGTCGGTCGGGAAAACTAGGGCAGATAGCCTTGTCATAGCCGGTCGGGACAACTAGGACATATGACCTTGGCGCATCCGGTCAGGAGAACCAGGGCATAAAGCCTTGGCATAGCCTATCAGGAGAACTAGGGCATACGACCTTAGAATAGCCATTTGGGAGGACCGGGGCATACCTGACCTATGGGAGCTAGGAGTATTTAACTTAGGAACACTCGATCGGGAGTGGTATCTTGGCATGGCTACGTTTGATCGGTCAATCCTTATAGAGATTGAAGGCATATGACCGATCGGTCGGAATGGGCAAACCAACATCCGATCGACTATAAGTTTGCTTCGCCTATCAGGGTTAAATGGGCTATGTTATCTTCATCTTGATTTTGACTTCCACCTAAGCACATATCTTGCCTTCTAAGGGGTCACGTGGAGGCTCCCACTATTCCAATGCATCACAACCCAACCTAACAGTTGGAGATCATCTACTCAGGTTATCACGATAGATAAGTTTGAGTTGTTTTTTATAATTTCAATATAGAACATCCTGTTATCTCCGACAACTAATTGTGAATATTGTCCCGCGGTTACAAGTTGAGAGAAATTTAGATGCATAGTTGGAGAGAGGAAATTAGGCAAACGAAAAAATGATCTGCGGATATGGATTCTTAAATCCATCTGAAAATTAAATATTCTAGTTTTTTTGTTCAAATATTGAATAAAAGGAACCTTAAAATTAATTAAGTTGGCTTGAATCTTACATCTTGTATTTCATCTCCCTCTGGATGTCTTGCTTGAGGGGGGCTAGCGCCATGGATGGGTAGGAAAGTTGACTGCCCAAGCTGTTCTTTCCTCCAACGAAGATGTTATTCCTTCTGAATTCACTTCATGGAAAAGAAGATCAAAATGATTAATTGATCTGTTGGAAGCATGCATTCCGGTCTACTGTGTATAGTTGGAGAAGGCAAAGCTAGGCATCCACTTTGTGATGGTTATTGGATTAAAGGTAATATCGTTCATCCTAGTGATTTAGTATTATCAATCTCATGACAAGAGATAGACAGATAAATAGGTGATATTTTATCTTATACATAGCATACTGATCCTTTGTAATATATAGGTTAGACATCCAATAAAATATTTTGTACTTGTTAGAAATTGACTCTAAAATCTATTAGCATAATATTCATATAGGCATCAACTGTGTCAATTTGTGTGAACAGATTATGGCTTATGAATGCTAGCATATGACCGGTTGAATTTATTGTATCTTCACTTTGCAAATGATATTAATATTTTCAATATAAATCCTTAAGTGATATATATATATATACACACACACATTAGCTGACATCAATTTCAAAGACATCTTTTCTTTGGTAGAACATGAATCTAAAAGAATTGAAAGGTTCATTCAAAAACAAAACAAAAAAAAAATCTCTTTCCAGTCCCATAAAAAAACATAAAACTG
Organism: Boesenbergia rotunda; assembly: GCA_024364735.1. Classification (NCBI taxonomy): domain Eukaryota; kingdom Viridiplantae; phylum Streptophyta; class Magnoliopsida; order Zingiberales; family Zingiberaceae; genus Boesenbergia; species Boesenbergia rotunda. The sequence goes on along the minus strand of JAGFNQ010004396.1, from coordinate 547,192 downwards.
ACTATTGCTAAGCAAAATTCGTCTTCTTTCTACACTACTATTACTATTAAATTATGATTAATTTTATTCAAATTGATTACAAAACATGATATAAAAATGTGGTTTTGTACTTACGTGACTTCGGATTCAAATCCGTATACCCAAACGTCAATTATGCACGCCATTAGTAAGCTGGAAAAATGGATCGTAAATACACTCAATCATTACAAAGATTAAACTTAAATTGAATCTAAGATATCATTTTAAGCAATAAAAAGATTAAGTTACTTCGTTTTCAATTGTGCATGGGACTAATAACTTTAAAAATGATTTAAATTGGTTCTAAAATTTTTGGGAGTAGATTTGTTGCATGAATAGTTTATTTAACAGAAGATTTAGGATTAGATTTGTAAAGAATATTTAAAGATAATGGTTTGACCAATACTGAGAGCTGAAGAAATTGACTTATATGAGGCTTTCAAAGTCTATTATTGTAGGCTCCAGTTTTAATTAATCTTCTATTGAGGTTAACTAATTTTGATTAGTCATTAATTAGTTGACTTATTTACATAGTAGCTTTGTTTTAATACTTAGTTTTACTGAAAACTTAGTTGAATAACAAAAACATATTATATCATAGGCCACAATAGAATTATTATTATTATTTTTGTACTCAACTAAGAGTTCAAATACAAATAAATGTTTTTTTTTTTATTAAGCATCATATTACATCTTAATTAGTTAAGACGTGCTGGACTGTCTCACTCTCCGGTCGTCCAGATTCAAATGTTCCCTGTTTTTTTTTTCCCTCTCTCCAGGAGATAAGAAAGACCGCATAGTCTCAAACATGTTTCAAATACTCACAGATTATGGGAATAATTCAAAGCATCTTAAGTCGTGTAATGGTACATTAAAGGGGTCACTAGTGATGTGAAGTTTCCACTGTAACTTGGGAGCAAAACCATGCCAAAACATTAGTCGATAAATTAAAACGCCATGAGTTAAACATTTATTGATTGGGGATTAATAGCCCATCCAAGGGCGGATTTAGAATAGTGGATAAAAATAGTTATTATAATAATATTCTATCAATTTTTCAAAAATATATAATATATATTTAGTTAAAATTTAAAAATAAAGATAATTTTTTTTAAATTTAACTTACCATTAGACTAACTATAAATATACATTTGTAGAAGAGTCAAATAATATTTATATTAAAAAAAAAAAAATTTATATATAAAAATAATGTTATTAAAAATTGAGATGGGTTGTGGCCTCTCAGATGCTCGTATAAATCCGTCCCTGCCCCATCCATTAAATATTAGTCATTGTGTATGAAAGCATCACGATACATCAAACTAAATCAATATATGATGCATATTGACAATTTAGTTATTGATCATTTTTAAGACTACGATGGAAAAGTAAGTAACCCAAGGACTCACTTGAATCGAGAGTGACTACCATTGCTTATTACTTGTCGCCGGAAGAGTTCCTCCAAGAGCAGTGGAGTCTTCTACCAGAATAGATGATGATCTTATCTGAAATCGATGGAGATGGACTACCGATGATGTATCTTTGTCGTTGATCGGAAGAAGACCTCAAAAAGGAGAAACTAACGAGGTGTTATTGATGTTGATTAAGTCTTCATGACTAGGAAAAACGTGGGGCTGCCGGAGAGACCGGTGAGTTATCCTCGTCGCCGGATGAATATGTGGAGTAAAAGAGCGAAGGAGGAGGTTAGAATTGAGACCGGGTTGCCCCGACTTTCAATTCTGACACTCAAGTTAGATTTTCGACGATGGAAATGAAGAAAATGAATAGTACAATAAAGTAATAAGTATTTCACTAGACACGCGCGTATCTTGGCCCACGAGGGCAAGGCTGTTTATAACTTGAAAGAGGGAGATATCACATTCGCGACTGTCAGAGGAGATTGTGCACTTCTGACTGGAGCCAAGCGAGCGACAAAAGAGGTGTCAAGCAAGCGGATGTTGAGTGGTCATAGCGTAGTGGTGACGAGCGAGCGGCTATGTCGATGCCAAGCGAGTGGTGGAAGTGGTGTCAAGTGAGCGGTGATAGAGGTGTCGATCGAGCGGCTATGTCAGGCAGCTATGGTGATGCTAAGCGGGTGGCAATGGTGATACCGAGTGAGTGATAGCGAACGTAAGTGGTGTCAATCGAGCGGCGGTAGTGATGCTGAGCAGGTGGAAGCGAGCGATTATATCGATGCCGAGGAGTAGTGGAAGTGGTGCTGAGCGAGTGGCAATGTCAATGCCGAGCAAGCGGCTATCACAATGTCGAGCAAGCGGCAGAAGCAGTGTCGAGCAAGTGGTGTTAGAGGTGTCGAGCGAGCGGCTATGTCGATGACGAGCAGGCAACTATGGTATGTCGAGTGGGTGCCAATAGCGATGTCGAACGAGCAATGGTAGAGGTGTTGAGCAGGCAGCTAAGTCGATGTCGAACGAGCGATAGTGTTGATGTCGAGCAGGCGGCGTAAGCGGTGCTAAGCGAGCGGCGATAGTAGTGCCAAGAGAGCAGGGAAGCGGTGTTGAGCGAGTGGCGGTAGTGATGTCGAGCAAGTAGCTATGTCGATGTTGAACGAGTGACAAAAACAATGTTGAGTGAGTGGTATTGATGTCGAGCGGGCAACCGTAGCATATCGGTGTCGAGTGAGCGACTATGTCAATGCTGAGCAAGCGGCTATGTCGATGTCAAGTGAGCTGTGATAGTGATGTCGAGCGAGCTGCGATAGTGATGTCAAGCGAGCAATGGTAGAGGTGCCAAGCAAGTGGCTAAGTCGATGTCGAGCGAATGGCAGTGTTGACATCAAGCAAGCGGCGATGTTGATGCTGAGTGAGCGGCGATAGCGATGCCGAGCGAGTGTCTGTGTCAATGACATTTTGCTTAATTCGGGACTCCCGAAGGTCCACGGAGGTCGAGGAGAGAATAATCTAAGCCCTGAAAATCATAGGGAGCAAAGCTTAAGTCGATGAGGGCAAAGCTCGTGGCAACATGCGGGAGCAAAGCCCATAGCAATATGAGGGACCTAAGCCCAGTTGTCACTGGTCGCTAAGCCTGGCCGGATGTCACGGGAAGCTAAGCTCGGATTTGTTGGAGATGGGAGGCACAATGCATGATCTGAATGCCTTAGAGCTGGGAGGCATGGTGTATGACCCAAATGCCTTGGAGATAAGAGGCACGGTGTATGACCCAAATACCTTGGAGCTGAGAGACACGATGTATGAGGTGAATGCCTTGGAGTTGGGAGGCACAGTGTATGCCCCGAATTCCTTGGAGTTAAGAGGCACGGTGTATGACCTGAATGCCTTGGAGTTGGGAGGCATGGTGTATGATTTGAATTGCCTGAGAGATAGGAGGCACGGTGTATGACCCGAATGACTTAGAGATAACAACTTGATCCATCGACTCACAAATGACCTGGAAGTTAGGGAGAGAGTAGAATACCAATGCTCGCTGGACATAATATCTTGATCCCTCGATGCTCGAATGTCCACAAAATTGGAGAGAGGATATAATAGAAACCAATCTGCTGATAGACTAAGAATCTGACCTGATCCCTCGACTCCCGAATACCCACAGAGTCATGGAGGGAATATAATAGAAAATCAATCTGTCGATCAGTCGAGGATCTGACTTGATCCCTTAACTCCCAAATGTCCGCAAAGTCAGAAAGAGAATATAACATAATAAAAATCTAGCATTTGTGCCGCCGAGGATCTAGAGAATAAAGGTCTCGTCAAGACAATGACCTATAAGCTTCTAGCACCCCAGTCAACCGAGAATGATGCCTAAGAACATTCATTTTTTTTCTTTTGCATTGCGGCGGTGATGTGTTTGTCGAAATCTTCCGAGATCATAATGATGGTAGAGAATTTTTCAGTGTCATCCATTTTCACATTTTAGATCAGGTGTATGTTCTCACAGATTGCGTCAAATTTGATCCCGTCTGAAATTGGTGGCGATGGACTACCAGTGAAGCGTCTTTGTAGTTGACCAGAAGAAGGCCTCAAAAAAGGGAAAATAGGCGAGGTGTTGCTCATGTTGACCAAGTCTTCATGACTAGGAGGATGGTGAAGCTGCCGGAGAGGTCGATGAACTATCCTCATCGTCGGATGAATCTGTGAGGAGTAAAAGAGCGAGGGAGGGGGTTAGAATGGAGACCAAGTTATTCCGGCCTTCCACTTTGACGTTCAAGTCAAATATCCGACGATAGAAATGAAGAAGATGAACAGTGCAGTAAAGTAATATGTATCTCTCTAGACGTGCACGCCCCTTGGCCCACAAGGGTAAGACTTTTTATAACACGAAGGAGTGATGTGTTACATCTTTGGCTATCAAAGGAGATAATATAATTCTGATAGGATGTCACATCTGTAGTAAAGAATGCCATGTCTAGGTGTCAAAAGGTCATGTATCCCATGTCATGTACTGTGGGGATCATGCCATATCCACTATGCTGCTCCATATGTCACATCAGTCCATATGTCAGAGCGCTCAGATATTTGGGTTGAGAGAGGTGTCGGGTGGGAGTGGAGGTGAGCCAGAGTGTCTGATCGGCAAAGCCGGTCGGACATGAGCTGGATATCCAGTTAGGGAGCCAAGTCCTAGGATAGGACCAGCTGAAGACTAGCAGGTCGGCTCTTATTGGGAATCTTGTAGGTCGGCTCTAGCAGGTCGACTTTGTAGGGAAACTGGTGGATCGACTCAACAGGGAGACTAGTGGATCGGCTAAGCAGGGAAGTCTGCCTGTTGGCTAGGCGTGGAAGATTGATAGATCGACTTAGCAAGGAAGACTGGCAGATCAGTTCAGCAGGAAAGACTATCAGTTGGCTCGGTGTGGAAGACTAGTCAATCAACTCAACGAGGAAAATTGGTGAATCGGCTCAATTGGAAAGACTGTCGGTCAGCTCGGCTTGGAAGATTTGTAGATCAGCTCAGTAGGGAAGACCAGTGGATCAGCTCAGTAGGGAAGACTATCTGTTGGCTTGGCCTGGAAGATTGGTGGATCAGCTTAGCAAGGAAGATTGGCATATAGGCTCAATAGGGAAGATTGTCGGTCGGCTCTGGTTGGTCAACCTTTACTGGGAATCCTATCGGTAGGCTCTAGTCGGCGGCTCCCGACTAGCTCTGTCCAGAAAGAAATAGTCCCATAGACCCCCCCTCCCCGACTTAAATATAGTTCAACATCCAACAAATTTGATCCTCGTTTGCACTCGTGGCAACTTTTGATACTCCTCGTATCATAGATCATGTCTGAAATCAGTGGAGATGGACTACTGGTGAAGTGTCTTTGTTGTTGACCAGAAGAAGACCTTAAAAAGAAGAAAATCGACGAGATGTTGCTGATGTTGACCAAGTCTTCATGACTAGGAGGAAGGTAGGGATGCCAGAGAGGCCGGTGAACTATCCTGCGAAGGAGTAGTCCCAAGATTATTCCTAGGAGAAGATTTGACATTGAGAATAAGACATTAATGATTCTCTCTATTGACGATGAGGAACCCCAAACGATTGAGGAAGCATTGAGATGCTCAGTTAGAGAAAAACGGAGAATTGCAATGGATGAAAAAATGGAGTCTATGAGAAAGAATCAAATTTGGGATTTAGTTGATCTTCATTTAGGCCGAAGGGCTACTGAGAATAAGTGGATTCTCAAAATCAAGAGAAAGGCAGATGTATCGATTAATAGATGCAAAGCTCGTCTGGTTGCAAAAGGATATACCCAAATGAAGGGTGTTGATTTTAAAGAGACATTTTTCCTTGTTGTGAAGTTTGTGTCAATACGTATCATTTTAGCTATAGTAGCACATTATGACTTGGAATTACATCAGATGGATATAAAGACGACTTTCCTTAATGATAATCTTGACGAGAAAATCTATATGGCACAGCCAGAAAGTTATATTGCTGAAAGCCAAGAGGATAAAGTATGTAGACTTAAAAAGTCTATATATGGGCTAAAACAAGTGTTAAGATAATGGAACATAAGATTCAATGAAGTTATTTTATCTTATGATTTCGAAATGATCAATGAGAATCATTATGTTTACTTCAGGGAGGATAAAGGAAAGATTGTCATCTTTGTTAGGACCTTTGCGTCTAGTTAGAGGGGGTAAATAACTTCTCTTGGATTTTGTCTACAAAAATGTTAGTCACAGCACAAGAACAAGATAGACAAACAATAACAATGAAAGTTATGCTAACTCCCTTGATTTACTTGTCTTCACCTCCTTGAGGTGACTAATTCAAGGATCCACACCCACACAACCAAGCTCCACTATGCTCTACTTCTTTTCAATTAAGCTTGAAGGTGGAGAAACCCTCACAAGATTATCTCTTCCTCTTTTACAAGATGAGACTAAGAGTATGAGGAAGAGAGTAGGCTTTGGAAGCTTTGAGCACTTAGAAGAGAATTTGTCAATCACAATTCGTAACATCTTCATGCCCCAAAGCCTCCTCTTATATGGAGGAGAGAGTTGTTAACAAAATAACTCAGCCCTGACACCAGTCGATTGCCCTCAGGGCCAGTCGATTGGTGTCTAGCCAACGGCTAGTCTAACTGTTGGATTTCGAATAGACCAGTCGACTGGTCCCCAGACCAGTCGACTGCTACACGTTGTTCGACTTTACAAAAAAATCAGTCGACTGGTTCCCTTACCAGTCGACTGCTACAGTTCACTCTCAGCAGTGTCAGTCGACTGTTTCCCTTGCCAGTCGACTGCCCTGCTTATAAGCTCACTCTCAACCTCTCCAGAATCTATCCTTCGCCTATGCCTTGAAGTCCACTTCCATGGCTTACCCCTTGAAGTTCTCTTCCTTCGGCTCTCGTCCCTTGGATGCGCACACAAGCCCATGGCTTATCTCCATGTCATCCTTTGCGTATGCCTTTGAAGTCTACTTCCTCGGCTCACCCTTTGAAGTTCTCTTCCTTCGGTTCTCATCCCTCGGATGTCTGTTGTTTCTCATGTGTAGTTCACCAAGTCCTGCAAGACTCAAACACACACATCAAACCAATATGAAAACTTAACTTAATCATATTGGCACACACATCAAAACTCATGATTAACCCGATCAAACTTGGGTCGATTGCACCAACAATCTTATCATTATATGTTGATGATATGCTAATAGCTAGAAATGACATACAGTTTGTGATAGAAATCAAATTATGGCTTTCATTGCAATTTGACATAATATATATGGAAGAAGCTGAGTACATCTTAGGGGTAAAAATCATTAGAGATTGATCAAAAAGACTTTTGGGTTTGTCTCAAGAGACTTATATTACTAAGATATTGCAACACTTCAATATGTTAAATTACAACATTGAACAAACTCCTGTAGTGAGAGGTACTATTTTGAGTAAAAGTATATATCTCAAGTGTCACGCCCCCAGAGGTACATGCTTATTCGAAAATCGGGCAGCATTTCCCCTGTACGGCGGACAATATAGGGCAAATATACATACTATCTCACATATATAGCTCAGCCACAAGCGGCTGGCATCACAACAATAAGTAATAGACACAACCACGCAGTTTATATCGAAACAAAATAAATGGATGGCTCAGCCATCTTAAACATAAAAGAAAGTCTACAAACCAGTAATAACGACAAAATCCAAACCGATACTTGACAAGGAAACTAACTGCGGAAATAAAATAGACACTAGAACAAACCAAAACAAACCGACACGGTGGGACTGAGGGACTGACAACTGGATCATCTCCTGGCACCAAGCAAAATATCTACCTGCTACCTGAAACAACAAAAAGGAAAGCAGGGGTGGTGAGTCCGGGCGGACTCTGCGGGTATATGAGTAGACAAATAAGCATGGCATGATACAAGATAACCAAGTAGAGAATCCAACAGGGTACAGTCCATAAGGAAATATAACAACCTAATCATGCATAACATATGTAAATCGACATGGTATAAAGTCCGAATAACGACTAAACAGGTATAGAACAACTCAACAACAATAATATCAAAATATACATGCATGTCAAACATATGCAACAATCATAGCTCATATAAGTGCATCAATCACAAGCAAATGCATAAAAGAAATACGTATGCACATGATGCAATGACATGTGTCACCCCTGACGCCAGTCAAGCCGTCAACACATCTCATCTGTGTGACCGAGTGGGTAGGGCTGTGACAACTGTACCACTCCAACAACAACAACAATAATACCACATAAGGCGTGGTTGAGTGGACAGGATGCTGGGAAGTCTACACTCCAAACCCACGGTACATCGGGGGGGAGCTATCACAACTATAATATCCCTCAAAAAAACAAACAACAGTGAGGGTGAGCCACCAACAGCTCATCCCTCTAAAACAACGGTGAGGGTGTCACTGTCTGGGATGACAGGACAAACACTCGCACTCTAACCACTACCATGACATCCTGTGGTTGAGTGAATCGAGCAACAATATGACTAACGATGACTTAACCAAATGTAAGCCAACAGTCGTTAGTATGCAACGTGCAAGTATGGTGCATGATATACGATGCACGAACAACCGGGGAAACAACGATGCAATAAAATCCAACGAGTATACGATGCATCCATACAACCAATCCAGAAATCGCAAACCAACGATTATGCACCTACACTACTAGGTAGGGTATTTCTAATGTCAACTAAACCTTATTGTGTTTAATGAACTTCTAAGTGCTCGCGTACAAACGACACTTTACAGAACAGAAAACTAATAGAGGACTGTACAGATACAAACTTGGAATACTCGAAGATCAACGAAGAATAAGTCTCAACGGCGATGTTTAAATAACGACAAAGAACAAGGTCAAGCAACCTATAAGACATAAACTAGTCATGCTTTAAGGTAAAAGAACTACTCGAGTACAAAGGAGAAATACTCGCCTTATAATTGTAGAAGTCCGTAAACGAGAACCGTCCACGATCGATGACATGAGTCCCAGATCAAGGTCCTTGCAAAGCACAAAGTCAGGAGATGAAAAGTGGGGATCGTCGCGTGCGAGTGGGGAGGAAGAACTGTAGTATGTCGGCAGGGATCTGTTGGCTGCGGCGTTGGCTCGCTCGCGTGAAGGAGGAAGACCCCGCAGAGAAGAGGGGTTGTCGTCGGCCTGCTCGTGGGCGTTGCGTGGAGAGGAACCGCACAACGGCGTCGCTTGCTTGGGAACGGCGGCGGCGTCGAGCGGTTTCGGCTAGGGCACGGCGTCGAGTGAAAAACTGAAGGAAAGGGGCAGCGTCGGGAGAAAAAGGAATCTGCCACAGGGAGAGGGGTTTTTTATATTAGTTTTGGCCTTTTTGTAAAAAGGCCCTCCAAGTTTCAGAAATTGCAACTAAGCCCTTTAAAATTTTTGGTTTTCAACATTCTTCCCCACTAACAAAAATTTGGTCCCCAAATTTAGCTAATGAATCATAACAAATACTAGTCAACCATAACAGGTACTAGTCAACGGCAAGCGAAATCAACAACCCTGATATAATATGAATACGGAATGAAAAACTAACCCTACGCACCTCAAGTAAATAGATGAGGATGGCGAGCTCTAATCGTATCCTCGAGCTCCCAAGTAGCTTCCTCATCAGAGTAGTGTTGCCAACCAACTTTGACCATCCGAACTGTCTTGTTCCTCAACCGATGCTCTTTGCGGTCCAGAATCCGCATAAGCACCAATTGGTTTAGGCTACTTGTTCGACATAATAGCTTGGTTTTCTAGTGCTTATCTTTGTACTTGTGCAGGTTTCACTTTTTAAAGCAAGTTTTAGCATTTCATGAAGCATTAACATAGTTGATAGTGAAAGCAAATAATTATGTAGCATACAGTAACTAGTAGTAGGAGAAGAGTTGAGAAAGATAAGAGAATTACATAATAGAAGTGGGAAAAGAGAGCAATATGAGTGTTCTAAATGATGTCTAGTAAGATAAATGTAATATAAATCTTAGACCTTGAAACAATACAAAAAAAAACTGTTAAAGATCCAGTCTTTTGTTAGCTGCTTAATTTAGTGAACTCTGGGACTCAAAGACCGGAGAAAGAGCAGCAGGCTCCTAACCTATAGCAAATGGATAGAGTTTCGTGTAGTGAAGTTTGAGTCAAAGGTTGGTCTTGACAATTTAATGGGTCAATTCTCTTGTCTAAGTGGGTTGCGGTAAGTGAGTTTAACCCTTGGCATGATAAATTGTTTGGGAAAAAAAAACTGGTGTAGAGCAGCTGGTTAGTACTTTAGCCATCGCCCTTCATCCCAAATGGTTAGTGGCTTGGTGTTTGTTGGTGAGGACGTGGGTTCGATCCTTCTTGCCACCAAAATTTTATTTATTGTAACGACCCGGCCCCTTGGCCCCTTGGGCGGCCCAACTGGCGGCCCACTCGGCGACCCTCGGCCCCTTGGGCGGCCAAATCCTATTTGGCGGCCCCTTGGGCGGCCAAATCCTATTTGGCGGCCCCTTTGGCGACCTCTTGGACGGTCGTTACTCACAAGTACTTTCCACACCTGACCAGTGGATTTTTGCCTTCCAGGCGGGGCCGCTATATAAAAATAGATGTATTTAGCCTCGGGGCAAGTGTCATAGTTAGATTCTTGAGTAATAAGTTAGAGATCTAGTGTTCGAACTTCGATTATGATATATTATTAGAAATTTTTTTATGTAGCGGCCCCGCCTCTATGGTCCCCGCAGGCAACCCTCTAGGCCGGCGACCCTACGGTCTTCCCACCCCTGGCAGTGGATTTTTGTCTTCCCCAGGATTCGAACTCTAGACCTCCAGGCTAAGTACTAAAGTTCCTGAATCCTGGTACCAATTGAGCTATAGCTCAATTGGTACCAGGATTCAGGAACTTTAGTACTTAGCCTGGAGGTCTAGAGTTCGAATCCTGGGGAAGGCAAAAACGGTCGCCGACCTAGAAGGTTGCCTGCGGGGACCATAGAGGCGGGGCCGCTACATAAAAAGGTGCCTTTTTATTGTAACGACACGATCTCTCAACCCCTTTGGCGGCCAAATCAACATTTGGCGGCCCAACAACCTGGCCCCTCGGGCCCAACAACCTGGCGGCCAAATCAACATTTGGCGGCCCAACTATGTCGTCGACCAACAATCGATGTCGACGACCAACAACCGTGTCGTTACTCACTAGGTCTTTCCACCCATGGCCAGTGGATTTTTGCCTTTCTCAGGATTCGAACTCTAGACCTCCAGGATAAGTACTAGAGTTTATGAATCCTAATACCAATTGAGCTATAGTTCAATTGGTATCAGGATTCATAAACTCTAGTACTTATCCTGGAGGTCTAGAGTTCGAATCCTGAGAAAGGCAAAAATCCACTGGTCATGGGTGGAAAGACCTAGTGAGTAACGACACGGTTGTTGGTCGTCGACATCGGTTGTTGGTCGACGACATAGTTGGGCCGCCAAATGTTGATTTGGCCGCCAGGTTGTTGGGCCCGAGGGGCCAGGTTGTTGGGCCGCCAAATGTTGATTTGGCCGCCAAAGGGGTTGAGAGATCGTGTCGTTACAATAAAAAGGCGCCTTTTTATGTAGCGGCCCCGCCTCTATGGTCCCCGCAGGCAACCCTCTAGGCCGGCGACCCTACAGTCTTCCCACCCCTGGCAGTGGGTTTTTGCCTTCCCCAGGATTCGAACTCTAGACCTCCAGGCTAAGTACTAAAGTTCCTGAATCCTGGTACCAATATAGCTCAATTGGTACCAGGATTCAGGAACTTTAGTACTTAGCCTGGAGGTCTAGAGTTCGAATCCTGGGGAAGGCAAAACCCACTGTCAGGGGTGGGAAGACCGTAGGGTCGCCGGCCTAGAGGGTTGCCTGCGGGGACCATAGAGGCGGGGCCGCTACATCGTACTCCTGATAAGATAGCCGACATGAAGAAAAAATCATATGTCAGTGTCATTGGTAGTTTAATGTACACTATATTGTGTACACGTCCTGATATCAACTATGTTATTGGCTTGGTTAGCCGTTTCCAGTTACACTCAGGGGTAGAGACACTGGAAGGCGGTGACGTGAATATTCAGATATCTCAAAGGGACGGCAGATTATTGTCTCTGTTTCCAATGATCAAAGTTGAGCCTGAAAGGCTACACAGATGTAGATTAGGCAGAAGACCTTGATGACAGAAAATCCACATCGGATTATACTTTCTTGCTGAATAGTGACATCATATCTTGGAATAGCAAGAAACAGGCTTGTGTAGCTTTGTCAACAATGGAAGTCGAATATATGGCTTGTGCAGCGACTGTACAAGAAGCTGTCTAACTAAGAAGGTTCCTGAAGCATTTGAAGATTGTTGAGGATAGTGGGAGTCTTGTTACACTGTATTGTGATAATCAAGCTGCGATAACTTTTTCCAAGGATCCCAAATATCATAGCAAAGGCAAGCATATAAAAATTTAGTATAATTATGTAAGGGATATTGTGGACAAAAGAAAGGTAGTCCTTGAGTATATTCCTATCCGTGTTATGCTTGCAGATCCTTTTACTAAGTCATTGACTAAAGAGTCATTTCTTGGATATGTGAAGTCTTTGGGACTTCGTAAAATGTAACACATTGTAAAACAATAAAATATATGAAAGTGTCATGATTTATTCAGTGTATATATATATTGGTGTTACATTTTGGATAAAATCTCGACAAGCATGTTGACAGGTTGACATCGGTCCACTCACATGGGCAATCATCTCTATTTATTGAGAATAAATAGAGGTATGACCATTACTTATGAGACAACTTATGTAGTTGTGAATAAAGACATACTCATAAGTTGGGGTCATCTTGATTTTTGTATCAAGATGAGATCACTTATGTAATGATCGAGTAAATGAACCCACCATTTACTGAATCTGCTGAAAGCCAGATTGGAATTCATAAGCTAAATTTAGGATTAGACATTAGGTATGTCTAGATCAAAATCTATACGATGTTAATTTTGAGAAAAACATTCACTCTTTATTTGTTAAAAAGAAAAACATCGTAGTATGTGACTCATACCACATGTGTTATAGCGACAATAAGGGTAATAGGAAAATGAATTTCCGCTTTTCTACTATGTGAGATCCTTGAGATTATAAGTTAATCTCAGATTTACCCTATATGACAATTTAGCTGTCTGCTTGAAATTTTAATCAGTATCTGTTACCTGAGCATGCATCCTATTGGTTATGGATGATTCGGTTTATGGAGCATAACTAGGAAAACAACTGATTAGAATGAATAGATTCAAGCTAAATAGGAAGATTAAGAGAGATTTACATCTTTAACACTTATTCATTGATCGACCAATTATATTTTTGTTAAGTACTTAAAATGTGATTGTGAATAATTGTATTAAATGGAAATACTGAATAGGCTCTTGACTTAATAATTGTCATCGTGAGAGATTAGAGATATTCATATTGATGTAAATGATTTAGTCTAAGATAAAAAAATAAGTTATTGATGTCTCTGATTCATGTGATAGAGCAGTTACGTTAAGTGTAATAAATTTCTTAGCGTTGATTGCTCAATATGCTTGTTGTCGCACAAATCATTTTCCCTAAGGTATGAATTGGATGTTCAATTAGTCTATGTGACTATATAATCTTTGTGACTATCTGGTTTTTGTGACCTAGTTTTGATATTGTCTTTGTGACCTAATTCTTATTTGGTCTATGTGACTTGACTTGAATGAGTGATAAATGTAGGAAGTGGGGGGCGTGGGGGACGTGGGCAAAACCCACTTCCCCACTTCTCCCCTACACCCTTTACTAAGCCCCCGGGGCTATGGTGTAGCGGTAGGGTAACTAGTTGTTAACCCAGGCATCCGCAGTTCGATTCCCAGCTACGGCGCATTTTGCAGAATTTTTCCTCCAAATGGGGTGCGAACCCTGGGACGTTGGGCTTCTAGACTGCCCACTGCGAGCGCTTCCCGATTTACCCTGGTGACTGGTGGGAAACTTCCGTGGAGCCGGGCTGGTCACCCCAAGTTCAATTTGTCTGCTGCCTGGTTCATCTTTCCCTACACCCTTTACTATAAAAAGGGAGGGGGTGCGTCCAAGAGAAGATCATCACAAAAAAATGCAGAGGCATTGAAAAGCCTGGCTGAGGAATATCCAGAGAGAGGGATTTGATTCGTGGACTATACGAGAAGTGTTCATCGTAATCTCTCATCGACGGCAAGAGCAGTTTCCTCCAACTGTATTTTCTCCGTCTTCAATTGCTCACGATTTGCGGGAGAACCGTTGTAAGTTTCACAGATTTTGTTATGTATATTTCATGCTTTAAATCATGCTTTATAATTGATAATATTGCGCGCCTTATCCCACATGTCCGTCTCCTGATCGATTAGTGAATTGATTGGGAGGCCAATCGATTCACGCCTCGATTAATTAGGTGCATGCCTCAATTGATTGAGGTATCAAGCCTCAATCTATTGAGGCACCCAGCCTCAAGTCTCAATCGATTGAGGTTTAGGTGACACCTCGAATTGATTCCTGAATCAATTCGAGGCATAGCATCACGATCAATTGCGGTCAAATTCTGGTGTAATCTAGTCGTAATCCAACCCTCCTTCCCTCTGGGTTCACCAATCCTCCCAGATTATAGTTTTGGTCGGGATCAGGTAGCCGGAGGCTGCTGGCGCTCGGCGTCTAGACGCGCACAAGCGCCTCGATCACGAGGCACCTCAATCGATTAACCAATTGATTAACTCTTCCAATCGATTGATGAATCGATTAGAGTTGGGTGTCGCGTATACGAAAGCATATATAATATATATATATATATATATATATATATATTTCCTGATATCTTGCGCTCCTGCGCAATGTAAAGAAGCGCACCCATGCGCGTCTTTTCTTTTTCTTGCGATTTTTTTTCTTTTTGCTCGCGAAAGTTCCTGCTCACATGCGCCGCCCATCGTAGTCCTACTGCCGCCTATTGCCCGTCACTGCCCTCCAGCTGCCACCAACCAGCGGTGGCCTCTGATCGCCCACAGTGCCCAACCGTCGTGCTTGCCTCGTACCCCCTCTAGCCGACTGCGCATCGACGGCAGCCTCGATCATCGCCCCTAAACAAAACTACAACCAGAGAGGGATAGGTGAACCTGTTGTTGCCCGTCGCAACCCGACTGCTGCAACCCGGCCAATGCTCGTTGCCCGCCACACCCTTCACACGGAGAAAGAAGACGAAAGAGAGAGAGAGAATGAGAGGTCGTTGTAGCCGCCTGTTGCCGCAGGGGCGTAGTCAGGATTCATAACTACCTGGGGTTCGTTGTCATCCAAAGTTTAAAATAATAAAATTTTTAACAAAATTTAAACTTAAAATTTAATAAATATTATTATCTAATATTATGACAACTCAAACATTAATTGCGCACGCCGTTAAGAGGCTGCAAAATTGCATCGCCAATAATTTTTCGTGTGGTAATAAAAGGGTATTGTGTTAGGAAAAAATATTTTTCATGATTTATTTGTATATATCTAATCAAGAGGCTGATTATACTTGGCCGTCTCAAATGAATATTTACAACTTTTGCTCCAAAAACATATATCGTCAATACGATCAATCATCATTCCCTTCCAAAAAATCAGTCCACCTCCTCCCCATCCCGTCAACAAATACATGCACTTTACTCGGTCGACAAAGATCATCTATTTTGAAAAAGAAATTAAACTAAGCATAATTTGGCAAATGATTAAACTTAAATTCTATTTAAGATATAATTTTAAGAAATGAAAACATTAAGTTACTATGTTTTCAATTATGGGATTGATAACTTTAAAATTGATTTAAATTGATTCTAAAATTTTTGGGAGTAGATTTGTTGCATGAATAGTTTTATTAATAGAAGATTTAGGATTAGATTTGTAAAGAATATTTAAAGATAATGGTTTAATTAATGCTGATCCCTGAGAGCTAAAGAAATAGGATTATAAGAGGCTTTTAAGGTCTATATATTATTGTAGGCTCCAGATTTAATTAATATTCTATTGAGGTTAACTAATTTTGATTAGTTGACCTCAATATTATTTGACTTATTTACATGGTAGCTTCTTCGACAATTTACCAAAGGGTGTATCAAACTATTCGTAATTACCGAAAGGAGTACCATGATTTCTATTATACCAAAGGGCGCATCCCATATAGTGAAGTTACTTTTATACCCCTCCCGCCAATGAATGACTTTATCAAATACATTTTCGAGACAACCAAACCACTTTATCAATAAAATATTAATTTGTGGTTCGGATGGGTAGCAGTCGAATTTTTCTCAGCCAATATATATATTACTACTTTGCACAAGTCGAATGATCACGAAGGTACGCATATATTGCTTCCTTGCACAACTCGATTCATCACCAAAGCACCTGAGGAAAATAGGTTATCGTAGGAGAAAAAGGAAACAACAGATTGGTAACTAAGAGAAATAGGAATGTACGTATGATTGTCATCTTTGATATGGTATCAGATATAGTTTTAATCAAGATAAACTCTTTCTACTATTTTTATGTTTGGAGGAGGCTTAGGGTGATATGCATTACATGATATCAGGCCCTGGGAGTGCATGATCTCATTAGATTTCAGGCAATAGGAGAGGCTGAAAAATTTTGTTTCAGGCCCTCGGAAATAATTTGTTTCAGGCCCTCGGAGGGACTGAAATAAAAGGAATTCAGGCCCTCCCAGGGCCTGGCCTGAATTTCTTTTATTTCAGGGCCAGGGAGGGGCTGAAATCAAATGATTTCAGGCCCGACCTGGGCCTGAAATGTAATGATTCAGGCCCGGAGTGGGCCTGAAATCAAATGATTTCAGGCCCTGCCTGGGCCTGAAATAATTTGATTTCAGGCCCGACCTGGGCCTGAAATTAAATCCCTGGGCCTGAAATCAAATGATTTCAGGCCCTCAGGGGCTCCTAGGGCCTTTATTATCAATTTCAAAGTTTGATAAAGTTAATTGTAATTTTTTTCAGGGATGATAATGTTGTTGACGAAATTCTCTCTGAGCTATGGAATACTCTTGATGATAATGTGGTCACGGGGAAAGGATTAGAAATAGCTAGTAATAATATTCCATTATCTTCCCAGTATGGTGATAATAACATTACAAGGAATTTGGCAATTGATCTAAATGAAGAAGCAAATAATATAGTAGATGAGGGTTTGAATTCTTCTACAAGAGTAGTTGAAATCTTTTAGCCAACCTGGAGTGGGGAGGAAGAAATTGAAATCCGGAATGCAGAAGAATTTGTACCCAGTACAAGTATACTAGAATTCTAAGCTGATGATATGCAGATTGAGCAATATGAATTCCCCCCAGATCAGTACAGTGACTTAAAGGAGGAGTTTCCATTAGCTGAAGATCCATGTATTTTGAATTCTCGATTGCTTTCTGGGCCAATTCGAGAGCTAGAGGCAAGAGATGAGCATGAATTTTTTGTGGGGCAGATATTTCCATCTAGAGAAGAATTCAAGAATGCACTTGTTAAACATGTGATGATTAAGCATATGAGATATAACCCAGTTGACACTCGGAAAAACAGAGTTAAAGTAGTGTGTTTTAACCAACCAAGTACATGGAGAGTAGTAGGAAGGGGGGAAGTAGAGTTCACTGTTACAAAATATATAAAGGAACACCAATGTCGAAGTGTTAGGGAAAGTGCTGATCATCATGCATGCTCTTCATCATTTGTTGCTTCTTTTGTTGAAGAGCAATTTCTTCATAATGAACAATACAAACCAAGTATGATTATTTCAAATATTAAAGCTAGATTTGGAGTGACGATATCATACAGAAAAGCATATATAGCTAGGGAGAAAGCATTGAAAAAGGTTGTTGGAGATTATGATGAGGCATACAGAGATCTCCCACAATATCTGCGTGAGTTAAGAGCTAGAGATCCTGAAACTTATGTGGCACTATGCATGAATGGTGACAATCAGTTCCAGAGGTGTTTTTGGGCTTTTGGTGCTTGCCGAAGGGTGTTCAGGTCTTATTTGCGTAGACTTATCGGAATTGATGCGACACACCTAAGAGGAAAGTATCCAGGAGTATTGTTGATTGCTACGGCGATTGATGGTAATGACAATGTTCTCCCAGTTGCCTTTGCAATAGCTGAAGTAGAATGTGGGTCTGCTTGGGAGTGGTTTTTGGAGCATACAAAGAGGTTCTTTGCTGTTGATGATCACTCACTCACCATAGTATCAGATAGACATCGGGGCATTATATCAGCAGTCAGAAAAGTATTCACAAACGCGCATCATGCTTTTTGTTGCCACCACATGTCTTGTAATATGGTAACTGATACTGGAAGTAGAGCTGGTGTAGGTTTGTTTTGGGCAGCAGCACGAGCCAACACAACACTCCAATATGATATGATAATGCAGACAATGCTTGAAAAACATCCAGATGCTCATAAGTGGCTTCAGAATATTGACCCTAAAAGGTGGGCAAATGCACACTTTACTGGGAGAAGGTACAGAATGCTTACCACGAATTGTGTGGAGAGCTTGAATGCTTTGTTTAAGTCTACACGTGAGCTTCCCATAAATAGGTTAATTGATAATACAAGAAGAAAGGTAGCTCAATGGTTCTATAACCGTAGAGAGGAAGTCTCCAAATGGCATGTTGCTTTGACACCTCATGCTACAAAAGAAATGGAATCAAGGAGAGAGAAAGCTAGAGCTTATAAGGTTCACCCTTACTCTCAATCAGAAATGGAGGTAGAAACATGGGGCACTTCATACATTGTTGATTTGGAAAAAAAGTTTTGTCATTGTGGGGAGTTTCAAATTTCAGGACTCCCTTGCTCACATGTTATAGCTGTAATAATTCACAGGAACATCGATACACTCCGATATTGTGAGCATTATTTTTATTCTGAAACTTAGAAGTGGGTTTACATGGATCGTATTTACCCTTGTAGAAGCAAGCAGTTTTGGCCTAGTGGAGTAAACAACATTACAGTTCGATGTCCCCGTAGCCTTGTGCAGCCCGGTAGACGAAAGAAGACACGGATTGAGTCAAGACACAATGGCAAGGTGAAACTTAAATGCAGCCGGTGCAATCAACTTGGCCATAATAAAAGGACATGTAGAATGCCGCCAGCCCCAAGGTCTTGAGTTAATTGGTTTATGTATTGCAGAAATTTTCTGATGGAAGTGTTTATTTTGTAAGGAGGATAACTAAATGTATAGTATTCTTTAAAAAAACTAGTTGTTAATGTTGTGACTTATAGAAGTATTTCAATATTATGATACATTTTACCTTGTGTCCAATCAATATAAGCAGAATATATCAGAATTGAAGTCGTATCATTTGTAAACCCAAAATAATGTTATTTCAGGAACTTCAAGTCCTGAAGTCCTATGTTTTCTGAATATCTGTTGTTTAACCCCCTCTGATTTTTGCTTTGTTGAATCATTGTTGTGTGCCAACTGATACTGTATCAACACAGTTTTAGATAATCATTAGGACTATGTTTGGAGACTCAAAATAGCATATCCTAGCTAAAATACCAATAATTAGGTAAAGTCTGACTACTGAAAATGAGGTTTGAAAAATCCAAATATGCTAGGTCCATCATACAAACCTCCTGATGTGCCAAATTCTGATAATATGAAGTCTTGATGTGAATGGAATTCAATTGTGGTATGCAATGTGTATTTAGGTACTCTCCTTCTTGTTTATGTTTTAAAAATGTGGTCACAACATGTTCATTTATTTAAAAGCTTGGCGTATAAATATTTAATGATACTGTAAATAATTTTTTTGCAACCAGAGGCGTGGGCCTGAAATAAATCATTTCAGGCCCACGCTAGGCCTGAAATAAATCATTTCAGGCCCAAGCTGGGCCTGAAATAATGTCATTTCAGTCCCAGATAGGGCCTGAAATAATATCATTTCAGGCCCATCTTGGGCCTGAAATACTAGCATTTCAGGCTCACCGTGGGCCTGAAATCAAAATAGGTCCCTAAAAAATTACTAATATTATCGACAACAAATACAGTTTAAAGATTAGAGATTACAAAAAAATAAGGATCGAAAGAAATGCTCCATTGATTTCAATATCAATTACATACATTATAACTACAAATATACAATGTTTGTCATTACACTTACATATATGGATTGTAGCAACTAAAAAAAATTACAGATTTTGCTTCCAGAACTTGTCTCTCATTATTTTGTATCCCACCTGAAAACGATAAGGTTTCATTTGTTTTTGGCTAAAATTGGTAGATCGTTGAAAGACCATACTTTCAGCAAACCGCATGATGAAGAAAGCACAATCCAACCTGAAACAAGCATTATGAGTCAGTGTTGTTAGCATATAAATTCAAGCATGAAAGATTAGGTAGTGTTAAACCAAAAACAAAAAATATTAGCTTACGATCTGCTTTGGGTGGGTCCTTGTACTACAATTTGACTAAACTCTTTCCCTGATATTTCTGGCAAACCTTTATTCCAATTCAAATAATATGACCAGTTCAAATTTTTGAAAAACGCCATCTACATAGAAATTACATTAGTCAAAATTCTAGCTCATCACATAGTTTTTGCAAAGGTTTATATATCAAATAGAAAACTTACAGTTTTTTCATATTTGGCTGTGTACCCTTCTGTGGCGCCGAGAGAATTATAATGAAGGAAACTACTTTCCTCCAGGTCAATAATCAATAGATGCCAATGATCATCTGAATTATTTAGAGGACAGAAGATATATCTAATTGGCTTATTTGTATCAGTAGCAATTGTTTGTTCAAAAGCTGCAGCATGTATCACCTCAAACAATTCCTATGTTTATTAAAAAGGAAGTGTTAGTTGACTCAATCCTAGAAAATAAACATAGACCAAGTTGCTAATTTACTTACCTCAAAACCCACCCCACAGAATATGGAGGGGTGGTAAGGTGAGTTACAGGATTTGGCTTCATTTACAATAATAGTCCAGTAAGTATTTATGCAATCCCCGGAGGTGTAGTCATTCCAATCAAATATTGTCAAAAATGATTGCATATCTAATGTAAAGGTCCCATTGGACCATACTGGTTGCAATTGATACCTACATCAACATAATGTAAGCACCTTATTTAAAAGTGAATGAATAACTTTTATTAATGAATGACAATAACCATCATTGTTTTACAAATAGATGCAACCGCAATAGCAACTAACTCACTTTAATTTACTAAGCTTTAATAATGTTTCTGCAATCTCCGCATCTTTATTCTTCTTAAAAATTGCCTTGGCTTTCTTCAAAATGTTGCTTTTGACCTTTTGGAGTTCTTTCCCTTTAGCAACTTGTTGATCAGATAAATTTGTTTGAGTAGAGGTTGCAGATTGTGTTGTTTGCGATGTAGATTGTGACATTGATGGGGCAGGAGCCTCCTCATCTTCAGCTTCATCCTCTCCCTCATCCTCATCCTCATCCTGAACAATTTCTTTTTCTTTGCCTTTGTCCTCATTGGGTGGTCTTACCTGAGTTAATTTTATTTTTTTTGGAAGTGGCTGAGGGTCATCTGAGCCTTTGCTTTCCAATTGTATACTCAGTTGTCGGATTGTATCGTCAGGCTTATCTTAGATTCTATCTTGATCAACTATCATTCTTTTGAACTGATCATCTTTCTTCTTAAGCTGGGAATCCTTATCAGCAATTATTGTCTCCTTCTGAGCAATTATTTCATCTTTTTCTTTGACCAGGGAATCCTTTTCAGCAAGTAGTCTATGGCTCTGAGCATTTATTTGATCCTTGTCCCTGACGGCTGTTGCCAACTCAATTTTCACATCCTCTAAACTTTTAAGAGCTACATTTAATTGTTGCTGTAAGGTATCAATATGTTCTTGCTTTTCTATACATTCATTGCAGCTTTCCTTCTCTAAGGCATGTAATCTATCTTCTGCAGCCTGGCTTCCAGAGGCTGCCTGCTTTAATACCTCACTGTGTACCTCAAGTGCTTCAGTTGGAGGAGAGTAGTGAGGTACTAAATCCAGTTCTATATCAAATGGGATTAAATCAACCAGAATTAAATTTGTGGGCACACGGTCGATCATCCTTTTGATACTCTCTACATGAGCATTAGGCCAATTCCAGCGAAGAATTCTTGGCAATCTATGAGGATGATGAGGAGCAGCAATACTAATATGTTCAGTAACCCAAACCTGCAACATGATTATATTCAGTAATTAGTATCCATCATATCATATATTAGCAGGCAGATGTACTCTAACTTACAGCTAAAATATTTGGAAAACCCTTGAGCAAGGGAGCCTTGGCCGGTTGGCTTGTATCACCTACATGTGTTGTACGTCTCAATGTGACCTCCTTTCCAATGGCTTCCAACTGAGGAGCCATGAAATTGTACAGAGCATTGCACCAATTATAGTTTGGTAGATTGTTAAAATCATCAACGCAATCAATGAGTGACATTGCTGGAATGGCAAGTGTGCTGCTTGTACCACAAAAAAGAACTGTGGAAAAAAAATACAGTATATACATCTGACAGTACAGCTTGTCATTGGATGTAGACTTTGTTATCAGTTTCTCCAAATGCTTTGCAGAACAACTGGAATCTTCAAAATATTCCTTGTACAGTGGGCTAGAGGCCTCATTAAAATCAAGTTGGATTACCTCACCATTGTCAGGTAGCCCTAGAATAAGTGATAGGTCAACCTTTGTGAAATTGAGTTTTTTCCCATGGAACACAAAGCTCTTTTCTTCTTCATCCCAATTATCAAACATATTTTGAACCTGAGGTCTTACACAAGAACTAGTGGGGAGGTCGAGGACCCATGAAAAGGGTGTTTGTCGAAGCAATTGTTCTTGTGCTGGTGTGGGTGGAACAGAATCTATAAAATTTTTGAAATGGCAAAGGCTACTTTTCCAGTTCATTCGTTTAGTTCGACCTCTGTTGGCAAAACTCATATACTCGCTTGGCAATTTGATTTTTCGTTGTGGTTGTTGTTTTTTCCCATGACTTCTCCCAGGACCTTGATGTTTCTTTGAATTTTTAGGAGCAGCTTGCTTTGAAGATGATCTTTTCGAAGCCATCCCGAACTTAGGAATCAACAAACAAAAATTATTCGAAACTGATGCTCAAAATAACACTTAGATTTCGTTCATCAAGGGTATCCTCATATTCGGTCATTGAGTGGCAACAATCGCTAACCCTAGGTCAGAAGCAAAAACTACACTAAAATGAAAAAAATAAAAAATTTGGTTACGTACCTTTCGACTAGTCCGATGAAGAGGATGTCGGCCACCACAACTCCAATGGAGGTAAGCATGCTAACTTCAAATGGCAACAAATCAGGATCTACGAGACGATTACTTACCACTAGGGACCCAAGGACCCTATAAAGCTGACTAACTGCTGGGCCTGATAATACAGGATTTCAGGCCCTAAACGGTAACTTTTTTTCAGTTATTTTACATATAACTTAGGTATATTTTTTGTATTTCAAATATATAACACATATCAAAATTAAAAAGAAATTTTTAATTATGAAATATTTATCTGATTTTCCACAAATCAACCTGAAAATTAGAGGGATTAGAGGAATTTGTTATTTAACAAATATTTCAGGCCCTCGGATGATTTTCACAAATTTACCGAGGGCCTGAAATAAATGTATTTCAGGCCCACGTTGGGCCTGAAATAACTTTATTTCAGGCCCAAGGTGGGCCTGAAATAAAGATATTTCAGGCCCATATTGGGTCTGAAATACATTTATTTCAGGCCCACGTTGGGCCTGAATGAAGACAATTCAGGCCCACCGTGGGACTAAATTAAAAATTATTTCAGAACCACCCTTAACCATATAATATTATGAATTCATCCCCCAAGTTGGATTACATATTTTATCCCTAAACTCTAAAATACTTTCTCCAACCTCATCCCTAACTATTGATAATGGTTTTTCAGAAATCCAGATATGGGAGGTCCATCAGTGGGTTTTGAGCAAAACCCACTGATGGAACTTAACTACACCTATTGCTTTGGAAAAAATATAAATTTTAGGTTATGGACACCTAAAATACTAAAAATATAAATTTGAGGTTATGGACACCTAAAATACTTTCTCCAACCTCATCCCTAACTATTTATGTAGGGGGTTTCAGAAATCCAAATATGGGGGCTCCATCAGTGGGTTTTGAGCAAAACCCACTGATGGAACTAAACTTGACCTATAGCTATGGAAAAAATATAAATTTGAGGTTATGGACACCTAAAATACTTTCTCCAACTTCATCCCTAACTATTGATAATGGTTTTCAGAAATCCAGATATGGGAGGTCCATCAGTGGGTTTTGAGCAAAACCCATTGATGGAACTCAACTACACCTATAGCTTTGGAAAAAATATAAATTTTAGGTTATGGACACCTAAAATACATTCTCCAACCTCATCCCTAATTATTGATAATGGTTTTTCAGAAATCCAGATATGGGAGGTCCATCAGTGGGTTTTGAGCAAAATCCATTGATGGAACTCAAATACACCTATAACATTGGAAAAAATATTAATTTTAGGTTATGGACACCTAATAAACTTTCTCCAACCTCGTCCCTAACTATTGATAATGGTTTTTCAGAAATCCAGATATGGGAGGTCCATCAGTGGGTTTTGACCAAAACCCACTGATGGAACTCAACTACACCTATAGCTTTGGAAAAAATATAAATTTGAGGTTATGGACACCTAAAATACTAAAAATATAAATTTGAGGTTATAGACACCTAAAATACTTTCTCCAACCTCATCCCTAACTATTTATGTAGGGGGTTTCAGAAATCCAGATATGGGGGCTCCATTAGTGGGTTTTGAGCAAAACCCACTGATGGAACTAAACTAGACCTATAGCTATGGAAAAAATATAAATTTGAGGATATGGACACCTAAAATACTTTCTCTAACCTCATCCCTAACTATTGATAATAGTTTTTGAGAAATCCAGATATGGGAGGTCCATCAGTGGGTTTTGAGCAAAACCCACTGATGGAACTAAACTACACCTATAGCTTTGGAAAAAAATATAAATTTGAGGTTATGGACACCTAAAATACTTTCTCCAACCTCATCCCTAACTATTTATGTAGGGGGTTTCAGAAATCCAGATATGGGGGCTCCATCAGTGGGTTTTGAGCAAAACCCACTGATGGAACTAAACTAGACCTATAGCTATGGAAAAAATATAAATTTGAGGTTATGGACACCTAAAATACTTTCTCCAACCTCATCCCTAACTATTGATAATGGTTTTTCAGAAATCCAGATATGGAAGGTCCATCAGTGGGTTTTGAGCAAAACCCACTGATAGAACTCAACTACACCCATAGCTTTGGAAAAAATATAAATTTTAGGTTATGGACACCTAAAATACTAAAAATATAAATTTGAGGTTATGGACACCTAAAATACTTTCTCCAACCTTATCCCTAACTATTTATGTAGGGGGTTTCAGAAATCCAGATATGGGGGTTCTATCAGTGGGTTTTGAGCAAAACCCACTGATGGAACTAAACTAGACCTATAGCTATGGAAAAAATATAAATTTGAGGTTATGGACACCTAAAATAATTTCTCCAACCTCATCCCTAACTATTGATAATGGTTTTTCAGAAATCCAGATATGGGAGGTCCATCAGTGGGTTTTGAGCAAAACCCACTGATGGAACTAAACTACACCTATAGCTTTAGAAAAAATATAAATTTTAATTTATGGACACCTAAAATACTTTCTCCACCCTCATCCCTAACTATTTATGTAGGGGGTTTCAGAAATCCAGATATGGGGGCTCCATCAGTGGGTTTTGAGCAAAACCCACTGATGGAACAAAACTAGACCTATAGCTATGGAAAAAATATAAATTTGAGGTTTTGGACACCTAAAATTTATATTTTTTCCAAAGCTATAGGTGTAGTTGAGTTCCATCAGTGGGTTTTGCTCAAAACCCACTGATGGATCTCCCACATCTGGATTTCTAAAAAACCATTATCAATAGTTAGGGATGAGTTGGAGAAAGTATTTTAGGTGTCCATAACCTCAAATTTATTTTTCTTCCATAGATATAGGTCTAGTTTAGTTCCATCAGTGGGTTTTGCTCAAAACCCACTTATGGAGCCCCCATATCTGGATTACTGAATCCCCCTACATAAATAGTTAGGGATGAGGTTGGAGAAAGTATTTTAGGTGTCCATAACCTCAAATTAATATTTTTAGTATTTTAGGTGTCATAACCTAAAATTTATATTTTTTCCAAAGCTATAGGTGTAGTTGAGTTCCATTAGTGGGTTTTGCTCAAAACCAACTGATGGACCTCCCATATCTGGATTTCTGAAAAACCATTATCAATAGTTAGGGATGAGATTGGAGAAAATATTTTAGGTGTCCATAACCTTAAATTTATATTTTTTCCATAGCTATAGGTCTAGTTTAGTTCCATCAGTGGGTTTTGCTCAAAACCCACTGATGGAGCCCCCATATCTGGATTTCTGAAACCCCCTACATAAATAGTTAGGGATGAGGTTGAAGAAAGTATTTTAGGTGTCCATAACTTAAAATTTATATTTTTTCCAAAGCTATAGGTGTAGTTTAGTTCCATCAGTGGGTTTTGCTCAAAACCCACTGATGGACCTCCCATATCTGGATTTCTGAAAAACCATTATCAATAGTTAGGGATGAGGTTGGAGAAAGTATTTTAGGTGTCCATAACCTCAAATTTATATTTTTTCTATAGCTATAGGTTTAGTTTAGTTCCATCAGTGGGTTTTGCTCAAAACCCACTGATGGAGCCCCCATATCTGGATTTCTGAAACCCCCTACATAAATAGTTAGGGATGAGGTTGGAGAAAGTATTTTAGGTGTCCATAACCTCAAATTTATATTTTTAGTATTTTAGGTGTCCATAACCTCAAATTTATATTTTTTCCAAAGCTATAGGTGTAGTTGAGTTCCAACAGTGGGTTTTGCTCAAAACCCACTGATGGACCTCCCATATCTGGATTTCTGAAAAACCATTATCAATAGTTAGGGATGAGGTTGGAGAAAGTTTGTTAGGTGTCCATAACCTAAAATTAATATTTTTTCCAAAGCTATAGGTGTAGTTGAGTTCCATCAGTGGGTTTTGCTCAAAACCCACTGATGGACCTCCTATATCTGGATTTCTGAAAAACCATTATCAATAGTTAGGGATGAGGTTGGAGAAAGTATTTTAGGTGTCCATAACCTAAAATTTATATTTTTTTCAAAGCTATAGGTGTAGTTTAGTTCCATCAGTGGGTTTTGCTCAAAACCCACTGATGGACCTCCCATATCTGGATTTCTGAAAAACCATTATCAATAGTTAGGGATGAGGTTGGAGAAAGTATTTTAGGTGTCCATAACCTCAAATTCATATTTTTTTCATAGCTATAGGTCTAGTTGAGTTCCATCAGTTGGTTTTGCTCAAAACCCACTGATGGAGCCCCCATATCTGGATTTCTGAAACCCCCTACATAAATAGTTAGGGATGAGGTTGGAGAAAGTATTTTAGGTGTCCATAACCAAAAATTTATATTTTTTCCAAAGCTATAGGTTTAGTTTAGTTCCATCAGTGGGTTTTGCTCAAAACCAACTGATGGACCTCCCATATCTGGATTTCTGAAAAACCATTATCAATAGTTAGGGATGAGGTTGGAGAAAGTATTTTAGGTGTCCATAACCTCAAATTTATATTTTTTCCATAGCTATAGGTCTAGTTTAGTTCCATCAGTGGGTTTTGCTCAAAACCCACTGATGGAGCCCCCATATCTGGATTTCTGAAACCCCCTACATAAATAGTTAGGGATGAGGTTGGAGAAAGTATTTTAGGTGTCCATAACCTAAAATTTATATTTTTTCCAAAGCTATAGGTGTAGTTTAGTTCCATCAGTGGGTTTTGCTCAAAACCCACTGATGGACCTCCCATATCTGGATTTCTGAAAAACCATTATCAATAGTTAGGGATGAGGTTGGAGAAAGTATTTTAGGTGTCCATAACCTCAAATTTATATTTTTTCCATAGCTATAGGTCTAGTTTAGTTCCATCAGTGGGTTTTGCTCAAAACCCACTGATGGAGCCCCCATATCTGGATTTCTGAAACCCCCTACATAAATAGTTAGGGATGAGGTTGGAGAAAGTATTTTAGGTGTCCATAACCTCAAATTTATATTTTTAGTATTTTAGGTGTCCATAACCTCAAATTTATATTTTTTCCAAAGCTATAGGTGTAGTTGAGTTCCATCAGTGGGTTTTGCTCAAAACCCACTGATGGACCTCCCATATCTGGATTTCTGAAAAATCATTATCAATAGTTAGGGATGAGGTTGGAGAAAGTTTGTTAGGTGTCAATAACCTAAAATTAATATTTTTTCCATAGCTATAGGTGTAGTTGAGTTCCGTTAATGGGTTTTGCTCAAAACCCACTGATGGACCTCCCATATCTGGATTTCTGAAAAATCATTATCAATAGTTAGGGATGAGGTTGGAGAAAGTATTTTAGGTGTCCATAACCTAAAATTTATATTTTTTCCAAAGCTATAGGTGTAGTTGAGTTCCATCAGTGGGTTTTGCTCAAAACCCACTGATGGACCTCCCATATCTGGATTTCTGAAAAACCATTATCAATAGTTAGGGATGAAGTTGGAGAAAGTATTTTAGGTGTCCATAACCTCAAATTTATATTTTTTCCATAGCTATAGGTCTAGTTTATTTCCATCAGTGGGTTTTGCTCAAAACCCACTGATAGACCCCCATATTTGGATTTCTGAAACCCCCTACATAAATAGTTAGGGATGAGGTTGGAGAAAGTATTTTAGGTGTCCATAACCTCGAATTTATATTTTTAGTATTTTAGGTGTCCATAACCTAAAATTTATATTTTTTCCAAAGCTATAGGTGTAGTTGAGTTCCATCAGTGGGTTTTGCTCAAAACCCACTGATGGACCTCCCATATCTGGATTTCTGAAAAACCATTATCAATAGTTAGGGATGAGGTTGGAGAAAGTTTGTTAGGTGTCCATAACCTAAAATTAATATTTTTTCCAAAGCTATAGGTGTAGTTGAGTTCCATCAGTGGGTTTTGCTCAAAACCCACTGATGGACCTCCCATATCTGGATTTCTGAAAAACCATTATCAATAGTTAGGGATGAGGTTGGAGAAAGTATTTTAGGTGTCCATAACCTCAAATTTATATTTTTTCTAATGCTATAGGTCTAGTTTAGTTCATCAGTGGGTTTTACTCAAAACCCACTGATGGAGCCCCCATATCTGGATTTCCGGAAAACCATTATCAGTAGTTAGGGTTGAGGTTGGAGAAAGTATTCTAGGTGTCCATTCCTCAAATTATTATAAGTACCATTGCAGTAGGTGTTGTTTAGGTATAACACTTCAGGCCCACGGTGGGCCTGTAATTAATATATTGGGGCCTGAAATAGCTTTATTTCAGTCCTAACTCGGGCCTGAAATAAATGTATTTTAGGCCCAAGTTGGGCCTGAAATTAATATATTTCAGGCCCAGTGTCGGCCTGAATTAACTGATTTCAGGCCCAGCTTGGGCCTGAAATACATTTATTTCAGGCCCAACGTGGGCATGAAATCATTTGACCCCATCCACCATCTTTAAATTTGATTTTTATAAAATATATTGATGATTAAATTATATAATGATTTTTAGAATAATATTTTATATTTACCTACAAGATGTGACAGAATAGGTCATTTGGCACACAACAGTGCAGCAACTGGCACACAACAGTGCATTATCAGTTATTATATCTGACCGTATCACTTGGCACACAACAGTGTAGCAGCTGGATTTGAATAAACATCACCCAATTGTTTTGTTTTTGTTGACAATATATTATATAGAATAACAACATCTACATAATCATAACAACATCCACATAATGAGATTTTTCCATACAAATGGAGGTCAATCGACAGCAATGGATTTTTACATCACCAATACAGCATTCACATTATCTCAAGTTTTACAAAACATGTCCCTCATAATATTAACTGTCAGCTCAAATCTGATTTTACTCATGCCTCCTTGTTTGAAATACATCTTCTCATCGTATAGGAGACATCGAACATATTGCATGACAAAGAAGACACAGTCCACGCTGAAATTAACAAACACTTTTTTAGAATTCTAATTAAGTCGGTTTATAAAATACTTTCTTATTTTTAAAACTTTTTAACCTCTTCCTCATTTAGTTACCTATGTTCTTGTTGGGGACATTTTTGTCTGACGGAGGGCCATTTGTCCAAGGGATGATGACTTTGTAGATACGGATGAATAGCCGTATGTTCCTCGCGAGTATATTGTTTAAGTTCTTTTACCTGTCAAACATATCATGCATTTATTAATCACCATCAATGACATTTTAGACAAAATGATGACCATATATAAGAATAACGGAAGGTAGCTCACCGCTGTGTCAAATTCATGCTTATATTTACGGCCACTAGCAAGACAATTAAAATGATTGAAAGTCATGGATTCTGTATCCACCGCCAACAAGTGAAAGTGTGTATTATCACTGCACAAAGGGATTAAAATAAATCTAAACCCTTGTTCTAGCATATCAGTCTTCATGACTTGTTGCAGGGAAATCTTTCTTGACGATCTGATTGATGCCTACAAATATGCATTCACAAAATTAATAATACCCATATCATAATATTAGGTCTTCTACAATATATCTGTTTAATTAATATACATCACTTACTGTGAAGAAGGTTGAACAATATATTGACTTGTTGTATGACCTACCACATGCGGATGCTCCCCTAAATAAAATTTTACAAAAGGCATCAATGACCTCGCCTTTTGTAAAAACCTCTCCAGAGGATTTGTAAGAATGAATACAAATTCAAAGCAAAGGGTGCATCCTCCTAGATAAATTCATTTGCCAACCTGCCATGTAAATTGATAAGACTATATATTACATAAGAAGATATATTAACTAAAGTAAACTATAATATTTTGTAACTTACTTTAGATTCTCCAATCTATTTATCAGGTAGGCCACTTCTTTATCTTGATTTTTCTTCTTTGTATTCATAAAATGTTTCTTCACAAACTACATCGATAAAATTTATTTAGACCAAACTAATTATTGATCAAATTCAATACAATTGACGTATTTTAAATGAAATTAACACACTTACATTAATGCCTTGTTGCCTCAGTTTGTATAGTTCGGAGGTTCTTCTTGTTTCCTCCTCTATGTCTTCTTCAGACATGACTTCCATTACATTAATGTTTTCTCTTGCTTCATCCATATCCTCCTCACTAAGTTTCTTTTTTCCCTTGTCCATGACATTTGATATTTGTTTCCTGTCCCGCTTCCCCTTAGGTAAAAGCTGGTGCCATACTGGACTGTCAATTGGAGTATCCTTGTAATCATACCGAGTTCGGTCACGTCCTCTCCTAGGTGTACAAGATACTGGATCAGAGAGAGGAACGACTACAGGATAGCTTTCTTGACCCTCCATGCCTTTTTTTTCAATAATTGAAAGTAATTCCTTAACCCTTTCATTCAAACATATATTCTCCTCTGTTAGCTCCTTGATTCGGTTGTCCTTAAGAATGCATTCACCACATAGCCTAACATCTCCTTCTGATGTCTCCATTGGCCGTGGTATGTCATCACCGATATCAAGATTCTCAAACAACGTGTTTTCATGTAGGTTAGGAATTAATTCAACAATAACCTGTCAATTACGAAGTACACAAATGTTACTACCTCTATATCTAACTCAGATAGATCACATTTAATAATAATTACCTCTTCAGACGAGAGTCGGTCGACAAGGCCCCTCACCCTACTAATATGCGAAGGAATATTCCTCCACTTATTTATTCGGGGTCCTTCAACATTGAATGGTTTTTGAATTGGTACATGCTCTAAAAACCATGCCTACACAAAGTTTTCCAGCCAAATACATTAATGGCATCAAAATATTATAAAATTTAACAAGATAATTCTACTCACTGCCAAAAGCCCTGCAAATCCCTTTAGGTAAGGGAGGTTGGTGGTGCTCTGGTTTCCCTGAGTTGATGAAAATAAGTCCCAATCTTAGGTAATTGTGGAGACAAAAATTGATGGATAGCTTCTACCCAGTTGAATCTACCTAGATTGTCATAATCATCTACTATATCTACAAGACCTAGAGGAACCTTATATGTACTAGACGAAAATAAAACACAAACAAATATATACAAAATATAAAATTTACACACTAATAACACATCATCCTCTGATTCAACACTTTTAGAAAAATGTTTAAGTAACTCGTCAAGTCTTGTTCTTGTAGGTTGTTTTTCTTTTGAGAAGTAAGTACGATAGAGGTCACCCGATGCTTT
The DNA here is from genome assembly GCA_024364735.1 of Boesenbergia rotunda. Lineage (NCBI taxonomy): Eukaryota > Viridiplantae > Streptophyta > Magnoliopsida > Zingiberales > Zingiberaceae > Boesenbergia > Boesenbergia rotunda. Next base: position 514,811 of record JAGFNQ010004396.1, on the reverse strand, counting down.
AGTTGAATTAATAGGGACCGAAACACCACGGTCCACTATACCCAGTATCAAAGCTGTTGGGACCGGGTGCATGTCGACAAGGATACGAGTTCGTAAAATTCAAAATTTTTACGTGCAGCGGAAGAGTTTGCATAAAATAATTTCTAAATTATTTTAACTTCGTATCTAGCATGCAACCTTACATTGTGTTGACATAATCATAAAATAAAACTTTGCGGAAAAGTAAATAAATTTACCAAGTACCTCTCGTAACTCGAAGTAAGGGACGAGATCCAACCGTAGCGTCCCTTGGAAGCTCCGCCTCTATTCGCGTCCACGCCGAGTTTTCTTCGGGATGACTTCGCAAAGTCACGAGTTTTGTGCCGACGAGAACTACTAGATTCTCGGAAGGCACAACTAGATGAACAAGATAGGAAAGATAGGAAACTAACCAACGAAGTAACGGAATCGAATTCCGAGAAGAGAGGAGTCGCTATCCGCTTCTTCTTCTTCGTATTCGGGTTCTCCTTCTTCTTCTTGAAGCTCACGGCCTCCTCCAAGGAGTCCTTTGTGCGCCGGCCCTAATCCTCTAGGGTGGGCGCCGGCCCTAGGCAAGAGAGGGAAGAAGAGAAGAGAGAAGAGATTAAGAGAGAGAGGAGAGGGAGAGAATAATTAATCTCTTTATTAGGAATAAGGGCTAGCCTTTGGTTCCTTTATATAGTAGCAACTCCTTTGCTAAGTCTCCCTCTAAACCGAATTAACGGAATTAACGGAATTAGTTATAAGAAATTTATCCCATAAATTTTCTTATTAATTATTCCGTTTAAACCGAGTCTTTATTATAAACTAATTTATAATAAAACTAATTCTTCTTCTCTTTAAATTATGGAATAAATTTTTATAAGAAATTTATAAACTTTCTTATTATGAAAAAATCAATTCATAATTGATTTTATAAAATTAAAATAAACCAATTCATGGATTATTTTAATCTTCCATAAAAGAATAAATTTCTATAAATTTTATTTATATAAATTTCTTTATATAAATTTATTTATCCATAATTTATAAAACAAATCACACTAGATTTATTTTATTAATTAAACCAAAATTAATTGGTTTTCTCCTCTTCTTGTGGCCGGCCACCAAAGGGGGTTTTGACACCCTCTTTGGCCGGCCAAACCAACCCGAAACGCCGCGAATTAAACTCATTTAATTCGCCCAAAAAGCCTTCAAAAGACTTAGCTATTTTTAGCTTCCATTGCGCCTCTGACTAAGTCAGATTCGACTTATTTCTCTTGATCGGAAAATCCAATTTTCAACTCGTTTTAAATCCCTCGGATTACTCGTAGTGCGTGTGACTAAATAGGCTTTCGATTTATGTTGGCCGTCTATAATTAACCCATTAATTATAGAACGATCATGAGTGGCACCTAGTAGTACATCATGATCCCCAATTAATCGAAAGATCAACGGTTTGACCTCAGAAGAAATTATTCTGAAACCCTTCAGCAGCTCTAATGAATCGTGCCCCATTCCTTTCACCACCTTATACCCACTTGGTTCAGGACACAGTCTATGGTGTCAGTCCCCACTAGGCTGACTACGTCACACCTAGCCTAAGTAGTGTCTTTCTCGTCCTTTGGATTTCTAATTACTCTCATGTATTTTAGAGACTCTCACTCTAAACATGATATACTCTGGCCAGAGGTTTCTGAGTAACAATCCGACAATAGGCCTGGGTATACATCTCCTCGCAAGGAGTGGTGAATCCTTTGTAGGCTGTTCAAACATCTTCGGGCACTTTGGCTTATACCCAACCATCCTGGGTCCACACCTCCTTGGAGATGCTTGCTTAAGATGTTAAAGTATAAGTCTCCATGATCAAGATGACTTGAACACCGCAAGTCAAAGGAACATCGCACTTAAGCTGCAGTAAGAACTTCATTGACATATCATTATAGATAACCATATGAAGTCTTACAGCTAGTCACTCCAATGAACTAGTTCCCTTAACTAGCATCCATGTTTATCTCCGGACATCCCAATGTCACCAGCCAGTGAGAATCAGCTGATTAGAGAATAACCCATGCTAGTCTCAACAGAATTGATAGTGTCCGTTTTTATCAATTCATCGACTAGGGATAATTTCAATACTTCACAATTGCACATTTAGAGATAATCACTAGTTGTGATCCCATCACAAATTCTCTTATGCTGTGAGTTGTATTGCGGACATTCAGTAGATGAGTTTAAGATCCCAATCAAATACACAAAACATGTATACTCAAATAGTGAATTATCATTTATTAATATAAATGTTTACATCATAAGGCGATTGCCTTAGGACACTTCTCTTATATCACTAACAAAAGCAACATCTCGTCTGGAGAACGCAACCGGTACATCTGAAACAATTACAATATTTAGTTATCATCAAGAATATAGGCGTTAAATTATTCCACATTGGGCCTGAAATGAATTCAATTCAGGCCCAACGTGGGCCTGAAATGAATTCAATTCAGGCCCGACGAGGGCCTGAAATGAATACATTTCAGGCCCGAGGTGGGCCTGAAATGTATTCATTTCAGGCCTACCGAGGGCCTGAACTAAATTAACTTCAGGCCCTCAGTAGGCCTGAAATGATTTTATTTCAGGCCTACCGAGGGCCTGAAGTCAATTTCACTTCAGGCCCTCAGTAGCCCTGAAATGAAATGATTAAACTTTATCAAAAACTAATCATTTCAGGCCATCTATATTACTGTCTTATCTTACTATAGATACTATAGATATTGTCTACAATTCATAACTAAAACTATTACCTGAGAATTTAAAAACTTGCGAGGTTGAATCCCAACTTTCAAATATATTAACCAAAATTCCACGGATATGCTGCAATTCTTGTATGTCCAGGAAAAAACTGAAAGGCGACCCTTTGATCTTCGCAATGTGTCGATCATTTAAAATTTCAAATGCTTCAAAAAATTGTTTAAAGTGGCCTAAAACACTGCACCAACGTAATTTTTGTCCAAACTCATCTGAATCCTACAGTTTATATACAGTACAAATTTATTCAGCAAAATAATTTTAAACATGTTGACAAACTATGCTGGTTTGACCTAAGCGTATCGTTAACATACCTTGGTGGATAATGCCAACGAAGAAGACGCTGAACCACCCACAGACCTTTTTCCTGACATTATCAAATAAATCAAACGTGCAGAAACCCTAACCCCTTGGTGTATTATGCCGATCAGTCTCGACTTCAACGTTAACACTAAAACCCACCTCAGGATCACACAGAAACGCTTTCGAGCATTGCCTAGGTTTTGGTTGTCCGCAGGGATTCGGGGGATGAGCTCGCAACTATATCACAGCTAGGGCACGCACAATGTCCTCCACCTTCAAACCTTCCATTTACGTTGTTGCGCTGAGAGAGAATGGAGAAAAATTCGACTGTTACCCATCCGAACCACAAATTAATATTTTATTGATAAAGTGGTTCGGTTGTCTCGAAAATGTATTTGATAAAGCCATTCATTGGCGGGAGGGGTATAAAAGTAACTTCACTATATGAGATGCGCCCTTTGGTATAATAGAAATCATGGTACTCCTTTCGGTAATTACGAATAGTTGGATACGCCCTTTGGTAAATTACCGTAGCTTCTTTTTAATAATTAAGTTTTTCTGAAATCTTAGTTGAATAACAAAAACATGTTATATCGTAGTCCAAACATAGAATTATTATATTTTTCTTTTACTCAACTAAGAGTTAAAATAAAAATGAATGCCTTTTTTTATTAAGCATCGTATATGTATCTTAATTAATTATTAAAAAGACTTGTTGGACTTGTTAGAGAATCTCATTCACGATAAAAATGTGAATTCTCCTCCTTCCTTATCACTTATTTTCTACTCACACTTACTCCGGGGGCAGTGGAAAGACAATTAATTATCTGTAAATACTCACGGTTCGATCTCTAAATACGACGAATTTTATAAAAAATTTTCTCTAAATGGGATGTGTAATCGTGAAATATTAGGTTTCAAAACCATCAATTATGAATGATTTTTTATTTATCCTGATAGTCGATAAAAAATTTTCATATAACCAAGTCAGTCGTTCATTTGACATGATCCATTTTTTTTAATTTTCTATTCACATTTGTAACACATGTGAGTTAATTGACAAATAGCATGTCCTGTCTGTGTCTCGTTTCCTATGTTTAATACACAAAATTATTTCTCCGGCCACAGAGAGATCAAAGCAAGCAGAGCCAGGAAGGAACAGTATCCATATCAATCTCTCTCTCTCTATAAATATAATACAAAGAAAGGGAGGAGTAGATCGATCGAGCAGGAATTAGAAGCTAATGGAGCAGCAGTACAACAAAAGTCCCCTCGTGTGGGACAGACGACCTCCCCTTGCAGCTTCGTCGAGTGGACCGACGAAGGAGGAGCTCCGGCGAGGGCCGTGGACTGTGGACGAAGACCTCCTCCTCGTCAACTACATCGCCCAGCATGGCCAAGGCCGGTGGAATGACCTCGCTCTCTCTGCAGGTATAATTTATAATATAATAACTCTGCTTTGCTGTTGATAAGAAATTAAGAACTAGCTAGCTAGCAAACCTCACTGTTATGAGATGGAACAGGCCTGAAACGAACCGGAAAGAGCTGCAGATTCCGATGGCTCAACTATCTTCGGCCGGACGTTCGCCGCGGAAACATCACGCCGGAGGAACAACTCGTTATCGTCGAACTCCATTCTCGGTGGGGGAACAGGTAATTGAACTGATCGAGATGAAGGAGGGGGCTTTCAAAGCTTTTTGAGACTCCTTTTTTGAGGAATTGAATGAAAACAAATCACTTTTTTTTATCTTCTTGCATTAATTTTCATTCAGAAGTAGGCCAACCAAGTGAGTATAGTAGATCTATAGAAGATCTTTATCTGAAAATTAAAGTGTAATGGTGTATGCAAGACTCTGTTTCATCCTGGAAAAACTACGAGTGTGATATTTGATGGTTGAATCACTGCAGGTGGTCGAAGATCGCACGACTCCTCCCCGGCAGGACTGACAACGAGATCAAGAATTACTGGAGGACGCGGGCGAAGAAGCACCTGAAGCAGCTCCGCTGCGACGCCAGTAGCAGAGCGTCTAAGGACTCAATGCTCTGCCTGTGCATGCAGGCCGCTTCTTCCGCCTCCGCCGGCCTCCTTGCCAATCCTCGGACGCCTGAGACTGAGACGGGGACGACGATGGTGAATATTACTTCTAGCTCGGAGGAGTCTTACTTTTCCCAGGCGCCGCCCCATCAGGTCTCTTCGCTCGCCGCCACGATCGGCTGGGAGGAGGAGATCGGCGCCGGCGGCATCTACGCCGATCTCGGAGGCATCGACGCCTTTCTCGGTGGCGGGGATGAGTGGACGGACTGCCACGTGGATTTCCCCGGGAGCACCGACGTCGGAGGCGGGGACTGGCCGTGGAGTGGCGAATTCTTGCGGAGCGACATCCAAATCATTTAATTAATTAAAATTTCCAATTTGTTGGGAGAATTATAAATATATTCGTCAAACATTAATATTAATCTAGGCATAAAAATATTTTCCCATTGTTTCGATTTTTTTCATATTCAACGTGTCCAAAAAAATCCATTGATTTTACGGGACTGCAACAATAATGATCAATATTTTTGTATTTTAAACATGGAAATAATTGTTTTTAATAAAAATATTAATTATTTTGAATAAAATAAAAGTACGGCCAACTTTGTGAAAGTGAGATCTAATAAAAACAAAAAGTTATGTCGTTTAATAATATTTTTTTTCTATTTAAAATGACTGAAAGGTTTTATTAGAATATTTTCAAGGTCATACATAAGATTTCTTTTTTCAAAAAATGGCTTATTTTAAAGACACTTTTGATGACTTTATTTTATATTTTTGACTATGACTAATCCAACATAGTCTAGTTGTTTTCATTAAAAATGGTCCATCTTAACAATATTGCACTTGTTAAAAACCTGAGATGTGATAGTGTTTAAGAATCCAAAAATATTGTAGGTTCAACAATGTAGAATCATTAAAAAATGAATATAAATACATTAACCCCCTATGTTTTATATCAAATATTATTTTACCTCTTATTTAAAAAATAATATTTAACTTCTTTCGACCAAAGGCTAATATGAAAAATTTTATAAAAGACAATTGTGCCTTATTGTTTTTATTATTTTTCGATAATAATCTCAAGAGAGAAAAATATATTGAATTAACTATTATATCATTCAATAAAAATTTTCACAAAATTCATATATACACCAACATAAATAATAAAAAAATAATTAATCTGAAAGAGATAATCAGCTAAAAACTTATTCAACCATCCTCACCAAACAAAAAAAAAATCAAAAATTTAAATTGGTAAACTAAAATCAAATGGAAATACTACCAAATTCATTAAAAATCTCAAAGATAGTGGTGGACTAAGAGAGTGAGTCAGAGTAAATAAAAAATCTCTCTTGAGCTTAAAATTAAATAGATGGTGACAATAGAATACTATTTTAAAAAACACTAATCTCTATTTTTAAAAAATACCTTGAATGATCTCAAGAAAGCCTTAAAAAAAATATCAAAGAATGACCATGAGTCAAGATTATAGGCTCTAAACCAAGACTATAGGCCAAGAAAGAGAGTATGGTGAATTAAAAATCTCTTTTGGATTTGAAATTGAATGGATTATGACATTACGATATCAAACTATTTTAGAAAAAAAACACTTTAATATTTCTACTCATATATTTTGAATCGTAAACTTTCAAAAGCATATATATCTTCGTTTGTACTATGAGCATCTTATAAGTTCTATTATATTTTAGCTTGTTTATGAATTTATAAAGAAGTTTGTATCCTATTTTAATTATTATTTTTAAACAAAATTATAATATCTATATGCAATGCCAATTCAACTATAATTAAATTTCATCAAATTGATAGTTTTATGTCAATATGAATTGAGCTTACATGACACTTTTATTCAATTTGATTTGCAAGATTAATATAATAAATTTAAGTTGCTCTTGTTTAATATGGAAACGATCCCACCCATGCCACCATATTTAAATGTGTTCTTTGGTTTAAATAGTTTTCTTAGAAAATAAAATTTAAAAGGTCAAAAATGCAAATAAAATAAATTTTGAACATATTTAAATTTATTAATGATGACTTAAATAAATTTATTTTATTTTTTAAAAAATTAAAAACAAAAAATAGATTATTTTTAATAGCAAATCAGACTTAAGTTTCTCTTTTCTTCTATTGAAGAATTCCATGGCAAATAAGTATCTTTTTGGAGGAGAGAATTTTAAAATTTTAGCTGACCTATTTATTTTTGCATCCATAATCTCTAAATTAAAAAAGGGAGGTATTTTTTTTTAAAAAATACAATATAAAATTTTACCCTTGTGAAAAATTTATTTTGTGTGAGGCAGCTATTTAACTTATACAGAAATTTCATTAATTAATTTTCATCACAAAGCTAAAACTTGTTCATACAAACAATTTAGTTTAATTTTCTTATTAATTACCTCTTTGCTTGCAATCAGTTTAGTCATATATTTAATAGATTTCATTAGGGCCAGTTGTTTTTCAATTTTTTTTTTGACTAAATGAAATGAGGTCCCAACAAAGAGCTTAAAAACAATATTTCACATCTTTATAAGTTCAATTCAAAATTCTAAACGAACGGCATGTCGTTGACATAAACACGTTAATCTCGCGAAGTAGTTGATCAACATTTAACTATTGATGATGGCATGTAAGTCATGCACGAGCTACGCATGGTCTTGTGTAACACAATTATTAGAATGGAATCTTTGGGAAAAAAATTATAAAGATATAAAGAAAATATTTGTCACATAAATTTCTTGTATTAATGTCTGTAGGTAATTTGATTTTAGTCAAATTCTCATTTCAACTTTAGAGTTAGAGATTGGTCACTCTCAAACTCATTGATAATTGGAAGCCAAGCCAATATAAGTCATCATCAATGTCGATCTTATCGACTTAACTCAATTATATATGTCTGGATTTCAAAATTTAACTAATTTTAATTAAACAATGGAATCTTTCTTGTATTTTATGTTGGATTAATGTATATGCACCAAGAAGCATAAGACAGTAGTATTAGTGTTTGGAGATGGTCTTTATTGTAATACGATTTGCTACGGGTTATTATTGAAATTCTTTTTTAATCGTATCTTACATGGACATTATTATTATTATTATTATAGGTGGGCTCTTTTACTTGTCATACGTACGTTAAGATCATGGATGGCCATCGAGTTTACAAACCGAGTGCAAGTATGGGTCGAGCTCGCTAAGCACACCGATATATTGAGAGCAAACACTACAAAATTGTGCCTACTCTATCACAATACCATGACTATACAAATGAACTATAATATTAGTTTTCTAGTAAAATTAGAAAAAAATGATAATGGTTTAGTGGAGCTAGGATATTTTTAACAATATAAAATAATTAATAAAGTAAGGAAAAAAATAAAATTTTATAATTATAAAACATCATAAAATAATTATCATACAATTGTTCATTCCAAATTTTCATATTTTAAACTTTTATAGAATAACTTTGTTATTAACGGTTACAAATATATTTTTCTCTACATAAACAATAATAAGATTATCATTCATCCAATCATCACTTATTTGATTGTGCAATCTATTATTAGTATCCTGGGTTGGTTCTAATGTGATCGACCGAGTCAAGTTAGGTTATGTTTATTTTTGATACATTATGTCTAAGTGTATAGAAACTCAGGAACTCAAGAAGTCAAACGAAAGACGCAACGAGCGAAAAGTATGGCACGGAAAAAGAGTCGACGGACTCGGTGCATCTGAGGGACGAGAAGCTACGGAAGAGTACACCAATAGAGCGAAAAAGATACGTGCAATGTTGGAGGGAGAAGAAGCCAGGGAGAAAACCTGCACAAGGAGAAAGCTGGAGTTGGGTTCAGGTGAGCTCAACTTTGGACAACGGAGCATCACCCAAGCAAGTGGAACCTAAAAAGGTCATCTTGGAAGCTGACCTTGCTGAAGACCGAAGGTGCCTCAATTGTGACTGAGGGCATCTCGGCTGTCCAGAAAGCTGCAACGTAAAAAAGAACTGAAGCGCCTTAGTTGTGACTAAGGGCGGCTCGACTGAGTTCCCTGGGTCGTAACTGAGGCACCTCGAGTGAACTGTACCGTTAGAGAGACATTACTGCGTGGATAAAATCTTATACAACTGAGATGCCCTAAGTGTCACGTCAACAAACGACCATTTTGACGAACGGGCTATAAATAGCCATTAGAGCTAGGAGTTTTACACAACTTGTATTCACTTTCTATACTCATGTTTGAGCTATCAAAGTATGTAAAAAGCTAAACCGCCTTCATGAAAGAGATTTTTAGTTGAGCTTTCACTGTCTTAAATTAACAACCACCTAGGTTATTGTTGGGGCAATCTATGGTCCAGAATGACCATGTGTTTTGATGTTTGGGCAAAGGATTTAAGTTAGGTTCACCCTTGTGTTTGATGTGTATTTGAGTGTGCAGGTTTGCAGGATACACATGAACTTAGTTGGACGTCTTCGAGTCTGGGGAAGGATGGTGTGAGGAGACAAGCAGTGGGCTTGTATGTATCTAAGGGACCGTGGACAAAGCAGGGACGATGAGCCGAGGGGAGCGCACTTCGAGGCATATGTGAAGGATGACATGGGAAGACGAGCCGTGGGCTTGCATGCATTTGAGGGACGAGAGTGGAAGAAGGCTTAAAGGCAATAGGTCGAGGTTGCTAGAGCAGGAACGATGAGCCGAAGGAAGCGTACTTTAAGGCATACGCGAAGGATGGCATGGGGGTATGAGCCGCGGGCTTGCATGCATCCGAGGAACGAGAGCTAAAGTCGAAGAAGGCTTAAAGGCAACAGGTCGAGGCTACTGGATGAAGAGTCAGCTAAGTCGTGAGACTTCGATTGCTGAGAGAAGTGTACTCGAGAAACCCTAGGGTTCGAGTGCTGAGAGAAATGTACTCAGGAAGGGAAACCTTAGGTTTAAGGGTGGATCAGTCAATTGATGTTTGGATCTGTCGACTAATGAAGTCCATAGAAAGATCAGTCGACTGATCTAAGGACCAGTCGACTGATGGCAACTGGAATTCAAATGTTGGGTTGTAACGTTCGAATCTAAGTGAGACCAGTCGACTAGTGCTTGACCAGTCAACTGGTAACGGTCATTTCAGCCAAGAGCTGTATTTAAGAGAGCTCGGTTTTGGCTGAGAGTTTTTGACGAAAAAAGCTTGGTTAGAGCTTATTAGTAGTCTTCTGGTGCTCAGGTATCGTCGAGGGTTTGTGGCGAGATTGCTTCACCCACAATGAGCGACAAGAGCTAGACGGAGGTCTTCCGGGGATTCATCCATCGACGGATCGGGATCGTCCACCTTACGGACAGCCGTGGAGTAGGAGCTTTATCTCTGAACCACGTAAACAGTTTGTATTAGCATTGTTTTAGTTTATTGTTATTAGTATTTTCGCTTGCGCTTGCTAACACGTATAGGAAGAAAATCAACAAGTAGCTATTCACCCCCCTCTAGCTGAACGACAAGGTCCCAACAAGTGGTATCAGAGCAAGGGTCGCTCATCTACGGACTAACTGCCGGGAGAGCAAACGAGCTAGAGGAAGATGGACTCGGAAGGTTCGCTAGGATGGGATATTCGGATTCCACTTCCATACAACCGAGATGACTTCGATTATTGAAGGAATTGGAAGCTGGAGACATTATTCCAAATGGATTGGGACCATTGGACCGCATTGGAGGTTCCATTTGAAGCTCTAATGGATAAGAAGGGAAAACGCCTTTGACCTCAGTATTGGACCAAGGATCAAACGGAGGAAGCAGAGGTAGTTAAGGAGGTAACTAGATTTGTATTAAATTTATTACCACCATATATTGTGTTAAATATAGGAGAATACAAGAATGCATATGAGCTATGGAGAAAGGTGATAGCTTTACATGAAAATTCGATACAAAGACAAGAAGAAGAGGATCCCAAGGAAAAGGGATCATTGGTCCAAAAGAAGGAGAAGGACGAATCGGAGGTTGAATCAAGTTCAACATCCGAAGAGGAGGAGAAAGTGGAATCGTCCACATCCTCAAGTGAGGAAGAAATATGAGAAGTCTCCACGTCAAGGATTGAGAGGGAGGAAAGACCATCCTCAAGACCGAAGCAAGAAAAAGTCTCCACCTCCACCAAAGCAAAGGCAAAGGAATACATAATTTGCTTCGGGTGCAATCAAAAGGGACACTACAAGGACAAGTTTCCATTGGGTAAGAAAAAGGAGGTAAACCCTAAACTCAAATCAATTTCTTCGAAAACTAACATGGGTTGTAGGGAAAAGAAGGAGAAGAAGCATATAATTTGCTTCACGTGTGGTGAGTGTGGACACTACCACACCAAGTGCCCAAAGAAAGGAGAAATCAAGAAATTGACGTACTTGAAGAAATTTGAAAAGAAGAGGAGCTCAAGTCAAGGGGGAGCTTCAAAGGTAAAAGGGAAGGTAAACTCTTATTTAAAATTAAATCCAATTTTAAATTCTTATATGCTCATTAAGAATAATCATGGATTTAGATATCATGATAGAAATAGGGTTAATGTTGCATATCAAAACCCTAGGGAGTTCATGCATCATGATAAACCAAAAACCTTTAGACCTAAGGACCAAGGCATTAATCCCAAGAAGGGAAGACATATGCCTAGGAAGGTGGGTAGGTCTAGGAATGTCCAAGGTGGACATATTGATTCTAGGTTTGAAACCCTAGAGAGGGAAAATCAAGCTTTAAGGGCAAAGTTTGATAAATTAGAGAAACCCCTAGATAGATTCACTATTGGATCTAGGGGTTTAGGTATGGTGTTGGGAAGTCAAAAACCCAACAATGATAGATCGGGTTTAGGATACCGATCTAACTTCTCCGATGCCAATGAAAAGAAATATGCTAGGGTAGCATATAACTATGGTAAGAAGGAGAAGTCCAAGATTGACAAGGGAGTGTCATTTAAGGGTACAAAAACCTTAACCAAGGATAATGTGTCCAAAGTTAAGGAAGTTGAGGTCGTAGGACAAGAGTCACCGGAGGTACACCGGTGTGGCTTAGTGTTTGTTGAGTCACCTAGGGAGGTGGCTAAGGCTAAGAGCTTAAGGGGGAGCTCTAGGAGTCAAGTTGGGACCCATGGTCTATGGATCTCGAGAGGATTTCTCTCGGAAGTCTAGATGGGCCATGAAGTGTGCCAAAGGATTTAGAGACAGATTTAAGTCTCAATCCTATGGATTTGGCACATTGGGCTTGAGTATCATGCATAAAACATGACATTGGAGGCATATAGTATGGAAGTTAGTTTTTGATGTATAGATGTCATATAAACCAATGCTAGGGATACATTGCGGTTTGGTATGGGCAAAGACATCAAGAGGAGGTCAAAACTAGGACTTTAGGTCAAGGTTCAATTGAACCATTTAGATAGTTTTGGATTTTGTGTCAATCTTGGGATTGGTGATAGATATATTTTTAAATGTATTTTTTCCAAGTAGATATGGATACCACAAATCTCTCCACAAAAATTTGGGAGTTTTTGGAGATTTATGGAATTTCTGGTGCATTTCTGAAATTGGGTCAGAAATGTTGAAAATGGAGTTTTCAGGGTACCAGTCGACTGGTTCAGAGGGCAGTCGACCGATACAGGCTGAAATTGGTTTTCAACAATCGAAAAGTGTTGTAATGATGAACAACAAGTGTATAATCTTATGGGGGGTTAATACACTTTGTTTATAATCATTAAAGGTTAAAGGATCTAATAAGAGGAAAATTATTGGAGTCCTTTTGATGTGTGGTAAAGGGGGAGAAGTGATGGGTTTAAGTGGGAAACTAAACATGCCTTTGTAAGAAATCCTAGGTTAAGGGGGAGTTTAGGTAAAGGGGGAGCATTGTTGCTCATTTGGTGGCAAAGGGGGAACCTTGGGAAGGTTCTTAAAAAGCCTTTGTAAGTCCAATATAGGGGAAGCCTTGGAGAGGTCTTAAAAAGCCCAGGTTGGGTAAAAGTCCTAAACTCATTGGAGAGGTTTAGGTGTGGGGATGTCTTGTAATAGGATCCATGCATGTTTGCATTGCATACGCATTGGCGGTATAAGTCAAAGGTGAAACCTTTGCAATGTAAGTCCAAATGGTTTTTAGCATCGTATTTGCTATTTGTTTTCCCTAACTTAAACGTATTGCCAAACATCAAAAAGGGAGAGATTGTTGGGGCAATCTATGGCCCGAAGTGACCATTTGTTTTGATGTTTGGTCAAAGAGTTTAAGTTAGGTTCACCCTTGTGTTTGATGTGTATGCGAGTGTGCAGGTTTGCAGGATACACATGGACTTAGTTGGACGTCTTCGAGTCCGGGGAAGGATGGTGTGAGGAGACAAGCCGTGGGCTTGCATGCATCTAAGGGACCATGGACAAAGCAAGGATGATGAGCCGAGGAGAGCACACTTCGAGGCATATGTAAAGGATGGCATGGGAAGACGAGTCGTGGGCTTGCATGTATCTGAGGGACTAGAGCCGAAGTCGAAGAAGGTTTGAAGGCAATAGGTCGAGGCTGTTGGAGCAGGAACGATGAGCCGAAGGAAGCGCACTTCGAGGCAAACACGAAGGATGGCATGGGGGATGAGCCGCGGGCTTGCATGCATCCGAGGAACGAGAGTCAAAGTCGAAGAAGGCTGGAAGGCAACAGGTCGAGGCTGCTGGATGAAGAGTCAACTAAGTCGTGAGGATTCGAGTGCTGAGAGAAGTGTACTCGGGAAATCCTAGGGTTCGAGTGCTTAGAGAAATGTACTCAGGAAGGGAAACCTTAGGTTTAAGGGTGGACCAGTCGACTGATGCTTGGATCAATCGACTGATGAAGTCTACAGAAAGATCAGTTGACTGATCCAAGGACCAGTCGACTGGTAACGGTCATTTCAACCAAGAACTCTATTTAAGAGAGCTCGGTTTTGGCTAACAGTTCTTGACGAAATAAACTTGGTTAGAGCTTATTAGTAGTCTTCTAGTGCTCAGGTATTGTCGAGGGTTTGTGGCAAGATTTCTCCACTCACAAGGAGCGACAAGAGCTAGCCAGAGGTCTTCCGGGGACTCATCCACCGACGGATAGAGATCGTCCACCTTACGGATAGCCGTGGAGTAGGAGCTTTATCTCCGAACCACGAAAACGGTTTGTGTTAACATTGTTTTAGTTTATTGTTATTAGTATTTTCGCTTGCGCTTGCTAACACGTGTAGGAAGAAAATCAAAAAGTAGCTATTCACCCCCTCTCTAGCTGAACGACAAGGTCCCAACAGTTATAACTAAGTAAAATCCTTGTGTCTTTTACCTTTTTATGCTGTTTATTTTGCTTAATTAATTGTGCTTATCCTTGCTAAGCTAGAAGCAAGAGAATTGATTAACTTATTTTTTAGAGTTATTCACCCCCTCGAGCTCGACCTACACAAACCTACATTTGGTATCAGAGTTCAACCGCCTTAGGAGAACTAATCGTCACCTAAAGTAACAAGACGATGGATGGATCTAGCATTCACCTGCTATAGTTCGAGAGGGAGTTCATACTTTTAAAATGGAAAATAGAGATATATACTTTACAATCGATTTTGACATTTTACTAATTAACTATAAAATATGATTTTATAACACCTAAAGATCAGCATAGAGAAGAAAAAGAAGAACATCTTTAGAGAAAAATAGAGCAGGCTGACTTTGTGGCCAATAGCAAATCAAAATTTCATTTGCTAAGTGTTCTATCACCCCAAGAAGGCAACCGGATCAGCACCTCTGAAGCAAAACTAGCCAAGATATCTGGGAGAAGTTCCTAAAGCTTAATGAAGTCACCTCTGAAGCAAAACTAGCCAAGAGAGATCTTATCATAAACCAACTCAGCAACCTCTGGCTTGAAGAAGGAGAAACAGTTGCTCAACTACATGTCAAACTCAAGGAGTTGATCACTAGACTCCCAACTTTGGAGAAACAGTAACAAATCGAGACTAATTAAGATATACACTTAATACCTTACCGACGATCCCAGACTAGACATCGATAATAGATTCCGACTACATCTCCAAGGATCATGAGGTAAGTACCTCACAAAGTGTTAAATACAACAACTTGAAAATCGGTCCAGAAAATTTTTTGAGAAGTTTTCTGAAAGATCTTAGGGGTTTTCTAGATCTTTGATTGAGTGGTTAAAAAGTCAAATACCAAGTTTGGAGGGGGTTAATGGTTAACGCCCAAGCTTTGGAGGGTTTAATTGCTTAAGAGATTGACAAGCAAAAATTCATATTAAATGCAGGAAATTTGTCTAACAGCAGAATTATGAAATATAGAACAAAGATTACTTAAGAACCAGAATTAACGAAGCTGTAAAATGCTTGATCAGTCGGACAGACCGATCAGATGCTTGCCTGATCGGTCGAACAGTTCGATCAGTGACTTAACTGATCGATCGAACAGACCGATCAGTTTTTGAAAGTGAGCTGATACAGAGTAAAACAATTACAGAAATGAATTCAGAATCAAAATCTAAACTACAGATCAAGTTCTTAACCGAGAATTCCTTCTTGCCGTCACACAGAAGTTGAGCTAGAGACCCTCTATCTCGAAAATCAAACAAGAAACCAATTCCTGCGGTCGATTTGTGTTGGTTTGATGCGCAGCTGAACTCTTCTTCTGATCTCCTCCTTCTCGATGGATCGGATGACGATTGTGGCTCCAGAACGCTCAGAACTCTTCAGAGAACCCCTCTGAATGCTCTGATAGCTCTGATCAATGAAACGTTCAATCAAGAGTTGATCGGATGAAGCAAACTCTGGCAAAACCCTCACCGGAGCTTGGCAACGACGAGATGGAATCGCAACTTCTCGGGAAATCGATCCTGTGATTTGAAATCTGGAAAATTACTTGGATCTGCAGTGGTCGCGCAAAGAAATCGAAGAAGAAAGCCAAGAACAGACGAAGAATAGAAAGAACTGGAAGAACACTTGCGACACGCGACAGAGCTCAGATCTGATGAGGAGTTCTGTTTTAACAGTTAGAAATGAACGACTATGATCATCCTTACTGCATCCAATGGTCGAATCTACTCGGATTGAGTCCAAACCTTCCAGATCTCCATCAATGGTCAGGATCTGCTTCTCCTCAGTTGGGATTGATCAGATCTGCAACGGATGGCTCAGATCTCTCTTCCTCTTGAATGGATGGTTTAGACTTCTCTTAAACTTGATCCAATGGTCAGATGACTTCTAATTGGGACCAAAGCTTCAGATCTTGATCTACGGACTTGATTAACCCTATCTTGAGCTCGGATTGATCAGAAGCTGACAGATGGCTCAGATCTCGCCGTTGCTTGATTGGATGGCCCACATTCTTCCAATGCTTGATCGTCTTGATCCGAATCCAATTTTGACTCAAACTCGATCCAATTCTGACTCAAACTCGATCCAATCTGATCTAGGTCCATGATCATTCAAAGCCTACAAAATTAGATTCAAATTTAATGTCAAAACATCTTAAATATACAAAGATTTGCATCCAAAATCAAAAATAGAATTAACTTATGGAACCTAGTGTAAATACAAGATTAAGCATATAAAAGGGATCAAAATATGAATTTGAAAGCCTAATTTGATTAGCAAAAATGGTAATTATCACTATGGTTGATAGGTTTCGATCTAGCTGTAAGCCACTTGTGTGAGTGGCAAGTTGGTGCTTGGGTTAGGTTTAGGTTAAATCTACGTTGAACCTAATCTCTGCTACTTGAAATAATTAGGGATGTACTTAGTTCATTATGATTAATTTAATCACTATGATAGTTAGTATTAATCCTGATTTGGTTTCATTATTAATTAGCTAGTATTACTTGTGTAAATAGTTATAGTTATATCCTATGGTATAGGACACTGACTTGTGTTACGGATATTAGATGGGGGATTCTCTTCACTTACCGACTTCTTCTCCATTGGAGGTGAGTACCTCTGACTTATCTATGTAGATATAGTCTTTTCAATGCATAGTTTGTTATGAATAGCAGTAAATTTATACCTTATAACTACCTTTGATTATCCCTACTTGATATTTGTTGTTTGATCTTTGAGATATTCATATTTATATCTATACAATCTCAATGCTTGATACTCTTATTGTAGAGTACACATGTGTGTATAGGAGTAGTTATATGTCATATTATATCTGTTATTGGTTGATCACTAGTTATCCCCTGCATGTATACGCAATAACTTATTTGTAGGACATGATTAGTATTTTCAGACTTGTGCATGTCGTATTGAGGTTGGAGATTTGTTGGTGGGTATTGCATGTGTTAGTGTTATGCACAATCCCTATATAGTTGCATAGTTGGCCATCCTTAACTCTGTTGTGGTTGAGACGGGTCATTAATCATATCAGGATCTGCACACACTATCACTCATGGGTTAGTGGTATTCAGGAGGGTGTATGCAGTTGCTCTGTCATGGGTCCACTCAGCCACTCAAGGGTAGTGGTTTTTGCAGCGTGGTAGCAGGCAGAGATCCCTCATATTTCCGGTGATACGAGGAGAGGAGAGTGATGCTTCCTCATATGACTTGGGGTAGGATGGGTGTATCTTCTGTCATCATCCTTTTCACTCAGTCACTCAGGAGTAGTGATGCAAAGTGCGTATAGTGTCACAGCTCCAACCACTTGATCTCACGTATGACTTGTGATGGTGATTGACTAACGTCAGGGGTGATCATGTCATTGCATCATAAGCATGATGATGAGGATTGCATTTGATTGTGTTTCCTGCATTTGATTATTGCATTTGGTTGACATGCACATACAGAAGGTATCACGCATTGGGTGCGGTGACCTTGCATTGCTCGTGTGGTACGAGCTCAGGTGATCTTGCATTGCTCGTGGAGGGTTCTGGTTTCCGGGGTCTATGATTTTAGCACCCTGCAGGTTGGACAGACTTTGGTATGTATATTTCATACAGTATTTAAGCTATGTTTCTGATATCCTTACTAGATTGTATCTGCTTCATTCTATACTGCTTGTATAGCTTTTTGATGTTATGCATATCTATCTCTATACCCGAAGAGTCCATCTGGAATCACCTCTGATTGCTATGTTTTTATTTTCAGACTGATACCCTTGGAGTTGCCATGAGAGAGGCTCGTCAGCCAGTCCCGTCCCATTGACGATTTCGTCCTAGATCCAGTTTTGGTACTCATGTGGTGATGGTGTATTTTCTTTTATTTTTTTCATGGATTTGTATATGTCTTTTATTTTGAGGTTGTGTGCTTTGTGTGCCTTGGAGGGCCTTGTGATGTATTTTTATGATGTAAGTCATGCCAGCACGCGCATTCGTATGTTTGTGATGTGTTTACTCCGTTTTTTTCTATTTTTCCCACCCATGTTGGCTGAGGTATATTCGAGGTCGTGTAGGTCATGTACAAAGGTTTTAGATTGTCCATCGTACGAAGGAGATATTTTTTTGTTTGGTATCGAACATGCGGGTCTCTCGGGGGTGTGACAAAAAGTTTATTTTTTACCTTAAAACTACATGAAACTCAATGTGTAAGACTGAGAAGAGAAAAGAAGTAAACATAACATTATAAGCCAAGAAGTATAAGCCAGATTCGGAATCCTCCCTTGTCGAAAATGAAGAAGCTTATATGGTAAGAAAATTTAAAAAATTCTTTAACTCTAACCATTTAGATAAGAAACAGGTAATAAATTTACTTCGAAGAAAAATGCAAGTTTAATATTATAACTGTAATAAAGAAAGACATATTAAGGATTACTGTCCGAGATTGAAGAACAAGAGTAAGGAATAAGAAGTTCCAAATACAAGAATCTCAAAGTAACGTGGGATGAGTCGTCATCAGAAAAGTCTAAGCTTGAGGAATACACTGGACTAGAACTAATGGGAAGTCACCAAAAAGAAAACGATGAAGCCACTTTGGAAGCGAGCTAAGAAGAAGGAGGAGCATCTACTGTTGGGTTCTGAGCGCAGCGGAATATTTATAATAAAGCAAAAATCTGCTCTTAAATCATGGATCTTTTCGTGGTACATATAATTCTAAATAAAATGATGTGAAAATAAGCATAAACTGAAAACATACCTTGTAATCCTTTGCTTATTTGTGAATAATATCATGAACAGATGAGAGCCCCACGTGTGACTCCTCTAGCGGTATCCACCCGCACAAGATCACGAACTAGATGATCCGTTAGGTGCTAGCCACTTGGATCGACAGAATTCTTTCGGATGCACTACGGATCTGGAGATGCGTCTCCAACTAGAGAAGAAGTAGGCTGCCGAAGGCTTCCCGAGAGAGATGGAGAGAAATCGCACAAGAGAGGCAAAGGAGAAGTGTGTCCTCCTCTTCTTCCAATGGTAGATATATATAGCCTCCAAGGAAGATGAAGAGACATGACTCTTCATATTCTTCATTAATTTATCATAATTGTGACTTTTGAAATTCTCCATTAATAATCATTAATAGAGACTCTTCATCTTCTCCATTAATAATAATTAATAGAGACTCTTCATCTTCTCCATTATTGCCACAATAATTGTGACCTTTCATATTCTCCAAAGAGAATAAGAGATAAATTCACTCTCTCTTCTCTTCATCAAATAAATCCATATTTGATCTTGATCCGTTCTTGCTTCCGATATTTCAGAAATAATTAATAATCCAATTAATTCTTATTCAGAAATAATAAATTGATTGATTTTAGTATCCACTAAAATAATCAACTATAGATACTGTTCGCGTCTATGTGCTATGCGTGCGACCCTCTAGGTTCTATACACGAAGGCAGTGTAAATCCATACACAGACTAAGGTAACCGTCTAGCAACAGTTTTTAGCCACCCAACGTGATAGAATATTAGTTATAAACTAAAACCTCCATGAACCGATTACTGTGTAATTCAATCTCTTCATCTTTATCCTACATCCCAATTAATCCGGTGCAGTATGCATCATCACCAATTAATTGTTTTACTTGATTTCCAAGATATAATAGACTCATCTTGAATGATAATCATTTCTCCCATGGCCATGGATTTCGAGTCACTAATATCTCTATCAAGCGGCCAGGATGTTAACTCCCAAATCCAAGAGAGCGATGAATCCTCTATTGACTCAACACTATTCTCTCTACGTTTTGTCATACACCCAATTACCGTATTAATCACAATCCGATTAAAGATTGATTTTAACGACATCAAAGTACATAACTCCACGCATAGAATATATGAAGGTCTCAAGTCAAAAGATCAGTTACACTCGTTCATTAAGACGAACTACCAATAATGCTTAATATGTGGTGTTCTCTTAAGCGGGTCGTGTCCAGTGTACCTCTAAACTCAAGGCACCCCAAGTACAACTTGGATATCCATCCCTCCGGTCTATCTTGACCTAGTCATACTTAACGTTGATCTAAATATCTATGTCCCCTCTAGATATCTATCCGATCAAGGACGATTTTCAGAATAATATAACAATTAATCTGCGGGACTTTATCACTAATCATATACGTACAGAAAAGTAAATGATTAATGCCAAATACTTACCTTTATTAAAATAATTATCCATAAATACATAAAAGTGTCTTGGCACATAAGTGCACACACTAACATCTACCTATGTGACTAACATAGTAAGTGGGTTAAGACTCATATCTTTTGATAAATTATATGAATCTATCAAAATGTTTAAGTAGAACTTTATATAAAATTAGGATCAAATACATAAATGAAAAGAAAAGTTTTGCATGCTTACTAGAATAACATGAAAAACAAAAAGATAACTTGAATAAAGTTTTAACTAAAAATGTGAAATTAAAAAAAAATCATGCATGCTCAAATTTCTTATAAACTCCAAAAAAAAAATTTAAATATAATGGACTTAATTGGTATGTTAGAAAATATAGGGACTAAATTATAAATATGACAAAAAAAGTATATACCTAGAAATTTTTTTGATAAATCTAATAAGCAGAAACTTGTATGGGGTTCCAAAACATTTTAACAAATTAAATTATTTTAATTCGTATGCTAGAATTTAATTAATTATTTTTCACAAATAAATTGCATGGTTTAGTTCTTTTTGAAAAAAAAATATTTTCAAAGTATCCTTTCCCATTTTAATTCATTTTAAATTTTACTGTGATAAGAAATTAAGTTATCTCTTGGCATGAAAAGTTTCAAAAAATTTTGACCATTACATGAATTTTTATAAAACTTTATCAAAAATTAAAATTAAAATTTTAAAATATTTTGGAGATTAATTTTAGAAATCTAAAATTTTTGGAAATTGGTCGTTATCTTTTGATTGTTAAAAAAATTGCAAGATTTTTCAAAATAAAAATTCATTTTTTGAGATTTAATTTTAAATATTTATACTGCTATAAAGATAATAATTTTAATCATGGAAAGGAGACTTAATTTTCTTGAAAATTTTTTCATATAATAAATTTTTTATTTTGACACATTGCCAAAACTTTAGAAAACTTTTTGATTGATAAATAATTTTCTATAGATTTTCTTTCAAAAAATAAATTTTTAAAATTAAAAATTTTTAGAGATAGATCTTTGCTAGAACTAAATTGTCAGTCTATATTTGTTAAATTTTACAAAGTTAGAAAAATTATCAACTTATTTTACCAATGAAATCTATTTTTGTTAATTTATTTTTCAAAAACTACTATTTCTAGTAAACATAATTGTTTTGTGAAAAATAAAAATACTATCCAAGTGATTTTTTATGTTTAGAAAAATAATTCTAGAAGTGACAAAAAATTTCGGCATTTTTCAACAACTATAAATAATTTTTTATTTTTAAAAAAAATCTGAGATTTAAATCTTAAAAATTATTTAAATTGTAAAATAATTTCAAGAATTTTCAGAATCTTAGAACAATGTTGTGCTACCCCTTGGATATTTTTTCAAATTGTTTTAACCTTTTATCTATCGTTAACCTCATTTTTTTATGTGATCAAAGGGAGAGAAATTATAAAGGTTAAAAGGGAGGGTTGTTTTTAACTTCCATATTTATTTTTGTACTTGCAAAATTTAAGTTTTATGTGTAACAAGTAATTCTCTTGTTTGTTTACCTTAACTTAGTGATGCACATCAAAAAGGAAGAGATTATAAGTATTCCGAGTTGGTTCTGATGTAATCAACTGAGTCAAGTTAAGTTATGTTTGTTTTGTCTAAGTGTGAAGGAACTTAGAAACACAAGAAGTCGAACGGAAGACGCAACATACGAGAAGGATGACATGGGAAGGGAGTCGACAGGCTTGGTGTATCCGAGGGACGAGGAATTGTGGAAGAGTACATCGGTGAAGCGAAAAGGACTCGCGCGACGTTCGAACGATAAGAAGTCAAAGAGGAAGTCTACTTATGGAAAGACCAGAGCTGGATTCGGATGAGCTCAACTTTGGGTGGTCAGAGCATCACCCAAACGAGTGGAATCTAAAAAGGTCAAATCAGAAGTTAACTTTGAAGATCTGAGCCGCCTCAGTACATGCCTCTAATAAATGATCATTTAACTCTTGAAGTTGCATATCATTAATACTATAGAATAAATCAACATGATAGTGAAGTAAATTTGTCACTTTTGGTGGATTACAATAGGAATGACCACATGGTGCCCAATGTGTGCACATATCATCCATTTAAAAACATCAATGTAATGTTGCTGATAAAAATAGTGAACTATTTCTATAAATGAATCTCAACCATATATCATCTTTCATACTTTGGAGCATGTATTTGCATACTTATACCAAATCCATTGCATTCATAATATCCCGATCTTTCTTTTGTAATGTAATTGGCAATTCACTCGAAATCTCTAAGACATATTTCATCAAGTGTAAATTGAATGCAAAATCAATTGAAAGTGTAACATCTAAGAATGCACTAGAGGATGGTGAATAACGTGAGTTGCTTTTTCACTTTTTTGGAAAACACAAGTTAAATCAGCAGAAATAAAAACACAAAGCTAACAAGTTTCTTTTACTTGGTTCACCACCCAGCTACTGCTAGTCCAAGGCCCGAACTTATTCAGTGCCTTCATTGGGCAATTCACTAATAGCTCGAATAGTTACAAAGACAATGGAATTGAAAGTACAGTAACAAAAATAATTATACCAACAACTTAGAATAAAAGCTTGGGCATTGTCATCAGAGCAGTGTTTCGGCATTGTGGAGAGCTTTTTGCAGCAGCACGCGGGTATGAAAGTTACTTGCAAAGTTGTGTTTCGGGTGTTGGTCAAACCCTCCTTTTATAGCTTCATCTAGGCACCTCTATTCAAAGCTGATATGATCCCGATCAGGTCTCATCGTAGTTTATCCACATTCAGGCACCTCAATCCTTTACAGGTGCCTCAATTGCTTATGTGGTGAAATTTAACTGAAGCTTTATATCTTGGTCAACTATATACCATCCCAGACGTCTGGATCCCTTCCAGGTGCCTGAATTCTGACGTGTGTCGAACAATCCGAGGCTACCACCTCATCTTGCCTCACGCCAAGGTGATCAAGACTCCTAGATCCCTTCTAGGCGCCTGTATCAACTTGAGGCACCTGGATTCTTTCCAGGATCCTAGATTAACTCTTCTAGGCTTTTGCATCATAGAGTTAGCACAACATGTATATAATATAAAATAAAATTATTTGACAATCTTTGGACTGTCCGGTTCTGACTTTCAGATTTCTTGTGAAACGCTAGGTCAGACCAATGTCTATTGTTCCCTCAATGGTGAACACATTCTTACCTACTCCTTTCGGGAGAGTTTACCTGCTGTCAAACATCTGATCCTCCAGACTTGTTTGAACTTTTGCTCAGCGTCTGATCTTGACCTTTAGGACTTCTCGCTAGATGTCTAGTCCTCGACCTACCTAGACTTCCTGCCTAGTGTCCTCGACCCCTAGGACTTCTGCTCGATATCTTTGATCTACCAAGACTTCGAGCAAGACTTCTTGCCCAATCCTCTTGATCAGGAGTTCTTGCGTGCCCAATCCATTTAACCAGGACTTCTTTTCCTAGCCTCAACTAGGACTTTTCCTGCACACTTAGTTAACATCGTTTAATAACACATCAGCTTAACTTTGAACCTTTGTCAACTTCAAAATCAAGTTCGATTATCTGGTACTTCTTGCATTAATACCCTTTTTGATTAATATGGCAACATAGTTCAAAATTAAGTAAATATAAATCATACAAAACAAATATTAAAAAAAATGCTCCCCTTAACTTAGTCTCTCATTCTAAAAAATGTCTTAGGGAACGATAACTTTTAATCTATTTTCTTCCCCTTTGACATATATCAAAAACCAACAGGGAGTCAAAACATTACCAAGTTGTTATGAAAAATATGCAATTAGAAATGTAGAAAACATTTTTTCCATGTAAAAAAACTCAAAATTGTTAAGCGAAGAAAAATATTTTGCTAAGTTTTCCAAATGGACTTTCAAGAATATGTGAAGTTAGAAAACATGAATTTTCTAAACAGAGTTGTCAAAGGAAAGTTTCAAATGAACTTTCAAGGTATAAATTTTTCAAATTATAGAATTTTCAAACATATAATTTTCAAAATAAAGAATTTTTAAATCCCCGTTAATTAAAACTCTCCCCGTGAAGGTTTTGAAATCATACTTATTTTTCAAAAATATTTTAAAACTTGTTGTGTATCCCCCTTTAACTTCTATCTAAAACATTTATTAGAGGAAAAATATGCATATTTGAAAACATTTAAAAACCTCAAAAATAAGTATTTTGAAAACATTTCCAAAAGATGATTATTGAAAATACACTTTAACAGATATTTTCAAGATCAGGGTTTTAAAAGCATATAAGAATATTCAAAAATGCTTCTAAATACCCAAATTATTATTTTCTAAGTACGTACTTGTAGATACTAGTTAAAAAAAAACTTTTTCTTTTTCAAAATATTGAAAGTATGAATAGATTTTCAAACCATGAATAAGGCTTAATTACCCAATTAAACCTAATAAAATGTAATATTTAAGCAATATTAATTATGTCCCTATAATCTGAATGATTTTAATGTACTATTTAAAATAAATCTTCTAGCAATTTGTCCATATCAAAAGTGTATAATTAGTTGATTATCAATCACGGGTTTTAATTTAGTTAATTGAATTTTGAATTATATTTAGTTAGAGTTTAGATTAATCAATTTAAAGTTTGTATTGATTTGCATTAATTATGTAGGTTAATTAATTAGTTTAGATTTAATTGATAAAAATTGTTTTAATTAGATTAAGTTAGATTAATTAAATGAATTAGATTAATTTTGTTTTAATTGAATAATTATTTAATTAGATTGAATTAATTTTATAATTAAATTAATTAAATTATTTAATTTGGTAGAATTAGTTAAATTGATTAATCAGGTTAAGTTAATTAAATTGATTAATTAGATTAAGTTAATTAAATTTATAGAGTTAGAATTAATTAAGTTAATTTGATTAATAAAGTTTTAATTAATTAATTGAGTTAGTGATTTAGATTCATTTAAATTAATTGATTGAATTTAATTCAATTTCGGGTTTAATTCAAGTTAATTAATTATTTAGTTTAATGTTAATTAATTAAATTTGATTAATTAAATGAATTTCTGATTAATTAATTAAATTAGAATTTTTTAGTTTAGTTTGAATTAATTTAGATTTATTTATTTTTAATTAAGTTTGGATTACTTGTAGTTAATTAGTTTAGGGTTAAGTTAGAAATTAGTTTAGGGTTAACTAATTCTATTGATTAAGTAACTTTCAGATTAATTAATTAAATAGGTGTTAACAAAGTGTTAATTAAATTACTTAGGTTGAATAAATTAGATTAATTAATTATGTAAGATTAACTAATTATGTTAAATAAATTAGATTAATTAATTAGGTTGAACTTTAATTGAAGTTTAATTGATTATTAAAGTTTTAGGTTAAGATTAAATAAACATTTTGATTAATTGTATTAAGTTGAATTGATTAAGATTACATTAGATTTAATGATAACGTTAACCTAAGTTTCAATTGAGGTTAGGTTAAAATCATTAAATTTAATTTTTAAATTTTAAACTTTAATTTTAATTTAGATTGGTTTAGTTAATCTTTTGAATTAAAGATTAGGTTTATTTTCATGTCGAATTCATTAAATTAGTTAAATTAAGTAGATTAATTAACTTGATTAATTAAGCTTTAATTAATTAAAGTTTATGTAAGATCTATATAAAGTTTTAATTAAATTAATTTTGTTAATTAAGTTAATTTTTTAAAATAGCTAATTTTGTTTAAGTTTAATTAACTTAAGTTTTAATACAGTTTAAAGTTAGTTTTATTAAATTTAAGTTAATTTTGTAAATTTTTAATTAAGTTAATTTTCTTAAATTTTAATTAAGTTAATTTGATTGATTTAATTAAGTTAATTTTCTTAATTTTGATTAAGATGATTTGATTTATTTTAATTAAGTTAATTTGGTTAATTTTAATTAAGTTGATTTGATTAATTTTAATTTAGTTGATTAAATTAAATTAATTATTTGAAATTTAATTCAATTTTGGGGTTAATCTAAGTTAATTAATTATTTAGTTTGGTATTAATTAATTAAATTTGGTTTACTTAGGTTAATTATTTAGTTTAGGTTTAACTAATTTGATTAATTAAGTACATTTCACTTTAATTAATTACATAGGTGCTAACTAAGTTTTAATTAAACTAATTAGGTCGAATAAATTATATTAATTAATTATGTTAAATTAATTAATTAATTATGTTAAATTAATTAGGTTAAATTAATTTGGTTATTAGAATGTATTTGACTAATTAATTAAATTAAATTATGTGTTTCAATTAAATTAATTAGATTCGATTAAGTTCTTAAGTTGGATTAATTTATTTATTGTGTTTGATTAATTAGTTTTAATTGATTTAAATTAATTAAGTTAAATTAATTTAAATTTTCTAATTAAGTAGATTAATTAAATGAATTTTGTTAACTAATGTCAAAGAATTTCTCTCATCAAATATCATAAGATATATGTTTTATTTATATACAAAATTAGTATCTTTTCTAAGAAATAATTAGAACTCTATTTTAGGAAATAAATAAGGATTTTATTCTAAAAAATAATTTATATTTTAGGTAAAATACAAATTATGATACATCAAATTATCCCTAGCTATATTTATAATATTTTAATTGTTAAATCCAACATTTTTATACCATTCCGGAAAATGTTTTGAAAAAAGTCCAGAGTTTCCGAGCTCTTAGAAGAAGTTTCAGGATTCAAATGGTATAAAACTAAACATCCTAAGGGATGAGAAACTATAGATGGGGGCTTAGTTGGAATTTGGTATGTTAGGAGGACTAAAACGCAAAAATGCCATCACTCATAAGCTACGGTCGCGTCCTCTTTTCCCTTACTGATCGCATCCAAATCCCGCCACCCTCGATTCCTCTTCTTCCCACACCTCACGGGCCATTGTCGGCGACAACTCTCGCTTCCTCCATCACGAGTCTCGACGGAGCAGAAGGGGCAGCCAGGGCTGATATAGAGTCTGGCTGGCGGAGGTATCAAGATCCCCTCCCTTAAAATCGATCTACTCGCCAGATCAGGAGGAGAAGGAGTTGTCCAAGCCGACAAAGGGAAACGTCTAGGCCAGACATTGGAATTTCAGCTAGGTAAGCCTGAGTTCGTCGGATTTCGACTTGTTTCCCTTGGATCAACTCGATCTGGTGCTCCAATGGTGATACCAATTGTATCCTGATTTAGGGATTGCTCCGGTTCTCCCCTGTTGAGGTTGAGTGCTGGATTCCTTGGAGTGGATCTAGGGTTCATCGGAG
This sequence comes from Boesenbergia rotunda, assembly GCA_024364735.1. Lineage (NCBI taxonomy): Eukaryota > Viridiplantae > Streptophyta > Magnoliopsida > Zingiberales > Zingiberaceae > Boesenbergia > Boesenbergia rotunda. Next base: position 486,833 of record JAGFNQ010004396.1, on the reverse strand, counting down.
AGGGATTGCGTGTGTATCAACTCAGGTAAAGTTTATGTGCTTGCATCAATGTTGAATGGATTGGTTTGGATTGTATAGATCGGTGGAGATTATTCATGATTTTGCCGAGCTGACTAGATCAGTGGATGCACTTGTTTGCTTGCCGAATTGTAGAGTTTTCAGCGATGTCCTGTTCTACTCAACTCATATGAAATCAGTGTGTTTGGGTTTGTAAAGGTCACTGTGAGCTTCATTGTCTGGTGGATCTTTCCTTCTGCTTATTGTGAGGTTCTGAACTTGGAGCTGGGGAAAGGATTTGGCTTTGGGAGTGTCTGAGATTTGAGGTAAGAAATTGTTATGGATGTTATGGTTTCATAGGTTGCATTGGTTAGGAACTTTTACGCTGTGATGGGAGCTCTGTTCAATTTATGCTCTGAACGAATTTGTGCTAGCTCATTTTTGGGATGCTTTATACTGAACTAATTTATTTGGGAACTGGTTTGGATCAGTTTAGGAAACTTGGTATTAGGATTTTGTGGAGTGTTTGCCATAAGATACTTGGGTGATTAGGATGAGATTGGGTTTAGTATGAAATTTAACCCTAATAATCTAAGGGTGGTGATTTCGAATTTAGGAGGACCTAATTTTAATTACGATGAGTAATTAGAAATCTCTTTATTTAATTAGACATAATTAAATAAAAGGGGACAATTGGGTTAACCCTAATATGGTTTAGGGATTTATTAGCTAGTTATCATATCTGTGTAATAGCTAATTAAATATATCCTTGATACAGGGGCTTGATTGGATTATTAGCGGGTGGTTCTTTATCTGCTTTGATATAAACTTCTACTATTTGAAGGCGAGTACTTCTTGCTTGTATTCTGTAGATCTACTTTACCTTTTATGCATGACTATTTGTTATTTATACAGTAGGCAGATATTTACCTTTATCTGCTACCGTTTTGCTATCCTGCTTGATACTTATGCTTGACCTTAGATATGATCTAAATTTCCTTTCTATACAGTCTTGTGTTTTGTTATCTAATCTTGTATAGCATTGGTATGGGCATGTGTATGTAGATATAGCATAGCTCACCATTGTGTGCTTGCATTGATTGATTCTAGTCATACTTGCATGTGTGTCTGGATATAGGATGATCGAGTTATGATACATGTTTACGACCTTTGCATGGTAGGTTGTGTTATGTGTTGATGACCTGGTAGGGGTTGCATGTGTTAGAGTCATGCACCATACCTGCACTGTTGCATGTCGGCGATCAGCAACTCCCTTGTGATTGAGCCTATCGTCTTTCGTCACATGATATGCAAACACGGTCACTCATGAGTTAGTGGATACCGCTGGGTGTGTGCATTTGCTCTGTACTGCTCTGCTCGACCGCTCATAGGTAGTGGGTTCGGAGCGTGGTAGCAGGCAGGGATCCCTTTTCTTACCATACACCAGAGAAGATGAGAGAGATATCTCCCCCATATATACATGGGGCGGAGCGAGAGCTCCACCAGCATCCTATCCACTCAGTCATTCAGGAGTAGTGATGGCAGAGTGCGGACAGTGTCACAACTCTACCTACTCGGCCAACACATTATCGCATGTCTCGGTGGCTTGACTAGTATTAGGGGGTGACCTTGACATTGCATCATGTGCATATGATGCATTTGTGCATTTGATTGTGTTTGCAGCATTTATTTGTTACACTTGTTTGACATGCACATACAGGATATACTTTTGTGTGGTTTGATAACCGTGCACTTGCTCGTATGATACGAGTCCTATTATGATCATGATAGACTAATTTCTGGTATGTACAGTTTTTAATTATTTCAGTTATGCATACTTTTGATACTATTGTTGAGACTGTATCCTGTTGTATATGTATAGCTTGTTTAGCTACTTTTTTGTCATGCATATCTTTTTATATACCCGCGGAGTCCATTTGGACTCATCACCCACCACTATGTTTTGTTTTCAGGTTGATAGCTCATCGGAGGAGCCCAGTTGTCGGTCCTGGTCCCTACGACTCCGTTGTTGGGTGCTTCTGCTAGTTTTGTTTTCATTTTATAGCATTCTTTATGCATTGTATTCATTTTCATATATTGTGGATTTGTATTCGCGATCCATTCGTACGGTATTGTATTTTTGAGTCCTTTGTTGGACTTTACGATGTGATTTTGCTGCGTGCCTACCCCGAGGGCAACACAGGTGAGTTTTATGTTTCAGTATTGTGGTGTTTCATTATCTTATGCATTGTATATATATGTTTTGTGGTCTGAGGGCAATATTTATCTACGTGTGTTTGTATGTATGTGTAAATTATCCGCCAGATAGGGGAGGTGCTGTCCGAATTTATATTGGATCAACGGCACCGTTGGTCTTGGGGCGTGACATTAATACTCCCCCTCAAGCTGGAGAATATAAATCATATGCACCCAGCTTGTTACATATATAGTCAATTCGGGGCCCTCTAAGTGCATTAGTGAATATATCTGTTAGTTGATCATGTGAGTTGATATAACTAGTAGATATTTCTCCAGATACAACTTTCTTTGAAAAAGTGGTAGTCGACTTCAATATGCTTTGTCTTCTCATGAAAAACTAGATTTGATGTGATATGTATGGCGACCTAGATGTCACATATAAGTGACATTTGTGTAATCTCTCCCAATCTTAGTTTCTGAAGCAACTGTTTGAGCCATGTAAGCTCTTGAGTGTCTATGACCATAGCTCAATACTCTGCCTCTGCACTGGATCTTGCTGCAACCTTCTTTTTTTTGTTTTTCCAAGAAACAAGATTATCTCCGACAAATATACAAAACTTAGAAGTAGATCTCCGATCAGTGGGAGAACCTGCCCAATCTGCATTAGAATACCCTACGACTCGAGTATATCCTTTGTCTCTGTACAAAAGACTCTTTCTTAGAGCGCCTCTGATATATCGAATAATGCGGATCACATCATCCTAATGTTCCTTGCATGGAGATTTGAGAAACTAACTTACTACACTTACTGCAAATGAGATGTTTGGACGAGTAACAGTAAGATAGCTTAGTTTCTCTACTAATTGCGTGTATTGTTCAGGATCTGGAAGAGACTCCCCCTCATGTGGCAAGAGCTTGACATTAGGATCCATGGGATTATCAACTGTCTTTGAGTTTAACAATAGGATCCAAGGACGTCCTTGTTAGGGTAATCGACCCAAGTATGATCTGGAGGATCATAGGTTTTGATGTGTGTGTCAATATGGGTAAGTTAGGGTGTGGTGTTGGACTAATATGTGTATGTGAGTGTGCATGTTTGCAGGTACACATAGACTTGGTTGGATGTCTTCAGGTGAAGGGTGGCATGGAGGCAAGCTGTTGGCTTGCGTGCGCATCTGAGGGACCATGGACAAAGCAGGTACGATGAGCCGAAGGAAGCAGACTTCGAGGCATACGTGAAGGATAGCATGAAGGCAAGCTGCGGGCTTGTGTGCGTATCCGAGGGACGAGGGCCAAATCGAAGAGGGCTTGAAGGTGACAGATCGAGGTTGTTGGAGCAGAGACGATGAGCCGAGGGACGCGGACTTTGAGGCATGCGTGAATGGTGGCATGGAGGCAAGCCGAGGGCTTGCGTGCGCATCCAAGGGACGGGAGCCGAAGACGAAGAGGGTGTGAAGGCAATAGATCGAGACTGCTGATTGAAGAGTCAACCAGGTCGTGAGGGTCCGTGTGTGAGTGTTTGTACTCGAGAACTAAGCCGGGAGGGTTCAAGTGCGCAGAGAAATGTACTCGGGAAGGGTAACCCTAGGCTTAGGGAAGGACCAGTCGAATGCCCCAGGGGTAGTCGACTAGTGATGGCTGGTGATTAGAACGTTGAGCGCAACGGTCGAATCTGAGTGGGACCAGTCGACTGCCCCAGGGGCAGTCGACTGGTAGCGGCCATTTCAGACTCAAGCTCTATTTAAAAGAGCTCGTTTCAGGCTTTTCTTTCTTGGTGAAACTTGCTTGGTCAAAGCTTGTTAGTAGCCTTTTGTCCTCAGGTAGTGTCCAGAAGTTGTGGTGAGGTTTCTCCACCCACAAAGAGCTACGAGATCTAGCTGGATGTGCTCCAGGGAATCATCCAATGACGGATTAGGGATCACCCACCTTACGGGCAGCCATGGAGTAGGAGTTTTATTTCCGAACCACGTAAATAGGTGTGTTCCTTTCGTTAGTTTTATCTTTATTAGTATATTCCGCTTGCGCACTAATGATTATAGGAAGAACGAATCGAAAGAAGCTATTCACCCCCCTCTAGCTTGACGCACACGATCTAACAAGTGGTATCAGAGCGAAGGTCCACTCTCATTGGAATAACTGCCAAAAGAGCACAAGCTAGAGGAAAGAATGATGGAAAACAAGTTGGGGGATGATATCAATACGCCACCTCCTTATGACCATGAAGATTTTGCCTATTGGAAGACAAGAATGAGGACTTGGCTTGGAATGAATTGGGAGTGCATGGTGGTGCTAGAAGGACCATTGGAGATTCCAAGAGACAAGCACGAGAAAAAGCTCCAACCTAGATATTGGACTAAGGAGCAACAAGAATAATCTAGGGCAAATAAGAAGGTAATTGATATATTAGTTAATATTTTGCCTAATAATGTTTTGAGTGGTGTAGGTGAGTATAAAAATGCATATGAGTTGTTGAACAAGTTGGAAGAATGTCATGAGAACCCTACAAAGGCTCAAATAGTGGAAGAGCCCAAAAAAGTAAGTTCAATGGTCCAAGAAGATCAAGAAGAAAAAGAGTTGCCAATCTCATTAAGTGAAGAGGCGCAATCAAGTGAAAGATCATCCACCTCATCAAGAGAAGAAGAAGAGGTATCAACTTCAAGAATTGAGGGGGAGGAGAGATCTGCTTCTATACCGGAGCAAGAAGAAGCTCCTACCTTCACCAAAGTCAAATCAAAAGAGCACATCATATGCTTTGGTTGCAACAAGAAGGGGCACTACAAGGACAAGTGTCCATTAGGTAAAAGGGAGGTAAACCCTAAATCCAGCTCAATTCATTTTAAATCGAATGTGGGTTGTAGGAAAAAGAAAGAAAAGAAGCACATTAGGTGCTATACTTGCGGGGAGCTAGGACACTATCACACCCAATGTCCAAGAAAAGGAGAGCTCAAGAAGATAGAGCATTTAAGAAGATGGGAAAAAGAGGAAAAGAAAATGAGCTCACATCTAGGGGGAGCCACAAGGGTAAGGGAGGTAATCTCTCTTCAAATGTGGTTATGAATGCTAGAAATAATAATGATTGATTGCCTATGCGTACGTTTGGTTTTAAGTATCATGATAGAAATAGAAATACTATTGCGTGCCAAAATGCTAAAGATTCCATGTTTCATGATAAACCTAGGATTTTTAGATTTAAGGACCAAGGTATTAACCCTAAGAAAGGGAGACACATGCCTAGAAAAATGAGTAGATCTAGGAATGATCACAATGGACATGGTGATACTAAGGTTAGAAATTTAGAAAAGGAAAATCAAGTTTTGAAAGCAAAGCTTGATAAATTAGAAAAGAACCTAGATAGACTCATTAGAGGGTCCAAGGGATTGGGTGTAATACCGAAGGATCAACACATTAGAAATGATAGGCCAGGTCTAGGATATCACCCTAGGAGGTCAAATGATAGTAAAAATCATATGGCAAGGTGCCATATGACTATAGCAAAGAAAAGATCAAAAATGGCAAGGAAAAGCCATTTAAAAGGGAAAAGAAGGATTTGACCAAGAAAAAGGTATATAAAGTTAAGAGAGTGATAGGTGAAAGTCAAGAAGCACCGGAGGAACACCGGTGTGGTCTTGCCTTTGTAGATAAGTCACCTAGGGAGGTGACTAGGGCTAAGAGTGTTGAGGCAATCTATGGTTCGGAGTGACCATGTGTTTTGATGTTTGGGCAAAGAGTTTAAGTTAGATTTTCCCTTATGTTCTAATATGTGTATGTGAGTGTGCTGGATGTGCATGTTACACATATGGACTTAGCTGGATGGCTTCGATACGGTGAAGGGTGGCATGGAGACAAGCTGGAGGCTTGTGTGCACCCGAGGGACCATGGATAGCAGGGATGATGAGCCGAGGGGCACGGACTTCGAGGCATGCGTGAAGGATGACATGGAGACAAGCTGGAGGCTTGTGTGCATCCGAGGGACGGGAGCCGAAGACGAAGAGGGCGCGAAGGCAACAGTCAAGGCTACTGGTGAATAGTCAACTTGTTGATGCAGTCTGACCCTGATTGTTGTTTTAGTGTTGACACCGATTTTAGTTTAGGTTAATGAGATGAGTCTGGTTTAAGTCCAGGTCGGGGACTGGGCATGACTCCCGGTGAGTGAAGCCGGGTTATGGAAACCCTGGTGAGTGAAGCCAGGTGATTGGAAACCCCAGTGAGTGAAGCCGGGTCCTGGTGAGTGAAGTCAGGTGATTGGAAACCCCGGTGAGTGAAGCCGGGTCCTGGTAAGTGAAACCAGGTGATGGAAATCCCGGTGAGTGAAGTCGGTCCTGGTGAGTGAAGCCAGGTGACGGAAATCCCGGTGAGTGAAGCCAGGTGATTGAAATCCTAGTGAGTGAAGCCGGGTCCTGGTGAGTGAAGCCAGGTGACTGAAATCCCGGTGAGTGAAGCCGGGTCCTGGTGAGTGAAGCCAGGTCAATGAAATCCTGGTGAGTGAAGCCAGGTCCTAGTGAGTGAAGCTAGGTTGACTGAAATCCCGGTGAGTGAAGCCGGGTCCTAGTGAGTGAAGCTAGGTGATCGAAACCCTAGTGAGTGAAGTCAGGTCCTAGTGAGTGAAGCTAGGTTGAATGAAGTCCCGGTGAGTGAAGCTGGGCACGGAGTCTTGGTCCGGGGGACTGAGCACAAGTCAGAGAAGGCTAGGTAGCTTGTTCTCTGGACTTAGGGTTGAATTGGGAGTCGCTGGATCGATTTGGAGATCGATCAAGGAGTTGGCACGAACTCCTGTTGTGGATCGGTCTGGTGACCGATCCAGGGAAGTCTGATCGGTCTAGTGACCGATCAGGGAGAGAACAGAAAGGTTTCTGTTTGGCCTCTGATCGGTCTGGTGACCGATCAGAGAGAGGTCAGATGGGTTCTGAGAGTTCTGTGAGGAACTTTGATCGGTCAGTGTAATCGATCAAATTGTCGTGAGAATTCTCACCATGACCAATCAGGATGGCTCCTGATCGGTCAGTGAGTGACCTGATCGGTCACCAGACCGATCAGGGCACAACCTGATCGGTCAGGTGACCGATCAGACCCTTGTGGCTGTGGGAGCTGGAGGAAACCCAGCTAATTAAGGATCAGTCTGGTGACCGATCCCTGAGCTGTGATCGGACAGTATGACCAATCACAGATAAGTCCGCGATCCCAGTTTTCTCACTGTGGACCGATTAGGCTGGAGCCTGATCGTTCAGGGCTTACCCTGATCAGTCTGGAGACCAATTAGGGTCATCTCTGATCGGTCTGGTGACCGATCAGTAGCTCAAAACTTTAATTCAAATACGCTGTCAGACTTCTGATTGCGTCTGCTTCCCTCTGTGTTTTCTCTGATGCTTACAGATTCTCTTTGATTTCATTTGCTAAGTGTCTTTTAAGTGTGCAGGTGATACAGGGATGCTTCAAACAATGGAGGAGAGTCAAATGGGGACTTTCCATGTATTAGGTTTGGCTGTTTCTCCTTCTCAGGTTTCAACGGACGCTGACGCTGCTGGCAACGACTGGAAGCTGACCTGGGGCTCGACTGGGGCTCTACTAGAGAGGGTTCAGGGAGTCCAGGAGAGCTCAGTGGTAGCTGGGCAGTTGCAGGTGGGCAGCTGTGAGCTGCAGAGGAGCGTCTGTGACCTGTCTATGAGCAGCAGGTTAAGTGCTGGCTAGCGAAGAAGAGAAGGGATCTTTTCTTTGGCTACAACTCAGAAACACTCTGGAGAAGCACTCTGATCCTTGAAGCAACTCTTTGAGACACTGCAAACTTGAGCGCTTGGAAGAGGCAGATGTTGGTGCAGTCTGACCCTGATTGTTGTTTTGGTGTTGACACCGATTTAAGTTTGACTTAAGGTTGGTTGAATTCGGGTTAAGTCCAGGTGGATTGGGAGATCGCACGCTGGCGTGTGAAAAGTCCTAGCTTGGAGGGCTAGGTGTGAAAAAGTCCTAGCTTGGAGGGCTAGGTGTGAAAAGTCCTAGCTTGGAGGGCTAGGTGTGGAAATTCCTAACTTGGAGGGTTAGGTATGGAAAAGTCCTAGCTTAGAGGGCTAGGTATGAAAATTCCTAACTCGGAGGGTTAGGTGATTGAAAATCTCGGTGAGTGAAGCCGGGTCCTGATGAGTGAAGCCAGGTTGACTGAAGTCCCAGTGAGTGAAGCTGGGCATGGAGTCTTGGTTCGAGGGACCAAACACGAGTCAGAGAAGGGCTGGAGGCTTGTTCTCGTGACTTGGAGTGGATTTTGCTCTACCTAGATCGGTCTGGTGACCGATCAGGGAGCATACAGTGAGTTTGGAAACTTTACTGCTCGGCTCCTGACAGGTGACCGATCAGGGAGCATACAGTGAGTCTGGGAACCCTACTGCTCGGCTCTTGATCGGTCTGGTGACCGATCAGAGATACTGTTCGGATCATTCTGGTGAACGATCAAACGTCGCAGACTTCTCACTATAACCGATCAGGTTGGAGCCTGATCGGTCGGAGGGTGGCCTGATCGATCACCAGTCCGATCAGGCCACATCCTGATCGGTCTGGGGACTGATCAGGAGGTTTGAACTGCGAAGCTGGGAAATCACCCTACAAAGGGGTGGATTGGTCTGGTGACCGATCCACGACTTGGGAATGGTCTGGTGATCGATCCCGGAGAAGTCGCGATTCTGATTACACGTTGGGGACCGATCAGGTTGGAGCCTGATTGGTCTGAACCCATCCTGATCGGTCTGGTGACCGATCAGGAGTCCCTCTGATCGGTCCGGTGACCGATCAGCAGCTGACAACTTTAATTCAAAAGCGCTGTCAGAGCTCTGATCGTGGTCTGATTACTACTAATACGCTACCGATACTTGTTCAGAGTCTTCTGATATTTGATCCTATGCTTGATTTCTTGTGCTAATGATCTGATTTAGTGTGCAGATGACAGAGATGAATTCAAACACTCAAGGAGGGTCAATGAGAGTCTTTCCTTGGAGCAGGTTTGTCTGTTTTCCATCTCAGGTTGCAACGGATGCTGGTGCTGCTAGAGCTGCTGACTGGGGCTTGACTGAGGGAAGCTCAGGGAGTCCAGGAGAGCTCAGTGGTAGGTGGGCAGTTGCAGCTGAGCAGCTGGTAAGCTGCAGTAGAGCGTCTTGTGGCTAGCGATGTGAGCTGGAGAAGCCAGATACTTAAAAGTGCTGAGAAGTGGAGAAGAGAGCAGAACCCTTCTTTTGGCTACAACTTCTGTGATCTTGCGACAACTTTGATCCATCTCTTGAGCAAGCAACTGTGAATCTTAAGCAACCTTCTGTTACATGAACACTTGGAAGAGAAACAAGGAGCTTGGTGAGTCCATCAGCGAGAAGACACGAAGAAGGGAGTTCTTGCGTGAGATCTGTGCTGAGTGGAGCTCGGTGAGGAGTTCACTTGTGTTCTTGCGGTTCTTAGTGCTCAGTAAGATTCCTTCTTGTGTTTCCTGTACTTAATACTCAATTCATCTTGAAATGCTATGGAGAGGTTACTCCGCTGAGAAGGAGGTTGCATTCTATCCGGATTTTCCGGGGCTTGATCTGCCGACGATCAAGGGATCGCCCACCTTAAGGGCACGCCAAGGAGTAGGGGCAAGTTATCCCCGAACCTTGTAAATCCTCTTTGTTAGCGTTTTGGTTTGTCTTTAGTTTCTGCACTTTGGTTTCACTGTTATACCTTGTATTGCTTCCGCTGTGCTACTAACCCTAAGTGCAGAAGTTCAAAAGCGAAGTCATTTTTGTGTCTGTCTATATTCACCCCCCCCTCTCTAGCCATCCAAGATCCAACATCAAAGAGCTTGGCGAGTCCATCAGCAAGACACGAAGAGCGGGGAGTTCTTGCGTGAGGTTTGTGCTGGGTGGAGCTCGGTGTAGAGTTCTTGTGTTCCTTCTGTCCTAAGTGCTCTGTAAGCCTTTTTGTTTTTGTCTCTGTGCTTTCATTTCTTATCTGTTGAGACTTGCTGTGGAGATGTTTCTCCACCGAGAAGGAGGCGTTTGTTATCCGGATTTCTGGGGCTTGATCTGCCGACGATCAAGGGATCACCCACCTCACGGGCACGCCAAGGAGTAGGGGCAAGTTATCCCCGAACCTTGTACATCGCGATGTTAGCGTCTGTGTGGTTTGCTCTCCTTGTTTTGGTTTTCTGTTTTGTTTCTATTTTTGCATTTGTCTTCCGCTGCCTAACCCATAAGTGCAGAAACTTCAAAGAGAAAGCAATTTCTGTGTCTGGTTACATTCACCCCCCTCTAGCCATCCAAGCACCAACAAGTGGTATCAGAGCTTGGGGCTCTGCTCAAACGGACTAACACCCGAGAGTCAACAAGGATGGCAATGAGAGAAGGATTTAGCACCACCCGACCTCCCTTCTTCGATGGATCTGATTTTCAGTATTGGAGGTCTCGCATGGAGTACTACCTCAAGACCGATATTGGAATGTGGTTCTCCGTGAAGGAAGGATTCATCCCTCCAAGAGACGCTGAGGGAAAAGAGTTGGAGTCCTCGCGATGGTCGGCTGAGCAAACTCACAAGGGAAAAGTCGATGCAAAGGTAGTGGTCACCTTGCAATACGGGATGACCAAGGACCAAATAATCAAAGTTGGTCCCTTCACAAGCGCAAAGGATCTATGGAACAAGCTTATCGAACTCCATGAGGGCACCCGGGACTCGAGAATAGCCAAGAGGAACTTGTTCCTTAATCAACTACAAAATCTCTCCATGAAGGAGAGTGAAACGGTAAGTGAACTTCATGGTAGATTCAAGGAGATACTCAACGGTCTCTACTCCATTGACAAAAAGGTCGAGAACCGCGACCTTGTGAGGTACGTTTTAAAAGCTTTTCCAAGGAATGTCTTGTGGTCATCCATGGTGGATGCCTACAAGGTTTCCAAGGATCTTTCCTTTGTTAAAATAGAAGACTTATTTTGTGAGATGGAATTACACGAGATCGCTAACAAAAGTCCAAAGGAGAAATGTGTAGCTTTTATGGCAGGTGACAAAAGAAAGAAGAAGGAGAAGAAGAAGGACAAGGAGGAGGAGAAGACCCACTGTCACGTAGCTTTCATGGCCTTAGAAGAGTCAAACAAGGAAAGTGATGGCGAATCGAGTGGCTCCTCAACCGCGGCTTCATCAACTTCGAATGATGAAGGGGTAATTTCTCCCGAACTAGATAAATGCTATAGAACAATAACTTGCTTGACAAACATGCTTAAAAAATCTAAGAATAATGTGAAGGTTTTAAAATTAGAAATAGAACAATTGAAAACACCTAAAGACCATGATATTGATGACTTGCATGTTAAGATTCTTGAGGATGAAAATAAGGACTTGAAGAGCGAAGTTGAAAACCTCAAGAATATTCTTGAGAAATTTTCAACTAGCTCCAAAACTTTAGATATGATCCTCAATTCACAAAGAGCGGTTTACAACAAGGCCGGTATAGGTTACCGACCTAAAGAACCCACCTTTGTATCGTTAATGTCTAGAACTCGTATTAGTTCACCAAATGGTTCTAGGGTTCATGGACGTAAGAAGAAAATGACTAAGGCATGGGTGCCCAAGGCCTTCATTGTAGATGCATTAGGCCCCAAAATTTGGGTACCTAAAACCTCTATCTTTCGGGTAGTATAGCATTGATTGAGGGGGACATCTATCAACATGGGGTGTTGATAGTAGGTGCTCCAAACACATGACCATGAATGGAAAATTCCTATTAAATTCTATGATCCCCATTGGTTTGGTTTTTGTAATGATATAAGTCTTGGCCAGTAATTTTTGATCATGAATAGTATAGTTAAGGATTGAATGAAGATTCTATGATGTTGCTTCCCCGACATAGTCTAGCGTTTTTCTTTGCTATGTATGCCATGTTTAATCTTCAGTTTACTTGGAAAGAGAGTAGGTGTAATTTGTTTCTAGTAATTGAGTTTAGGACTTAATGGAGGATTAAACTCTGATAATAAACTTGTCACGAAGTTGTTAAACTCATAAGGACTCTTGATTCTTATTAAGGAATCAATTCTAGTTAAGGGAACACCCCCAGGATGATAAACATCCATCTAATCGTATTAGAATTTGAAAGAAAGTCTGAAACTACAATTTCTGAAAGTTTCTGACATCTGATCGGTCCACCGACCGATCCAGAGTTGTTCTGATCGGTCCACAGACCGATCAGTGAGCTCACAGAACCCCGACTAATCTGTTCGGTCCCTGATCGATCCACATACCGATCAAGGACCTCCCTGATCGGTCACCAGACCGATCAGGGGTTGGCCTGATCGGTCATATAGACCGATCACGAAATTTCACGACAATCCACAGAAGTCTTTCTGTATTGGATTTGTTCGGTCCACCGACCGATCTGGCCACCCTTCTGATCGGTCCACAAACCGATCAGAAGGTTCTCAAAAATCTCGCAAACTCTCTGTTCGCTGATCGAACGGTGGATCCGTTCCACTACATTAAAACTGGTTGGTGGATCGGTCCACCAACCTATTAACTCTCTCTATCCCTTACTTCTCTAACCCTAGCCGACCGAATCCCCTCTACCTCCACTTCCTGCGCGTGAGCTCAAGCTTCCTGCAATCTTCTCCTTGCGATGTGTGAGGTCTTGTGAGGTTGCGAGTTTTTCCCTGCGGTGTGTGGCTGCCGTGAGTTCCTTCTCGCGAAGCACTCGTGTGTTCTTCTTCCTGCGCAAGTCCTTTGCGCCCTTTGGGAGTTCCTCTGAAAGTTGCTGTCAAGACTTTCTCCAACCAACCGAATGGCACCAAAGTGAGCTTATTCATCATACCTGTGAATTTTTCCTTATATAATTGCTTAACTTATGTGTTTGGTGCTAACCATAATTTTTATCTTGTGACCTTACCGTGACTGTTACTGTGGTCTTCCCTTATGATAATTTTTTTTATCAACTTGTGCCTGTGCCGTGACCTTGCTCTTAATCCTCACTGATAATTTTCTTCACTGATCATTATGTGTTCAATTCAACAATATCACTTGTGTCGTGACCTTCCAATGCTCAATTTACTTATCCTTAATCTAATATTTTGTGTCATGATCTTACTTTCTTTTGATCATTATTATGGTTCAATTGATCCATTCAAATGATGTCCTCTAATTCATCATTTGGACAAGCATTTGTATATGGAAGTCTTCTAAGGGCAAAGAACCTGTCGAGGGGACCTTAAAGGGAAAAGGCCCTTCATCTTCTACACCGTCTCGTAGGTCTCAACCTTCCTCTAATTCATGATTTCCCAACTCACATCTTGAACAGGCCTTCCAACGTTGCACCTTCAAACTTCTCCCTTGTCGATCTGTAGACAGAGCATTTGTATATGAACATTGTCCATTGGTGAAACAGATTATAAAATATTATGAACTGGAATCAATATTGTTTCTTGAACGGGATATCAATATTGATTTGGTGTCAGAATTCTATAATAACCTTGTGAGTGACGGTGGCACGGGGTTTACCACCCGGGTCGCCCGAACCAATCTTAATTTTAGTTATCCCATTTTCTCTGAGTATCTAGCGTGTCGACGATCGGGTAATATCTTTCCATTCTACCCTTGTCTTCCAGAGCCTCTGCCAGCTCCTTTCGCTGAGGTCACTCCTGATTCTATCTACGAGCACTTTTACGGCCACCCTAGGCTGGATGGTCTCGATGAGCTTGGTGGTGACTTCCCCACTTTTGCTGCTCTCCGACTATCTCCAGTTGATTATATCCTTTTCAAAATCATAACCAACTGTCTACTGCCAATCACTTTAAAACCTCTATTGAGATTCGCCCTTTCCACTGCGTGATGCTCTATGGGATGCATTGGCAGCTCGATTTTGACATCATGATGGCCATCTATTTTTCCATTATCACCTATAGTCAGATCCAGCGTCATACAATCTACATGCCTTTCGAGCACTCATTACTGACTGGCTTCAGCTATCCGGTATAGATGTGTCCAAGGGCAGGACTGTGCCGATGGTTTGGTAAGACTGCAAACTTGGTAAACGTGCGTTTGCCAAGTCTGGCATCATTGTTGGACCTCAGGACCAGGGCCTTATATGGAAGGATGGGCGAGGTCTAGGAAAGCTACCTCGGGGCGCACACATACAGGTACCAGCCGCACCATCTGGACATCACGAGGCGCCCGTAGCAGCATATGAGGGGTAGGAGCCGGATCCTGACCTCTGATGGCAGGTCACAGAGCTAGAGAAGACGATATAGCATGAGCTTCATGTGTCAGAGCTCTGGCGGCAGGGGATCAGCTCCGAGGTCTCTCAGATGCGTACCAGTCAGGAGGCCTTTCAGACTGCGATCCAGTCTAGGGTTGATACGATGCACGCCGCAGCAGGCATGGTTTGAGGAGTGGCGCGCTTGGGCAGCTGGTCATCCGTACCAGCCTACATTTCCTGGAGCTGCGCCCTCCAGCAGCACTGCCCCGGGGTCTTTCCTACCAGACGATGACACGACATATGACCCCATGCAGTCTGATGACCCACTTGCCCAGGATTGATTGTGCTTGTACTCTGATTTTGGTTATGCTTCCATCTGACTATCTGACTGATTTCATGTATGACTTGCTATTTCATGGTTATTGCTATTTGATGCCATCTTCTATTTCATATGATGCATATGATTTTCCTTTCATGATTTATCTTTATCATATGCCTTTCATATGACTTCGAATTAATCATATCATGTTTGTCTTGGGAAAACCCTGGTTTGAGGGGAAGGAATTTTAAACTTAACGACCAGTCTACACCTTTTTCGGTGTTTGAAAAAGGAGGAGAGTGTGGTTAGTTAAGTTTAGGATAATTACAAGTTTAACTATTGTAAGGGGAGGACTCTGATTCTCCTACGATAGTGAGATTTGACTACAATTGATTTCAAATACCTAAACTTAAAATTGGGTTGTCAAACAACAAAAAGGGGGAGATTGTTGATGCAGTCTGACCCAGATTGTTGTTTTGTGTTGACATCGATTTTAGTTTAGGTTAATGAGATGAGTCTGGTTTAAGTCCTAGTCGGGGACAGGGCACGACTCCCGGTGAGTGAAGCCGAGTTATGGAAACCCTGGTGAGTGAAGCCAGGTGATTGGAAACCCCAGTGAGTGAAGTCGGGTCATGGTAAGTGAAGTCAGGTGATGGAAATCCCGGTGAGTGAAGCCGGGTCCTGGTGAGTGAAGCCAGGTGACGGAAATCCCGGTGAGTGAAGTCGAGTCCTGGTGAGTGAAGCCAGGTGATTGAAATCCCGGTGAGTGAAGCCAGGTCCTGGTGAGTGAAGCCAGGTGACTGAAATCCCGGTGAGTGAAGCCGGGTCCTAGTGAGTGAAGCCAGGTGAATGAAATCCTGGTGAGTGAAGCCAGGTCCTAGTGAGTGAAGCTAGGTTAACTGAAATCCCGGTGAGTGAAGCCGGGTCCTAGTGAGTGAAGCTAGGTGACCGAAACCCTGGTGAGTGAAGCCAGGTCCTAGTGAGTGAAGCTAGGTTGATTGAAGTCCCGGTGAGTGAAGCTGGGCACGGTGTCTTGGTCCGGGGGACTGAGCACGAGTCAGAGAAGGCTAGGTAGCTTGTTCTCTGGACTCAGGGTTGAATTGGGAGTCGCTGGATCGGTCTGGAGATCGATCAGGGAGTTGGCACGAACTCCTATTATGGATCGGTCTGGTGACCGATCCAGGAAAGTCTAATCGGTCTGGTGACCGATCAGGGAGAGAACATAAAGGTTTATGTTTGGCCTCTGATCGGTCTGGTGACCGATCAGAGAGAGGTCAGATGGGTTTTGAGGGTTCTGTGAGGAACTTTGATCGGTCAGTGTAACCGATCAAATTGTCGCGAGAATTCTCACCCTGACTGATCAAGATGGCTCCTGATCGGTCAGGTGATCGATCAGGCCCTTGTGGCTGTGGGAGCTGGAGGAAACCCAGCTAATTGAGGATCGGTCTGGTGACCGATCCCTGAGCTGTGATCGGACAGTATGACCGATCACAGATAAGTCCGCGATCCCAGTTTTCTCACTGTGGACCGATCAGGCTGGAGCCTGATCGTTCAGGGCTTACATTGATCAGTCTGGAGACCGATTAGGGTCATCTCTGATCAGTCTGGTGACCGATCAGTAGCTCAAAACTTTAATTCAAATACGCTGTCAGACTTCTGATTGCGTCTGCTTCCCTCTGTGTTTTCTCTGATGCTTACAGATTCTCTTTGATTTCATTTGCTAAGTGTCTATTAAGTGTGCAGGTGATACAGGGAGGATTCAAACAATGGAGGAGAGTCAAATGAGGACTTTCCATGTATCAGGTTTGGCTGTTTCTCCTTCTCAGGTTTCAACGGACGCTGGCGCTGCTGGCAACGACTGGAAGCTGACCTAGGGCTCGACTGGGGCTCGACTGGAGAGGGTTCAGGGAGTCCAGGAGAGCTCAGTGGTAGCTGGGCAGTTGCAGGTGGGCAGCTGTGAGCTGCAGAGGAGCGTCTGTGACCTGGCTATAAGCAGCAGGTTAAGTGTTGGCTGGCGAAGATGAGAAGGGATCTTTTCTTTGCCTACAACTCAGAAACACTCTGGAGAAGCACTCTGATCCTTGAAGCAACTCTTTGAGACACTGCAAACTTGAGTGCTTGGAAGAGGCAGAGAGCTTGGCGAGTCCATCAGCAAGACACGAAGAGAGGGGAGTTCTTGAGTGAGGTTTGTGCTGGGTGGAGCTCGGTGTAGAGTTCTTGTGTTCCTTCTGTCCTAAGTGCTCTGTAAGCTTTCTTGTTTTTGTCTCTGTGCTTTCATTTCATATCTGTTGAGACTTGCTGTGGAGGGGTTTCTCCACCGAGAAGGAGGCGTTTGTTATCCGATTTTCCAGGGCTTGATCTGCCGACGATCAAGGGATCGCCCACCTCACGGGCACGCCAAGGAGTAGGGGCAAGTTATCCCCGAACCTTGTACATCGCGGTGTTAGCGCCTGTGTAGTTTGCTCTCCTTGTTTTGGTTTTCTATTTTGTTTCTGTTTCTGCATTTGTCTTCCGCTGCCTAACCCAAAAGTGCAGAAACTTCAAAGAGAAAGCAATTTCTGTGTCTGGCTACATTCACCCCCCCTCTCTAGCCATCCAAGTGTTGGTGCAAGTTGCATCAATGATGTCTTCCTCTAAGTGTTTTAATGTTTGACAATACACTTAAGTTAGTGATACATAGAACAAGGGAGGGTGAGCAATGGAGGAGTAACCAAAGTGGAAGAAAAATCCTAGTTAACCTAGGCACTAAGACTTGGTGAGTGAAGCTGGGCACTAAGACCTGGTGAGTGAAGCTGGGCACTAAGTCCTGGCAAAGGGCTGGGCACCGAAGACCTGCTCAGAAGGTGGGAACGAAGTCCTGGTCGAGGACTGGGCAAGAAGACCTGCCCGAGGGTTGGGCACCGAAGACCTGGTTCGGGGAATTGGGCACGAAGACCTGGCCGAGGGTTGGGCACCGAAGTCCTGGACTTAGGGTTTGGGCACGAAGTCTTGGTCCGAGGGACTGAGCAACTTAGCTGAGTGATGACTAAGGACAGAAGTAGAGAACGGGTCAGGGTTCGGGCGTCTCGAGGTCCGAAAGTATCGGAAGCTAAGTAAAAGTCCACCCGAAGGACTTGGTGGCAACCGTCTCCTGAAAGGAGTAGGTGAAAGGCGCGTTCTCGGGGGTGGAAACTTGTGTCGGTTCAACCTAGGGTTTCGTAGAAAATCGAAGTCCGAACCAAGTCCTTATGGCTAATATTGTATGTATATTTGGTTTGTGTTTGTGTATCTTGCAGGTACCAAGAACCGGAGACAAAGCAGACAAAAGGCTAGAAAACAGCCAAGCCAGGCGCCCCCACTGATGGGGGTGCCTAGATCAAAGCTTAAAACCCAGTCTTGGGTTGAAAACCTTGAAGCCAGGCGCCCAGTATGATGGGGGAGCCCAAGACAAAGAGAAAAGTTTCAGTTTAGTTGAAGAAGGCAGAATAGGCTTCAAGCAGGGCGCCCGGGAGGTCCGGGGTGCCCGGGAGGTCTGGGGCGCCCAAGTTGAAAGTTGTATTTGCTGTTTCGAGTTCGAAACATAGATAAGCCTTCACGCAGGCGCCCTGGAGTTCCGGGGCGCCCTGGTCAGAGGTTTTATCAGCTGCGGCGAGGTCGGCGCGGGGATAAGGCTTGACCGAGTTTGTAGGGGCGCCCCCAGCGTATCAGGCGCCCGTACGAAGCTTATATAAGGGGCTTCGACCCCTCTGCTTCAAACACAACTGCTGAAAGTGATTCTGAGCATTCTGACCGACGACAACGCGCTAATGATGAGGCTCTACGACCGGGAGGCTCCAGGAGGAAGTCCGCGGCACTTCGGAGGTCCAGATCGGTCGAGTTTCAAACCCTAGTTGTTCGGTTTGCATTTATTATTCTGTAGTTACTTTGATTTACTTTTGATTGTACTTCTACACTGTAAGACGGGTTTTCTCCGCCTTCGAAAATATAACGCCCGTAAAATCCTCTCAATATTTTTCTTTAAAATATTGATCATGCCTATATGGATTCTTGAGTGACATATGAATACTAGCATGAACCTTAGCATAATTTCTTATATGGAATAAAAAGCTAAGTACTAATGGGCCTTACATGGGCTCTTCTAGTACCATGGTTATTAGTGGACCTTAGGTAGAATTTAACATAAATAGAAATGAGTTCCAATTAGGAATATTAGCATGACTCTTGGTGGGTCTTATGTGGGCCTTGCCAAAAATAAAAGTAAATGGAATAAAAATAAAGTGCATGCACCAAGTATTGAACCTTGGACCTAGAGCCTCATCATGCATGTACTAACCAATTCACCTAGCAAGGGAGTGCTAGTGGAAAAGGAAGGAGATTTTAGTTGAGGTTAAAGAAGGTGAAGAGGCACCATGTGAAGGGACACCATGCTCCTTCACTTAGTATAAAAAGGTTGGATTAGAAGTGAAGAGGCTTAAGTTACTTTCTCCTCTTTTCTTTTTCCACCAAGGCTCTTCTTCTTCCTCTTCCTCCTTCTTCTTGCCGAAAATCACCAAGGGGATTTCCCCTTGGAAAACTTCATAAGAGGACTCCCTCTTGAAGATCCAAGTTCTTCTACAAGGCTACAAGAGTAAAGGGGGTTCTAGGGTCAAGAAGGTTTTCTTTTGTTTCTCTATTCAAGGTTTATAACCAAGATAAAGAGAGGTAAGACTCCCTCACCTGTGGTATAATAGTTTTGATGTTATCTTTCATGATTTAAGACTTTGTTTGGGCTTTATGTTGAGAAAACCATGAGATTAAGGCTTCTAGGGTTTCGGCCAAGCAAGTTTTTGGGGTTTGGGATGATGTTAAGACCTCACTTATGTTTCCTAATGCTTTCTCATGATAAAATAAGAATGAATTGTGAGTTGTGGAATTTTTGTAGCACCCTAAGACCCTACAAGTTTCGGCCACCCCTTCCCTTTCATGGTTAGAATTAAATCTAACCCTCCAAGCATGTTTATTATGATTCCCTATGATATAATGGATGTTAATTGTAAATTTTATGAATTTTCCATGGACTTAATACCCTTCTAGGGTTTCGGCCAAGACAAGGTTTAGGGCTAGGAATTAGGGTTAGTCCCAATCATGTGTTCTAATGGCTTCCTATGGCATTGTATGTATTGTATTGAGTGTTATGTTATTTATGGTATCTCACATGTTACTTGGATAATGGGGCCTCCACCTATAACTTTCGGCCAAGCTTCAATTTTAGGGTTTGGGGTTAGTCTAAGGTTTCAAGTGTACTTGTTTATGGCTTATTACAATGTAGGTATATGTTCAAGTATGTTGTATGAATTTTATGGTACCTAAAACCCTAACCTTATGTGTTATGCTTCATGATCTTGTATGCTTATGTTAGATACCATGTTTAGTAGGTTTTATTCATGAATGTTTTAAGCCATATACCATGAACACATGTGTTGTGAAGTAGGCCTCATGTTTATGTAGAATTATGCATGTATTATGTTAAATGTCTTGAACATATGTATTATGATAGATATATGGTTATGTAGACCTAGGCATGTTTTATGTTGAATGTCATGAACCTATGTAGTATGTATCATATTCATATGGATCCTACCCATGCATGCTTTATGATAGATACCATGATCATGAATGCTATGTGATTTGTACCATGTATGTAATGCATGCTTACCTTATGTACCATGATCATGCAAGCTTTATGAATTAAGGTGATGTTTATGCCTTAAGGCATAATTATGTATGTATGTCATGCCTTAAGAATGAAGAAGATGAATGAAGATGATGTTCAAGCCTCTAAGGCATAATGATGTATGCATGACATATCTTATGAATGAAGATGATGAATGATGAGGATGTTCATACCTTTAAGGCATAATGATGTTATGCATTAACTATGAATGATGAAATGCTAAGTATGCTTTATATCATGCTTCATGTATTAAGATCATGTTTATGTTTTCAATTATGCTATGTAAGTTCTATGAATGATGAAATATAATGTAAAAAGAAGCATGTGAAGCTATTTTACTTTATGAATGGGCTTGTACCGGACCCAAGTAAGGTCCAAGGGATGGGCTCCTCATGAAAGCCTCGGTGTGGGACTACCGAAGCTGTCCCTGGTTCTGGGACTACCGAAGCTGTCCAACAGGGATGGGCTCCTTATGAAAGCCCCGGTAATGGACTACCGAAGCTGTCCCTAGGTTGAAGTAACCTAGTACCCTAGTAGGTCGAGACTAGCTACCTCGTATTTACTTAGGGATGCGCGCAAATGATGGATGTATGTATGTGGTACAAGCCAGGCCCCCCATGATGTGATGATTTATGTTCAAGTATTTATAATTATGACTTTCAAATAAGCATCCTTATGTTATGTGCATTTAACTCATGCATTCATTCATGTTATGCATCTATGCTATGTCAAGTTTATCATATGCTTATGTTTATGTTAAGAACCATGCCATGTCAAGTATTTTATATGCTTATGCTTATGTCAAGAACTTCTCTATGTTAAGTATTTCATATGCTTATGTTTATGTCAAGAACTTCTTCATGTTAAGTATGTCATATGCTTATGTTTTATATCAAGAACTTCTCTAGGTTAAGTATGTTATGTGCTTTTATTTTATGTGACGTATGATTTTAGTGAGTAGGAAAGAGTCTTACTAAGCCTATGTGCTTATAAGTTTTATTTCCTTATACCGAAGATCAAGCAAGAGGATACTAAGCTATGGGAAGCAGCAGGAGGGGCAAGTGTGTGTGTGTGGCAGTGACTTGGCAAAAGAAAAAGAAAAGATCCTAATACTTATACTTTGTCACATGTCTTATATTTTACATTGTCCTCTTTAGTCTCATGCTATACTTATGATGGTTTTGCCTAAAGAACAACTTACTACTTATGTTGCTTATGAACAACTTATGTGATTTTCATATCATGCTTTATTGCTATATTTGTTATGGCTAAATGATGATGTTAACATGCTGTACCATGATGTTATGCTTATGTTGGCTTTAAGCTTGATGGTAGGATAAGTGAGGTTTAATGCAAGCATGATCAATAATGTTATGTCTCACATGATATGTCTCATATTTTTATGTTATGACAAGGCTAAGTTACCATGTAACCATGTTTAGGAAGGATAGCTAAGATGTGTCAACATGATTCAAGTTTTAATTTCATGGTTTAAACGCATATGTATAAAGTTTAAAATTTATTCCGTTGCATTAAGATATTCATATGCCTATATGTATGTTAGCGTAACGCCGCCTTCCGCCTACACCGTAAGGCGGGGAATGGCGGGCGTTACAGGAAATTCCGGAAAGGAGACCAATAGTGGACTCACGCCGAGTACATAGGCCTTGGACGTATTGACCCTGGGGGGTTGGGAACCAAGGAAATAAATCCCGCTGTGTCCTTGTGTTCTTTCTATTTTATTTTCCGCTGCGTCCAGTACGAACGAAAGATTTACGAAGATTTCCGCGAGAATTTTCACCGTCGATATTCACCCCCCCTCTATTGACGGCACCGGTCCTACACCAAGCACCAACACAGCTGAGTAATGAAGGGACGAGAGCTGAGGGAGGAGTGTTGGGCCGGTGTCGTCGATAGGGGGGGTGAATATCGACCGTAAAAATCTTTTCACGGAGATTTGTCTTTTGTCGACTTTCAAAATTCATTCTAATCAAGGAGTTAGTAGCACAACGGAAAATAAAAAGGAATGAAAAAAAAACGAAAAGTCAGATTGCACACGGGATTTTTACTTGGTTCCCAACCCCCCAGGGTCAGTACATCCAAGGCCTAAGCACGAGAATGCCCGTCCACTAATGGTCTCCTTTCTGGACATTCCGGAGGCGGAGAAACCTGTCTTACAGTGCAAGATTTACAATCACAAAGATAAATAAATTGAAATGCAGAATGTAAATTCAAACCGAACAAAAAGAATTGAAGACTCGGCCGATCTAGACCTCTGAAGTGCCGCGCACTTCCTCCTGGAGCCTTCTGGTCATAGAGCCTCGTCATTAGCACTTTGTCATCACTTGGGAAGCTTAGAATGGTTTCAGAAAGTTGTGTTTCGAGTTGAGGGTCGAAGCCCCTTTTATAGCCTTCATTGGGGCGCTTGTGTTGAAGGGGGTGCCTCATACAGCTTGGTCAAAGCTTATCTCTGTGCCGAACTTGCAGCAGCCGATAAGGCTCTTGATCAGGGCGCCTTGTACCATTGAGGCGCCTCATTGAACACAGGTGCCTACTTCAATGAGGCGCCTGGGTCCATTAGGGCGCCTCCTTCAATGGGGGCGCCCAGGAGCCCTTTTCCAGCCTAGTTTGTTTGGTTCTTTGCCTGCATTATCTTCACTTTTAGGTACCTGCAAGATACATAAATACAAGGCAAATACACATACAATCTTAGCCTTAACGAAATGGTTCTGACTTCGGATTTCCGCGAAACCCTAGGTCAAACCGACGCAAGTTCCCACCCCCGGGAACACGCCTTCAACCTACTCCTCTCAGGAGACGGTTGCCACCCAGTCCATTCGGGTGGACTTTTGCCTAGCTTCACTCACCAGGACTTTTGCCCAATCCTACGACCATGACTTAGTGCCTAACTTCACTCATCAAGACTTTTGCCCAGCTTCACTCACTAGGTCTTAGTGCCCAATTCCTCGAACTAGGTCTTCGGTGCCCAACCCTCGGCCAAGACTTAGTGACCAATTCCATGAACCAGGACTTAGTGCCCAACCTTTGGTCAGGTTTTAGGTGCCCAACCCTCAGCCAGGACTTAGTGCCTAGGTTAGCTAGGACTTTGGCTTACTTTGGTACTCTTTTCTTTACTCACCCTTCCCTTGTTCAATGTATCACTGACTTAAGCATATCGTCAAACATTGAAACCCTTAGAGGAGGACATCACTGATGCATCTTACACCAACAATCTCCCCCTTTTTGGTGTTTGACAATATCTTAAGTTAGATTGGTTGAAAGGGCTAAATTGTAACCCTTGGGATCAAATGAAAAAAATAATCTAAGTTTTGAAAATACATTTTGATCCTTTGGGGAAAAATAGGAAAAATTTCTAACTTAAGTTCACTCTCCCTCTTTTTGAAAAAGCATTTTGATTTCATTTAGATCCTTTGGAAAGAGGAAAAAAAAATTCTAACTTTAGCATACTCTCCCCCTTTGTCATACATCAAAAAATGACAAAAACATCCTTGCACCAACAATGAAAAAATTTCGTTTTGAAAGTATTTATGCATTAAACAAATTTTGTATTTTCAGAAAACTTAGAAAATTTTCCACTTAAAAAAAATTGCCTTGAAAAAAAAATTTCTATTGAGAAAGATTTTTCAAAAAGAATTGCATACTTAAATGATTTTTTCTTAGAAAAATATGCACTTTTAAAAAAATATTTCACGTAGAAAAATATTAAGTTTGAAAAATATGCATTTTAAAAGAATATTTTGAAAAATATTGTGCAAAAACTTGTACTTTGAGAGATATTAAGTTTGAAAAATGCAAGTACTTTTAAAAAATATATTGAGCTTTTTGAAACACATAAGTACTTTAGAAAAACATGAGTTCTTTAAAAAAGTATAAGTTTTTTTGAAAAAAAATTACTTGACTTATATTTTGAAAGTACTTAGAAAAATATTCTTTTTAAAACATAATATTTTACTTGACTTGGTTTCTTTTCCAGTCTGACACAATCTTAAGAAACCTTGTTAACTACAAGGACATTTCCCTATGTGTCCTAGAAATTCTCCAAATTCAAGTAAATATTATTTCAAAAGGAATTTTATAAACAAATTTTTTTTTAAAAGTAATTGTATTATATTTTCATAAACTAAAAGATGACAATATTTTAAAAAAATTCCTTGTCTTCAAAAGGATTTTTAAAAATACAGTGCATGAAAACATATTATTTTGAAATATTTAATAATTCTTTCAGTTTGGCCTCCCCCTAAACTTGACCTAGTCCTAGGAAGCTTGTTGACCACATGTACTCTTTCTCTGAGTCTTTAGGGTTTGATTTTAGCCCAAAAGAATTATCTAATAATTTCAAAAATAATTTTGAAAAATACTTGTCAGAAAATCTTCTTTTGACTTAGACTCCCCCTAAATTTGACACATCCTAGGAGTTCTTGTAGATCATGAAGTAGACTTTCCTCTGTGTCTTTAGGGTTTATCAAGATCAAAAGAGAAATAAGCACAATTTTTAGAATGCAGTTTGAAATATTGATATTTTGAAATTTGAAAAACATATTTTGAAATGACGGCAATTTATCAGGCACAGTTTTCGAAAACCATAAGTGATAGTAATTAAAGCACAGATTTCGAGAAAAATCAAGAAAAACACTCCCCATGTATCCAACACCGTTTGACTCTATCTAAGTGCCTTATGAAGTTTTAGTGTTAACCTAAGAGGCTTGTGTCTAATTGTGAGTCAAACAATTTTTCAAACAGATACAATTTTGAAAATCTATCATATATAATCAATCAGACAATCATGAAATCCATAAAAATATTATTATGTTAAAGCACTATTTTGAAAATAGATTTTTAGAAAAATATTCTAAGAATTTTGGAAAACAATTTTAAAAAATATTTTTCAATTTTTTAGTCCTTAACATCTCACCCATTTTAGATGTCTCAGTACCAGCACACATGGTTGCCTTATGGGTGTATTGTGAGATGCTTGAATTTTTTTTTTTGAATTTTTTTTGAATTTTAAATCTAAGAGTTAATTAAAACTTGTGTTAGATTCAAATTTATCAAATAGTAAATTGAATTTGATTTTCGATAATTGGCTTCCAGGTCTTGGCGAGGCATAAAGACCTTCTTTGGTCGTAGCCTTATTGGAGCAACAACCCTTTCCTTGACAAAGCCTTTTATCGAAGATTCATTTTCAAATTTACTTAATAAAAAATTTTGGTCTAACTAGTTTAGGTTTTGGATCGGTAGTTTCGTCTAGTTCCACCAGACTAAACAAACCAAGTAGGGTACGCCTTACCTTACTTGACCTTATTAGAAGGGCTTCCCTAACGTACTAGCATCTCACCTCCATCCAATACTAGGTTGTTCAAGTTTTACTTAGTCTTTTTCCTATAACCATTCTAAATCATGCATAAACTTAAATATGAATGACATGACATTTATTTAAAAAATAGCAGATGCATGACATGACAGTTATGCATGAGTCAAACAATTGAAATCATTTTACTTATGTTTCTAATAATGTATCAAATTCCCGATTTGATACATGTCGTGTGAACCCGCGAATATGTTAACCCACTTTGACATATTTAATATTATTAAATTAATTGTTGCAGTTTGGGTAAAATTTTAATTAATTTGAGTTTAAGTTATTTAAGAATTAATTGGATTAGTTAATTAAGAATTAATTGAAGTTGAGTTAAATTAGTTGAGGTTGAATTAATTAAGAATTAATTAATGTTGAATTAATTAAAGATTAATTGAAGTTAAATTAATTACGAATTATTTAAAGTTAAATTAATTATGAATTATTTAATGTTGAATTAATTACGAATTATGTAAAGTTGAATTAATTACGAATTATTTAAAGTTGAATTAATTATTAAAGTTGAATTAATTACGAATTATTTAAAGTTGAATTAAAAATTAATTGAGGTTGAATTAATGAAAAATTGATTGAAGTTAAATTAATTAAGAATTAATTAAAGTTAAATTAAGATTTAATTTGATTTAAATTTCAAAATTTCATGGTTGGTTAAAAGTTATGGATTTAATTTCATCATTTTTATTATTTCAAAAATATCTGATTCGTTTACTATTTCTTTTTTATTTATCTTTTTAAGTTTTTCTAATAATTCTGATTTATTTGAATCTTTGTGAATTTTATTAACTATAACCTTGATCTCAGAAACTTCATCTTCCTCCTCATCATTAAAATCACAACCTTTAATATTCTCATAGTAGGTGGAGTAATTTGGGCCACTAGTTAATGTTTTGTAATAATTTTCAGGATTATCCAAGACAGTCATTAAACTATTATCTAAAAGAATTTCATCTCCATTATCCTCAGAATTATCCTCATTATCCTCATAACAATCATCAAAAATATTTTCAATATTTTCGGGATTAATCTCACAATTTTTAGAGTTAATTTCAGAATTATCATTAACATTTTTAAGTTAATTTTAGAGTTATCAGTAAAATTTTCAAATTTAATTTTAGAATTATCAATAAAATTTTTAAATTTAATTTCAGAGTTATCAGTAAAATTTTCAAATTTAATTTCAGAGTTATCAGTAAAATTATTAGATTTAATTTCAGAATTAATTTTATCAGAATTAATTTTAAAAATTATTGAATTAACATTAAAGATTAATCAGTTAATTTCTAATACTTTAGCAATATCCACATTTTCTAATTGGGCATGCAAAATACTAATTTGACTATGCAGTAAATTTAATTTTTCAGAAAAATTATCTGATTTATCATACGATTATGTAGTACATTGAAAATTTTTTGGAACGTAAATTTTGCTACCTTTGCCGAACACTGATTCTTGTAGTGTCTGTGCTTTTTACACTTGAAGCATTTGATGTGATCTTTGTTCCTTCGGCCTCCTAGTGCTGCTATGCCTTTTGTCATCGGTGAAGAACGAGTCTTACGAGTAGAACACTGATTTTTATAGTGTCCTCTCTCCCTGCACTTGAAACATATAATATGAACTTTAAAATTGACCATAACAAAAATTTATACCTGATTCACCCCTGGGCTCCCCCTCAACTCTTGGCGTCTTTGCTCCGTCGGCTGTTAGTCCGATGAAGAGCAACTTGCTCTGATATCACTTGTTAGACTGGTGCCGTCGATAGAGGGGGGGTGAATATCGACCGTAAAAATCTTTTTGTGGAGATTCATCTTTCGTCGACTTTCGAAATTCATTCTAATCAAGGAGTTAGTAGCACAACGGAAAATAAAAAGGAACGAAAAAAACGAAAAGACAGATTGCACACGGGATTTTTACTTGGTTCCCAACCCCCCAGGGTCAGTACATCCAAGGCCTAAGCATGGGAACACCCGTCCACTAATGGTCTCCTTTCCAGACTTTCCGGAGGCGAAGAAACTCGTCTTACAGTGCAAGATTTACAATCACAAAGATAGATAAATTGAAATGCAGAATGTAAATTCAAACCGAACAAAAAGAATTGAAGACTCGGCCGATCTGGACCTCCGAAGTGCCGCGCACTTCCTCCTGGAGCCTCCTGGTTGTAGTGCCTCGTCGTTAGCGCTTTGTCGCCACTTGGGAAGCTTAGAATGGTTTCGGAAAGTTGTGTTTCGAGTTGAGGAGTCGAAGCCCCTTTTATAGCCTTCATTGGGGCGCTTGTGTTGAAGGGGTGCCTCTACAGCTTGGTCAAAGCTTATCTCCGCGTCGAACTCGCAGCAGCCGATAAGGCTCCTGACCAGGGTGTCCTGTATCATTGAGGCGCCTCATTGAACACATGCGTCTGCTTCAATGAGGCGCCTGGGTCCATTAGGGTGCCTCCTTCAATGGGGGCGCCCAGGAGCCCTTTTCCAGCCTAGTTTGTTTGGTTCTTTGCCTGCTTTCTCTTCACTTTTAGGTACCTGCAAGATACATAAATACAAGGCAAATACACATACAATCTTAGCCTTAACGAAATGGTTCTGACTTCGGATTTCCGCGAAACCCTAGGTCGAACT
The DNA here is from genome assembly GCA_024364735.1 of Boesenbergia rotunda. Classification (NCBI taxonomy): domain Eukaryota; kingdom Viridiplantae; phylum Streptophyta; class Magnoliopsida; order Zingiberales; family Zingiberaceae; genus Boesenbergia; species Boesenbergia rotunda. The sequence goes on along the minus strand of JAGFNQ010004396.1, from coordinate 458,447 downwards.
GACGCAAGTTCCCACCCCCGGGAACACGCCTTCAACCTACTCCTCTCAGGAGACAGTTGCTACCCAGTCCATTCGGGCGGACTTTTACCTAGCTTCACACACCAAGACTTTTGCCCAATCCTACGACCATGACTTAGTGCCTAACTTCACTCATCAAGACTTTTGCCCAGCTTCACTCACCAGGTCTTAGTGCCCAATTCCTCGAACCAGGTCTTCGGTGCCCAACCCTCGGCCAAGACTTAGTGCCCAATTCCATGAACCAGGACTTAGTGCCCAACCCTCGGTTAGGTCTTAGGTGCCCAGCCCTCGGTCAGGACTTAGTGCCTAGGTTAGCTAGGACTTTGGTTTACTTTGATACTATTTTCTTTACTCACCCTTCCCTTGTTCAATGTATCACTAACTTAAGCATATTGTCAAACATTGAAACCCTTAGAGGAGGACATCACTGATGCATCTTGCACCAACAAGGAGGACTCCAAGGGTAAGCCAGGATGTGGACTTCAAAGGGCACACGTGAAGGGTGGCATGGAGGCAAGCCAAGGGAAGGCTTGTGTGCGCATCCGAGGGATGATAGCTGGTGGAAGAAGACTTCATGGGGCAAGCCAAGGGAGTGTACGTGAAGGCACGCGTGGAGGAGGGTCTTCGGAGTGAGGAGGAGTGTTTGTATAGGATGGGCAGTCGACTGGTGATATAACAATCGACTGCCAGCACAAACAGAAACTCACAGAATGTTGTTGACCCTGGACCAGTCGACTGCTCTGGGAGCAGTCGACTAGTAAGCCCAAAAACTAGTTGTTGAGATAGCCGTTGGCTAGCTAGTTGAGTGAGACCAGTCGACTGGTAATGGACCAGTCGACTGGTAGCGGCTGGGTTCAGCTTTAAGCCTTATTTAAAAGGCTTCGTTTTAGCTGGAACCTCTGACGAAATTGGCTTTGGTCAAGAGCCAAATAGTAGTCTTTGTACTCAGAGGTGTGCTTGTGATTGTGACGAGGTTTCTCCACCCACAAGGAGCGACACGAGTTAGCCGAAGGGCATCCGGGGAGTGATCCGCCGAAGGATCGAGGGATCGTCCACCTCACGGATTGTCGTGGAGTAGGGGCTTCATCTCCGAACCACGTAAATAGGTATTGTTAGCATTGTTTAGTTGTTAGTCTTGTTTTATTGTATTTCCACTTGTGCACTAACAACATAGGTAGAAAAGAAAACAAAAAATTGCTATTCACCTCCCCTCTAGCAAGCTACATCGATCTATCAAAGAGCTCAAGGGAGAGCTCTAGAGGTCAAAATGGGATCCATGGTCAATGGATTTCAGGAGGATTTCTTCAAGGAGATTAGATGGATTTAGGGGTGTGCCAAAGGAATTGGATGACTCATGTGAGTCTTAATCCTAGGGAATTGGCACGTTAAAAGGAGATTTATGGTGGAAAAGGTGAAAATGGGATTATATTTGGAAGAAATTTGTGTTTAATGTATAAACGCCATATAATTCAATACTAGGAATGCATTATGGTTAGGAATGGGAGGATTCACCAAGGAGAGGTCAAAACTAGGACTTTTAGATAAGTTTCAATGACACAATTTGGGTAATTTTGAATTTTGTGCCAATCTTGGGATTTGAAGTAGATTTGTTTGAAAACGTGTTTTTCCCAAGTAGACATAGGCTCCACAAACCTCTCCACGAAATTTCAAATTTTTTGGAGGATTGTGGAATTAGGTACGCATTTCTGAAAATAGGATTGGAAACTTGAAATCAGAGTACCAGTCGACTGGTACTGTACCAGTCGACTGGTACTGTACCAGTCGACTGGTCTAGTGTAAATTCGAAACTGGGAAATTCAAATTACCAGTCGACTGCTCCAGTCGAAATTGGGAAATTCAAACTGAATTTTCTGTTCAGTTTCCCAGTCGACTGCCCCAGGGGCAGTCGACTGATATTTCTGGTAGTTTGCGAACTAGATAGGCCAGTCGACTGATGGATTGGCAGTCGACTAGTATGGCTGTGTTTGACTTCAGAAGGGGTTTTCAGAGGTAGTTGGGTTCTTTTTGGCACTAGGGTTAGGATTGTTTGGGGCAATCTTTTTGATGGTGTCAAAGAGGGAGAACTTGTGTTGTTAAGTTAGGTTTAACTTGACGTGAGAGAACTTGTGGTGTTAAGTTGGGTAGAACTTAACTTGGTGTTATGAGAATTGAAAATTTGGGAGAAGACATAGGTTAAGGTGGAGATTGCCTCTTGTTTGCTGTGCTTTTAATTTTCAATTGTTATTATTGTTTCTGTTTACCTAACTTAAACATATTGCCACATATCAAAAAGGGGGAGATTGTTGGGGCAATCGGCCCAAGTATGATTTGGAGGATCATGGGTTTTGATGTGTGTGTCAATATGGATATGTTATGGTGTGGTGTTGGACTAATATGTGTATGTGAGTGTGCAGGTTTGCAGATACACATAGACTTGGTTGGATGTCTTCAGGTGAAGGGTGGCATGGAGGCAAGCTGTTGGCTTGCATGCGCATCCGAGGAACTATAGACAAAGCAGGTACGATGAGCCGAAGGAAGCAGACTTCGAGGCGTACGTGAAGGATAGCATGGAGGCAAGCTGCGGGCTTGTGTGTGTATCCGAGGGACGAGGGCCAAAGTGTAAGATGTGTATACTGAAAGACTTGGATTTCTTTATATGAACATCTTAGTTATGAAAAGAGAATCACAATTACACTAGGTGCTTGTTTACAATAGTACATGCACGAAGTCCAATTACTTTACGTTGTAGATAACATGGTGTGTGGTGTCACACGGAAGATCATGTTATCAGTTCCTTGCTTAGTATAAATAAGAGGCTCACAACCGAGATGGAATTGAACAACCCATCGGAATGGTTGTAGTGTAAATAGGTGTAGTTGGTCTTGACCATAGAATTACACTAGTGTGTTTTGAGTACATTGAGCAAGACCAAAACCCGAGGTTATCCAATTTGTACTGACTCGATAATTAGATAGGACCTCAGTTTATATTATGGAGTATGATCCCTTAATCCCGAAATAATAACGGGCATATATTATTAATTATTATTTCTTTCCGAGATATATTCTGTTAGATCGATAGGCCCGGTAAGTTGAGAGATATTATTAATAATATGATGTGTTGTTGATTATTGACGAAATCCGTGTCCTGGTTAGTCGGGATGATGATGCCCCCTTGATGAGCTCAAAATGTTCATCGTTCTAAACCCTGCAGGTGGATTTGATCCGTCACGATGATAAGGTTGAGTGATACTAGTCAAGGATCTAGAGGTTAATTAATTTGAATTGTCAGTAATTTAAATTAATTAACGGGCATTCAAGATCTTAAACACGGGGGGATGGACGACTCGTAATATGTGGAGCCCATATGAAAATATGGGGGTTGGTGAGGAAGTTCAATTAAGATCCTTTAGTGGAATGAATCTTAATTAATGGATCGGGTTTAGATCCATTGGTGGGCCAAGATCCAACTCCTCCTCTTGGTCCCTACCTTAGCCCTATAAATACCTTATGAGATCAAGAAACCAAGGCTAGACAATCCAATTAAACCACCCAAGGCTTCCTCTCTTCTCTCTCTCAATTTTCTCTCTCTTAGGGCGCCGAATAGGGGAAGGAGAACTCCTTCCTCTTCATCTCACTTTTCTTCTCCTTGGCTGCTGTTCTCTACCAAGGATAGGGAGGATCTTCTCCTCCTTTTGGTGGTGAACAGCGAGGAGAAGGGAGGCCGGTGAGAGGCGCGCAAGGGAGGGTCGACGGGCGGCTTTGGTAGCCGGCGACGCTAGGTTGAGAGGAGAAGGTGAGCAGCCGGTTTTGGGTTAAGGAAGAAGGAGATTCTTCTCCTTCTTCTTCTTCTTTGGTCTCCTCTCGAAGGTTGCTCCTGAGCTGGCAAGCCCTTGGAGGCTCTGGTGGTCGGCGGCGCAAGGGAGAGGGAGAGAAGGGCCGGCAGCTTGAATCCTAGAGGCTAAGGTTTAGTCGGCTAGAAGAAGGGATTTTTTGGTGCCTCGGTGATCTCGGTTTGAGGTAGATCGTCGCCCACACGACGTCCGTGAAGGGAGCGACATAAGGTAGAAGACCGCGAGGTGATCGGGAAGGTATATCTCTTCCCATGCTCCTTTGATTACCCTTATGTCAATTTTGTGTTGTGTTTACTAACCTCGTCATTTCATTTGTGAAAGTTAATTATTTTGATTATATATCATAGTTAATAATTAACTAACTGGACCCCGACCATAAACACAAAAGCCGGCGATCAAATCGTTGCCTTTTCCACGGTCGAACGATCGAGCAAATTACAAGGCCGATTTTGGTAATTGACCGAGTTGTAATTTGGATCGTTCGATATGACATGAGACGGTCGTAGGGAGACGGGTCTCCACTCAGATTAATTTTAATCCGTAGACGTGGAGAGGTCTCTTGGATCGACCAAGTATTCGCTTAGGAAACCCGCCAAGTCATACCCAACAATTGGTATCAGAGCTGAGGTTTCCGGCTTTGTGTGTTTAGGATTGGTTAATTTTTGCATTTTCATACATTTTATTTTACTGGATGATGCGTGGATGTGCGTAGGCTAACTTTGTGTTGTAGGCACGAGATTCCAACTTCATGGCCAAAATATTTGTTGTGTGATGGTTATGCAAATTTTTGTAATTAATTAATCCTCGGGGTTGACGAGGCTAGGTATTTAATTTTTGTAATTAAATACGACACATGTTTAGCTGAGCTTTTTATTTTACTTTCGATCTAAATTTCATGTACACTCCTTCGTGGAATATAGGATCGATGATGTAAATAATTAGCTAGTCATTTCAGTTGAGATCCCTCAAGGTAGCTTGCGCAGAAGGAAGGGAGGAGCAGACGAAGTGACGACACGACTGGAGGCACATCAGAGACCAAGGGCCATGAAAGTTGGAAAATCTAGCATTTTTTGTAATTTTTCATATGTTTGGTTATGTGCTTGGTTGTGTGGTTATGCTAGTAAAATTCCTCGAGATAAATTACTAAGTGGGAGAGGGACCCTAAGGGTCCCACGGCTTCCATTACAATTCAATAAGTGATGCGAACAAGTCTGCGCGTCGGCTCTAAGTGCCTTCCTCCCCATCGGATGGACTTGTTCTGCGGATCACTGGGTTGAAAAAGACTATAGAAAATTATTAAAGTGCATGTGTACTTCCCCATCGGAAGGCACATAATCGGAAATAATTTTCTTAGTGTCGTGTAATGGTGCACACTTAGATGCGAATAATAGTATCCTCCCCATTGGAGTCACTGCTATTATTTTGCAGAGCCGAAGTAAACCAACTGTTGATCTTACTTGTCAAAAAGTTAGGTTGACAAGATAGTAAGGTCAATGGGTAAAACCTCCTCTTACAAATGTAGGGATTCGTATACGTCCACACCATCGTGGCATGCGAATTTCTCGGTATATAGGGGTATTGGTTGATTTCGAAAATTAATTGTTTTGAGGAATCAATTTATTTTCGATTTCTAAAGTAGTGTATGTTGTGATTCTCAGGTTTTTTATAATGGTCTTTACCCCACTAGCAACAATTCATAAGGACAATAAACTTACTGGCTCAAACTACATAGACTGGAAGAGAAACCTTAACATTGTCCTCACTGCTGAAGAGTACAAATTTATACTTTTTGAGGAAGTCCGGAAAAGCCTAGAGAGGACTCTGGTGAAGAGTTGAGGGAGCATTACAAGAAGTGGATAAAGGTAGATGAGATGGCGCGGTGCTACATTCTGGCATCTATGTCGAATGTGCTGCAACATCAGCATCAGGCCATGGCCTCTGATAGTGACATGATGTTGAACCTCAAAGATCTCTTCGGGCACCAAGGGCGAGCTACTAGGCAGTCCGCGATGAAGAGTCTGATGACGACCACTATGGTCGAAGGGACACCCGTGAGGGAACATGTCCTAAAAATGATAGCTCACCTCAATGAGTTTGAGGTACTGGGAGCACAGATCGACGGGGAATCCCTGGTCGATATTATACTCCAGTCTCTGTCAAGGAGTTTTGAGTAGTTCAGGCTCAACTATAATATGAACAAAAGGGATTATACGAGAACTCCAAGCGGCAGAGGGCCTCTTTCGTCAGAACTCGTAGGCCTTAGTAACTCAAAGGGTTTCTTCTTCTATGCCGAAAGGCAGGAAGATGAAGAAACAAGGAGGGAAGGCAGCAGCATCGCAAGGACCTCGAATTGGCGTGAAGAAGCCGAAAGGCAAGTGCTTCACGTGCAAGCAAACTGGGCACTAGAAGGCGGACTGTCCCCGTCATCAGAACAAAGGTATTTCTGTAACACCCAATAATTTCCTAGTAATATTAGGGATTTATAGGAATTTTACTGAATTTTTCTAGTATTTTTAGAAATTAAATAGGAGGAGAAAAGGAAGAAATTTTAGGCTGGGAAGTTGGCTGTTCAGGGTATCAGTCGACTGCTATCGTGGCAGTCGACTGGTGCCGCGGGAGAGAAAGAAAAATAAAGAGTTAAGTGGGCGTGGAGAGATTTGATCCCGCGACCTCTTGAGTCCACGGCTAAAGCAGAAACCAGCTGGGCTAGGGTATCAAGCACAGAAAAGGGAGGAGAGAAATAATGTTGTAACGTAGTTAAGCCTTTTCATTAAGAGGTATATAAACCTCACTTAGGTTGCGTGAAACCCCAAGTTGGAGCCGTAGCCGCGCGTGAGAGAGAGGAGAAGGGAGGGCTACGAAACAAGGGATTTTCAAGGGAGCTCTTCTTCTTCTTCTTCTTTCCCCTTGAGTAGAAGCATCTAGGGTTCCTTCCTAGGGCTAAAGGTGGAAGCTTTTTACAAGGAGGAAGAAAAAGATTTTGTTAGGGGGTTTTCTCCCTGTTTTTGTGAGTTTTCTTCAAGAACGATGTAAGTAAATCGCTCACCTGCAATAGGAGTAGTTTCGCTTCGAAATCCTCATTGTAGAACCCTAGTTTTCGAAAAGTAGAAGCATGGTTAAGAGAGTTTTGCTATTCTATGTTTTAGCTATGAAAGTTGCATGTTTTAGCATGTCAGAAATTCAATTTGTTTGTATTGAATGTAAGTAGGCCAAGCATGATGAGTTTTTATACTTTTGAAAAGACCAAAAAGTGAATTTGAGTTAAGGAGCACACAAGATGCTCCATGGAAGTTAAAGTGAGAAAAGGAAAGGTTTTTAGCATGAAAATATATGCAAAAATAAGTAAAGTGATAAGTTTAAGTATGGTAAGTAAGAAAAGTATTTTACTTTGAGAAAGAGACATGTACCGGGCAAATGTAAGGCCCATCGAAAGTTAGAAAGTAAAGTTCTAATAGGGTGCGGTGGCTAGCTACCTCGCAACCTATTAGAAAAGCGCGCAATTGGTACACCGATACCATGGTACAATGTCAAGGCCTAAAGAGAAAGTTGATTACTATTTTCAAGTATATAAGTATGATCAAGTAGTTTTTTTTTAGAAAGTGTTTAATTATTAGATGTGTACCTTGATACAATGCAAGCATGATAAAGTAGTTCAAGTAGTAAGCATGGTTAGTTGTGTACATTGATACATTAACAAGCATGATAAAGTGTTTCAAGTTGTAAGCATGTTTAGTTGTAAGTTTTGAAGTAAGTAAAGTTTTAAACCATTCTTTGAAATGAGCATGTTTAGTATTGACATCATGATTTTGTGAGTAGGGATTTACTTACTAAGCATTGTGCTTATTAGTTGCATTTTCCTTCTATTGCAGATAAAGGAAAAGAGAAAGCGTAAGTTGGGAGGCGACAGGACTTGCATTGGTGCTCAGTGGCGGTGGAACCGTGGAAGAGTGTTTGGGTTGAGTATTAGTAAAGTTAAACATTTAGAAACATACAGTTTCATGTCTTAGTCGTGTTGAGTATGAATAAACCATTTTATTTCCTATTAGTAAAGTTAAATGTTTAGAAACATATAGTTTCATGTCTTAGTCGTGTTGAGTATGAGTAATCTATTTTATTTTCGCATGAAGTCAAGAGTTGGTACAAACTTTAGTATATTTATGCAAGTGTTTTGTTAGTTTTGTTAAACTCCGCAAAGTTTCAATTTCAAGTTGTGGGATTGGTTTTGAGTTGCTAATATGCTTAATAAACTAGGGTAGAATATAGATTTGAAGTTATATGCTAATGTGAAGTGATAGTATGTGATTTGTGGATGTTTGAAAGTGGTTATCAGGTCTGAAATGCAGGTTTTCAGGCGTGCCAGTCGACTGGTTCAGAACCAGTCGACTGCCCTATCGAACAGAAAGTTTCTGTTCGATGCACCAGTTGACTGCCAAGAGGCCAGTCGACTGGTGCCGCGCCCAGAAATTTGCTGTGGCCGATACCAGTCGACTGGCTATATAGCAGTCGACTGGTACCATTGCAGAGAAGTTGTGTAGAGTAGCTGGTCAGTGCTTTAGTGTTACAACTAAGAGGTCTAGGGGTCAATTCCTGGCAAAGCAAATAAGATGAAAGTTGTTTTGTTTTTTTTTGAAAAAAAAAGAGAAGGAAGAGAAAAAAAAATTTTTAGAGCAAGTTAAGGGAAGTCAAGTAGTAGTAACTTAAAGCATAAGTTAGTAGATAAAAGTCGGGTCGTCACAGAGTGGTATCAGAGCAGGTTTCCACCCTTCCGCCACACTGACATCAAGCATCAACCCTGCCGCCTACCAAGTAAGAAATTTAATGTTGTTCTGTTTTTGTTAATATGCTTTCTTTATTGACTGCTAGTATTAGTAAGTGCATGATAGTAGAAAAGCATGATAGTATTACTATGATATGATAATGTATGCATAGAGATAGTGAAGCAAGTTAGTAAGAAATAATATGCATTTATTTCTTATTTATTTTCTATACACCATAGAGAAAGAGAATGGCAAGAGGACGTCCCAGAACTGTCCGAAATGAGGAGCAGACTCCTAGAGAGCAGGAGTCCACTGAGTCAGCACCACCAACAGATCTTCAAGGAGTGGTGGCCCAGCTTCAGAGGCAACTTGCTGAACAGCAACAAGTCATTGCCACCTTGATGGCTAATCAGCAAGCCACCCCTGTTGCCACGCCAGTGGCGCCAGTGGCACAAGTAGTGACACCAGCGGTGACAGAGACTACCCCAGTACCTCTGACAAGAGAAGTGAGACAGGAAGCATATCTGATCCAGTGGCAGAGACTGAAGCCCGAGAATTTTTCTGGCACAAGTGAACCATGGGATGCTCAGGCATGGTTCAAAACGGTGGAAAGTATAATGGAGTTACTGGACTGGCCCGAGGTGGAGAAGATAAAGTGCACATCCTTCTGCCTTACTGGAGATGCTAGGATGTGGTGGGAAAGAGTGAAAGCTAAGAGGAATGTGAATCAGATGACCTGGGCCGAATTTGAAGCAGAATTTCTGGAAGAGTACTTTCACATGAAAGTGACAAACAAGCACTATGATGAATTTACTGAGTTCCGTCAAGGAGATCTGACTGTAGATGAAGCAGTGAAGAAATTCAATCGACTAGCTCGCTTGTGCCCAGAGCTAGTTAGTACTGAGAAGGAGAGAGTTAGGCTGATGCTCAAGATGCTGAGGCCCCAGATAGCTTTGAACGTGGCCGGCAGTGGTAACAGACCACAAACTTCAGAGGAGTTAGTAAGTAGTGCTTTGATCACTGAGCACTACTTAAACAGTATAAGGGTTACACGGGCGCAACAACAACAGACCTCAGCTCAGAAGTCCCAAGGGAGTACACAGAATCAACAGAACTGGAAAGGGAATTCAAGCAAGAGAAAGCAGGGGGACCAGAAGACTTCTGAGGGAAATAAAGGAGGCACCTCAAGCAAGCAGCCTAAGTATCCTCCTTGCCCAAAGTGTGGAAAGACACATCCTGGAGCGTGTCGTCAGGGCATGAGTGGATGCCATATATGTGGAGCAGAGGGACACATGATGAAGGCTTGCCCTAACAAGTCAAGTGTTGGAGCTTGCTATATATGTGGAGTAGTAGGGCACATGGCCAAGGCTTGTCCTAAAGCAAAGCAACCTCCACCACAGTTTCTTCAGTACGGAAGTGGACCTGCTCAGCTGCACCAAATGTAGCCAGTTATGGAGGGACCTTATTACAGCCAGATGAGGATGGAAGCCCCACCAGCCTCAACCAATGCCAGGATTTTCTCCATTAGCAAGGAAGATGTGGCAAATGCTCCTACTATGGTCACAGGTCGAATACTCATCTCATCTCAGTATGCTATTGTGTTATTCGATACTGGGGCAACCCATTCTTTTGTATCTATACTATTCTCTAAAAAGCTAGGGATCCCACCAGAGAGTTTAAATCCGGAGTTTCTAATAACTCTACCATCAGGAGAGGTTATGGCCTCTACTCAGAGGCTAAGGGCAGTACCAATCTGGATTTCCAACCGAGAGCTCTACAGTGACTTGGTAGTCCTTGAGATGAAGGATTTCGATGTTATTCTAGGGATGGACTTCCTGAGCAAGTACAATGCTTCTATAGACTGCCGCAAGAGAAAAGTCAAGTTCACACCAGAAGCAGAACCTTCATTTGAGTTTATTGGAGACCCAAGGAGAAAGACAAAGAGGTTCCTATCTACCTTGCAAGCTCAGAGAATGTTAGAGAAGGGGTGCTCTGGTTTTCTAGCTCATATAGTGGATGCAAGTCAAGGAGAAGGGTTGAAGAGAGAAGAAGTGAGGGTAGTCTGTGACTATCCTGAAGTGTTTCCTGAAGAGCTACCAGGACTCCCTCCCAATCGGGAAATTGAGTTTGAAATTGAGTTGGCTCCAGGAACCAACCCAATTTCAAAGGCACCTTATCGCATGGCACCAGTAGAACTGAAGGAACTGCAAGAACAATTACAAGAGCTGCTCGACAAGGGTTTCATCCGCCCTAGTCATTCACCCTGGGGGGCTCCTGTATTGTTCGTTAAGAAGAAGGATGGATCTATGCGAATGTGCATAGATTACCGAGCTTTGAATAAGGTGACCATCAAGAACAGATATCCTTTGCCGAGGATAGATGATTTATTTGACCAGCTGAAGGGAGCCATAGTGTTCTCCAAGATAGACCTGCGATCAGTTACCATCAGCTCAGAGTAAAGGAGAGTGATGTGCCAAGGACTGCTTTCAGTACGAGATATGGGCACTATGAGTTTGTGGTCATGCCCTTTGGAGTGACAAACGCCCCTGCGACGT
>JAGFNQ010004396.1:428168-446805 GCA_024364735.1 Boesenbergia rotunda | reverse complement strand
ACCACCCTGGTAAGGCAAATAGAGTAGCAGATGCACTGAGTAGAAAGACTTGTGCCACTTTGATGTCCTTATCATCATTGGCACCACCATTACAGAAGGAGATAGTAGATTATGGAGTGGAGATTATTGAGGGACAGCTAGCCCTATTGACACTAGAGTCAACTTTGCTTGGAGAGATACAGAAAGAGCAAGCTGAGGATTCTGATATCCAAAGGATCAAGCAAAGGTGCAAGAGGAAGAGAGTAAAGAGTTAGAGTATCTGACAGTGGGATACTCTACTATGGTGACGTTTATGGTGTCCCCAATCATGAAGAGCTGAGAAAGAAGATTCTTGAAGAAGCCCATGGAACCCCCTACTCAATGCATCCTGGTTCCACTAAGATGTACCAGGATTTGAAAGGAAGATTTTGGTGGTCGGGGATGAAGAGAGACATAGCTAAGTATGTCAGCCACCTGCCTGACATGTCAGAGAGTTAAAGCGAACACCAGAGACCAGGAGGTGTCCTACAGCCCATTCAGATTCCAGAGTGGAAATGGGAAGACATAGCATGGATTTCATAGTTGGTCTACCAAAGACAACTAATGGCTATGATGCTATTTGGGTGATAGTAGACAGATTGACCAAGTCCGCCCACTTTTTGGCGATCAGAGTATCTTACTCAATTGAGAAGTTAGCTCAGTTATACGTGCAGGAAGTGATCCGACTACATGGAGTTCCGAAGACCATTATCTCTGATAGGGATGGTCGATTCACGTCACACTTTTGGGAGTGTGTACAGACAGCGCTAGGCACCAAACTGAAGTTTAGCACAGCTTTCCATCCCCAGACTGATGGACAGACAGAGAGAGTGAATCAGATTCTAGAGGATATGCTCAGAGCTTGTGCATTGGACTTCAAGGGCAGTTGGTGCAAGTATTTATGTTTAGCTGAGTTTGCCTACAACAACAGTTACAAGCCACTATTGGTATGGCACCCTATGAAGCTCTTTATGGGAGGAAGTGTAGATCTCCCTCTGTTGGTATGAGAGTAGTGAGAAGAAAGAAATGGGATCTCAGACTGATCTTATAGAGGATACCACAGAAGCAATCAGGAGCATCCGCCAGAGGATAGAGACTGCTCAGAGTAGGCAGAAGAGTTATGCAGATGTACGTCGTAGGCCGTTAGAGTTTGAAGTTGGGGATACAGTTTTCCTCAAAGTAGCACCTATGAAGGGAGTGATGAGATTTGGTAAGAAAGGCAAGCTAAGTCCTCGATACGTAGGACCATACCAGTGATAAAGAGAGTTGGTAAAGTAGCTTATGAGTTGGAGCTACCCTCAGAAATGTCAGCAATACACAATGTGTTTCATGTCTCAATGCTAAAGAAGCATATCCCAGATGCTAACCAAGTGATTGAGCCACAGATGGTACAAGTGCAAGAAGATCTCAGTTATGAGAGTCGACCTATTCAGATAATAGATCGAGCAGATAAGAAGCTGAGGAACAAGTGGTACCACTAGTAAAAGTTTTATGGCTAAATCAGAAGTATGAAGAGGCAACTTGGGAATCAGAAGAGAGCATGAGGCAAAGGTATCCAGAGCTGTTCTAAGTTCGAGGACGAACTTTTTATAAGGTAGGGAGGATTGTAACGCCCCAAAATTTCCATTTTTAGTTCTTAAAGTCCTTAGAATTATTTAAAAATGGTTTAGAAATATTCTAGATATTTTTAGGAATTTTTAGAGTATTTTTATGGAATTTTCCGAGTCCGTTTGGTATTTTAAAGAAAGGAGAAAGAAATAAAAAAAAAGGAAAAAAAAAACATTTTAAAGGGGCAGCCGTGGATTGAACCCGCGACCACAGCGAGGAAGGGAAACCAACGAACCAGCTGGGCTAGGGTATCAAGCACAGAAAAGGAAGGAGAGAAATAATGTTGTAGTGTAGTTAAGTGTTTTTCATGAAGAGGTATATAAACCTCGCTTAGGTTGCGTGAAACCCCAAGTTGGAGCCGTAGCCGCGCGTGAGAGAGAGGAGAAGGGAGGGCTGCGAAACAAGGGATTTTCAAGGGAGCTCTTCTTCTTCTTCTTCTTTCCCCTTGAGTAGAAGCATCTAGGGTTCCTTCCTAGGGCTAAAGGTGGAAGCTTTTTACAAGGAGGAAGAAAAAGGATTTCGTTAGGGAGTTTTCTCCCTGTTTTTGTGAGTTTTCTTCAAGAACGAGGTAAGTAAATCACTCACCTGCAATAGGAGTAGTTTTCGTTACGAAATTCTTGCTATAAAGCCATGATTTCGAAAAAGTAGAAGCACGTTTTGAGAAACCTTGCTAATTGCATGTTTAGATTGTTAAAGTTGCATGTTTTCTTATGTTAGAAATCCAATTAAATGGTATTGAATGTAAGTAGGCCAAGCATGATAAGTTTTAATATGAGAAAGGACCCAAAAGTGAAGTTTTGGGTTAAGGGCACATAGTGTGCTTGATGGAAAGTTTAATGTAAGGAAGGTTAAGTTCTTTTAATGCAAAAGAAAAGTTAGTTGATAAGTATGAATAAGTATAGTAAGAAAAGTATTTTACTTTTGTGAAAGAGACATGTACCGGGCAAATGTAAGGCCCACAGAAAGTTAGTAGAAAGTTCTAATAGGATGCGGTGGCTAGCTACCTCGCAACCTATTAGAAAAGCGCGCAGTTGGTACACTGATACCATGGTACAATGTCAAGGCCTAAGAGAAAGTTGATTATTTATTTTCAAGTATATAAGTATGATCAAGTAGTTTCTTTTTTGAGAAAGTGTTTAATTATTATATGTGTACCTTGATACAATGCAAGCATGATAAAGTAGTTCAAGTAGTAAGCATGGTTAGTTGTGTACTTTGATACATTAACAAACATGATAAAGTGTTTCAAGTTGTAAGCATGTTTAGTTGTAAGTTTTGAAGTAAGTAAAGTTTTAAATCATTCTTCGAAATGAGCATGTTTAGTATTGACATCATGATTTTGTGAGTAGGGATTTACTTACTAAGCATTGTGCTTATTAGTTGCATTTTCCTTCTATTGCAGATAAAGGAAAAGAGAAAGCGTAAGTTGGGAGGCGACAGGACTTGCATTGATGTTCAGAGGAGGTGGAACCGGGGTAAAAGATCCGTTGGGTTGAGTATGAGTAGAGTTTGGTATTTAGAAACATTTAGTTTTATGTTTTGAATAGTAAAGAGTGAACCAATGTGTTTAATTTCCGCATAGAGTAAGAAGTTGATACAACTTGAAGATGTTTACTTATGTTTTTCCATATGCTTGGTTAGTTTGGTTAAGTTCCGTATTAGTTTCAATTTCAAGAGTTTGGATTGGTTTTGAGTTGCCAATGTGCCAAATAAACTAGTATATATGATAGATTTGAAGTTATATCTTAATGCGAAGTGATAGTGTGTGATTTGTGGATGTTTGAAAGGGATTTTCAGGTCTGAAATTTGCAGTTTCAGGCGTGCCAGTCGACTGGCTCAGATACCAGTCGACTGCTATATCGAACAGAACCTTCTGTTCGATATGGCAGTCGACTGACCATATACCAGTCGACTGACACCAGTCGACTGATATAATAGCAGTCGACTGCTACCATTAAAGAAAAACTGTGTAGAGCAGCTGGTTAGTGCTTTAGTGTTACAACTAAGAGGTCTAGGGGTCAAATCCTGGCAAAGTAAATAAAATGAAAGTTGTTTTGTTTTTTTTGAAAAAAAAAAGAAGGAAGAAAAAAAAAAATTCAGAGCAAGTTAAGGGGACTCAAGTAGGTGTAACCTAAGGCTAAGGATAAGGTAAAGTTAAGGTTAAGCAAATGTGACGTCCGCTTTAAGGAAGTTAAGGGAAGTCGGGTCGTCACAGCCCTGACGAAATTCCGTAAACTCGTCGTAGTGTTTGGTTGTAACCCGCATATTGAAGAATTCTTCAAAGAATTCTGCTTCAAAATCGTCCCACGCCATCTGGTTTACTTGCCTCTTGGTCCCGACCCTCTCCCACCACATTCTGGCATCCCCAGACAGGCAGAATGATGCGCACTTGACCTTCTTCTGTTCAGGCCAGTCTAGCAGCTCCAGTGTACTTTCCACCGTCTTGAACCATGCTTGGGCGTCCCAGGGTTCGCCGGTACCCGAGAAATTCTCTGGTTTCAGTCTTAACCACTGGATCAAATAAGCCTCCTGTCGTGCCACCGGGGTCGAGCTCGGCAGAGGAGTATGTGTAACCGTAGGCGCCACAGGCGCAGCAGTCTGGTTCACTGGTGGAGTAGTAGAGTTCTCCTGCTGGTTCATTAAGGTGTTAATAGTTTGCTGCTGCTCGGTAACTTGACGTTGGAGCTGGGTTACTAGTTGCATCAGATCAGGCGTTGGTGTTGTCTTATTAAGCCGACTACTCTGTCTTCTGGCCATGTTTTTCTTCACCAAAGATAAGTATGGCCAATATCAGTTTTTTTTCTATATTATGCTAATATTTAATTCCTAAAATAATATAATATTCCAAAATATATATCGTTCATAGGTACTTCTCTCAAAGTACCTTTCATCATTGTTCATACTTGCATATTCTATAGTCATAGACATCGTCATTCTAAGAACATAATAAAATATAAAATACACTTAAAGATACTTACTTGGAAGCGGCAGGAAGAGGGCTTGATGTGTGTGTACTGAGATGGTTACTGCTCTGATACCAACCTGTAACACCCGCTTTTTTTTTTCTTTGACCACCATAAAGCGGCGTTACGTTAACATACTTAGGGCATGTAGACATCATAACGCAGCGGAAAACTTTAAACTTACACCTACATGCACTTTCTACCATTCCTAGCATCATAACATACTTAGCATCATGTCATACTTAGCATCATGTTATACTTTAGCTTTCTGTCATACTTTAGCATCATATCATAGAGTCATAGTCATATTCAAGTACTTAGTAGTAAAGGTAAAGTTCTATCATAAGACAAGCAAACATATGGTCTCTTGGCCAAGTCACTATCACACACATTCTGCAAAGCCCTCCTGCTGCTTCCTTACTGTTCCTTTGCGTGATCTGCGGTATAAGAAAATAAAACTATAAGCACACAGGCTTAGTAAGACTCTTTCCTACTCACTAAAACCGTCCGTCACTTAATCATAAACATATGAAACATTAGCACTCTTAGCGCTTTACTTAGAACATCATCCTTAGCATCCCTTAGCATTCATTTGACATGTCATGGACATAGCTTCACCCTATTCATAGCATGGCATAAACATAACCATAAACATTCGGGTATGGCATAATTATTGACATAACATAAACATCGTAAACAATCATAGCATGGCATAATACTTTATATAGACATAAATAAAATCATGGCATAAATCTAATTACAATCATGACATCCCATACTAGCATGAGCATGAACAAAATAATGGCATTTTAACGTAACATAAACATAATTAAACCATGACATCCTAAACTAACATAAACATCAATAAACTCATGGCATCCTAACCTAGCATACACATAATTAAAGCATGGCATTCTAAACTAGCATAAAATCATGGCATCCTAAACTAACATAAACATAGATAAAATCATGGCATCCTAAACTATCATAAACATAATTAAAGCATGGCGTTCTAAACTAGCATCAAATCATGGCATAAACATAAATAACATCATGGCATAAACCTAAATAATATCATGGCATAAGCTTAAATAATATCATGGCATAAACATAAATAAAATCATGGCATAAACATAAATAAAATCATGGCATAAACATAAATAAAATCATGGCATACACATAAATCAAATCATGACATAAACATAAATAAAATCATGGCATAAACATACTAAAATCATGGCATACACATAAATCAAATCATGACATAAACATAAATAAAATCATGGCATAAACATACTAAAATTATGGCATGAACATATCTTCATAACATACTTTTCGTAAACATACTTTTCATAACATAATGCATAACATGAATGGATACATGTGGCAATCGTGCATATATATATATATATATATATATATATATATATATAAGGATGCTTAATCTTGAAAACATGCTTTTAACATAATCATAACTTTCATTGGGCCCTGGCTTGTACCACATTCATTCATCATATGCGCGCATCCCTAAGTAAATACGAGGTAGCTAATCTCGACCTACTAGGGTAAGGACAGCTTCATCGGTAGTCCCGAACCGTAAGGACAGCATCATCGGTAGTCCCGAACCGTGGACAGCATCATCGGTAGTCCAGAACCGTGGACCTTACTTAGGTCCGGTACAAGCCCATAAAATAAAATAAATGCTTTCATATGCTTCTTCATTCATCATCATTCATAGCATATTCATTCGTTCATCATTCTTTCATCATCATTATGCCTTAAAGGCATCATCATGCATAGCATATTCATTCATTCATCATACTTAGCCTTCATTCATCGTTTCCATTATTAGACATGGCATAGGTACACATCATTCATATAGTATGGCATACATACACAAGCATGGCATACATTCATATCATTCATAAGACATGACATACATACATATCATTCATACATCATGTCATACATACATATCATTCCTAAATCATGGCATATGTCTAAACATTCTATGACCTAACGTATATTTCATGACATATAAGCTGTAGGTTTAGTTAACATGGTATTCCTCCACCTTACTTAAGCATACCTCCTAATTACCTATACCCTAGGGTACTCTAGGGTACCCCAAAAATTCCCAAAAATTATATTTACTTACTACACATCATAAGGGAACATTAATCAACATCATCAAGATTTTTGGCATAATTATAGACCCCAAAATCATGGTGGCCGAAACCCACAAACCTAGGGTTCTTGGTTTCCTTTCCTTGTTGTTGGACGAAACTCATAGGGTCTCTAGGGTACTCCAAAAATTCCCAAAAATTATACTTAACATCTAAAAATCATAAGGGAACACTGAATAACATTATCGTGATTTTTAACATATTTTTAGACCTTTAAAACATGCTGGCCGAAACCCTTGAACTTAAAGTTCTGGGTTTTGCTTCCTTCATGTTGGCCGAAACTCTAGGGTGTCCTAGAGTACTCTAAAAATTCCAAAAAATTTTACTTAACTTCTAAACATCATAAGGGAATACTAAATAACATTATCATGATTTTTAACATATTTTTAGACCTTTAAAACATGCTGGCCGAAACCCTTGAACTTAAAGTTCTGGGTTTTGCTTCCTTCATGTTGGCCGAAACTCTAGGGTGTCCTAGAGTACTCTAAAAATTCCCAAAAATTTTACTTAACTTCTAAACATCATAAGGTAACACTAAATAACATTATCATGATTTTTAACATATTTTTAGACCTTTAAAACATGCTGGCCGAAACCCTTGAACTTAAAGTTCTGGGTTTTGCTTCCTTCATGTTGGCCGAAACTCTAGGGTGTCCTAGAGTACTCTAAAAATTCCCAAAAATTTTACTTAACTTCTAAACATCATAAGGGAACACTAAATAACATTATCATGATTTTTAACATATTTTTAGACCTTTAAAACATGCTGGCCAAAACCCTTGAACTTAAAGTTCTGGGTTTTGCTTCCTTCATGTTGGCCGAAACTCTAGGGTGTCCTAGAGTACTCTAAAAATTCCCAAAAATTTTACTTAACTTCTAAAAATCATAAGGGAACACTAAATAACATTATCATGATTTTTAACATATTTTTAGACCTTTAAAACATGCTGGCCGAAACCCTTGAACTTAAGGACCTTGGTTTTTCTTTCCTTTCAACATCACATCCAAAAACTAACCCATATATCATGCTAAAAATCATGGAAATCATAGATAACTATTATACCACAGGTGAGGGAGTCTTACCTTAGATTTCTTGATTTTTAGACCTTGGATGGAAAGAAGAAAGAAGACTTGACCACACCTAGCCCTTAGAACCTTGAGAAGACCTTAGATCTTGGAGAAGGAGACCTTTTGTGGAGTTTTCTCAAGGGAGAATTCCTCCTTGTGTGCTCGGCAAGAATGGAGAAGGAAGAGAGGATCAAATGCAATTGATGGCATGAAGAATGAAACTCCCAAACCCCCTTATTAATCAACCATTAAGGTGGTGAATGAAAAGTTTTCCATGGCCCTTCATCTTCTTCTACCATTTAACCACCATTCACTTCCTTTCCTCACAAGAATTCCTTGCTAGGTGAGTTGGTTAAAGCATTCATTGTTGTACAAGAGGTCCAAGATTCAATCCTTGGCCCATGCACCTTTATTTTTTATTTTATTTAATCCTTTTTCTTATTTTCGAAAATTTCCCTTTTATTTCGAAAATTCTCCAAAAATCACCCATAATTATGCCAATATTCCCAATTAAAATCCTTTTATATTTATATAAATTTTACCCAATTAATACCCATTTTTGGAGCCCATTTAAGGCCCATTAGTACCTAATTCCTC
Organism: Boesenbergia rotunda; assembly: GCA_024364735.1. Classification (NCBI taxonomy): domain Eukaryota; kingdom Viridiplantae; phylum Streptophyta; class Magnoliopsida; order Zingiberales; family Zingiberaceae; genus Boesenbergia; species Boesenbergia rotunda. The sequence continues at coordinate 438,365 of JAGFNQ010004396.1, read as the reverse complement.
AAATTAAATAGGAAAATTAAACTAATACTTACCCATAATCATGCTAATATGTCTAATTAAATCCTATTTATCTTTATACTAATTTTCACAAAAAATTCACCGATAATTATGGTACTAGCAAGCCCATATAAGGCCCATTAGTGCCCTTTTTCCCAATTTAAATGGGAAAACATGGATTTTCTAGGCCAAAGTTTGTATTATTACCTCTAGGTCCTTCGGAAAATCATCTAGACATGCTTAATATTTTAATAAAATATTAAGAGAATTTTCCGGGTCGTTACAACTCAACCATTTGTAATATATATACCTGAGAAAGTTGTGATGACAATAATGGTGGAAATTGAGTCCCAGCCACACTCAAACTATCAATAGAGCTAGCAATTGTTGACACATAATTTATAGACTAAAATCAGAAAATAAAATACATTCTTAGTTTGTTATTGTTGGTGCAATCTTGGTTAGGTCAGGTTTGACTAGGCTCGGGTGAGCTTAGGTCTAATAAGCTTGGTAAGCTTAAGGATTGGATGTTTTGATGTTTGATAATGATGTTTGAATATCATGTGAAGTCAAGTGGGGCAAGGTTGACTGGAGACTTGACTGGAGAAATCCAGGTGGATCGGGGAGATCGCACGCTGGCACGGGAAAAGACCTAGTGGGACTAGGCACACCTAGTGAATTCCAGGTGAATCGGGGAGATCACACGCTGGCACAGTAAAAGACCTAGCGGGACTAGGCACATCTAGTGGGACTAGGTGAAGTCCAGGTGGATCGGGGAGATCGCACGCTGGCAAGGTGAAAGTCTATCGAGAGACTTGATCTAACTCGAGGGTTAGGCAAACCTGGTTGGGAATCAGGTTGAGTCCTAGCTGGGAGCTAGGCAGAAGAAATCCAGGTTGGTCAAAGGGGTTGACCGGACACTTGGTAGAGAACCCTAGACTGGTGAACACAAGTTAGGGTGGACCCAATCGATTGGGTAATCGATTAGGGTTTAGTTTCTCGCTATCAGAAGCTTCGGGGTTGACCGGACACTTGGTAGGGAACCCTAGACTGGTGAACACAAGTTAGGGTGGACCCAATCGATTGGGTAATCGATTAGGGTTTAGTTTCTCATGATCAGAAGCTTCCTTGATCGATTTGGTGATCGATTAAGGAAGGCTTGGATCGATTGGCTGATCGATTAGGAGAAATGAGTTGCGAGAATAGAAGGTGGCTGAATCGATTGGTCAATCAATTCAGCCCCCCCTTAATCGATTGGTCAATCGATTAAGGGGTCTTTTAATCGATCGGGTGATCGATTACTGAAGGTTTGCACGAGGGAACAAAGAGGTTCTGAATCGATTCAGCAATCAATTCAGGATACTCGTAATCGATTGGCTAATCGATTATGGTTCGAAAACTAGCCGTTGAACGGCTATATTTGACGTGGTAATCGATTGGGTAATCGATTAGGAAACCCCAGGCATCGGGTATATAGGGTTTTCTCGCAGATTCGCTCGGTATCTCTTCGAGTGCTCTTCGACACATCTCCTCCTCCTTCCACGCCATTTCAAGAGAAGCTTTGGGGCTGAGTGTTGTTGCACTTCCAAAGTTCTAGAGGCGATCGCAAGCTTGAAGATAGCAAGGAAAGCAAAGCTTGAGCTTATCATTGTAAATCTTGTAAGATTTCATTTTGTATTTGCTTGGATTCTTGTTGTACCTTCTTGAAAGCTTGTAAGAGGTTTCTCCACCTCAAGAAGGAGATCTTTCATAGTGTATGAGAGAGTGAGGAGAGTGGACCCTTGGATTAGTCACCTCAACGAGGTGGATACCAAGTAAAATAGAGGTGTTAGCATTGCTCAAGTCTTCTGCCGCAACAAATCATCAATGAGCAAAGATCGGAGCTAATCACCCCCCCTTTAGCTCTCCTACCGGTCCCAACAGTTATAACATGAATTATTACAGATTAACATAAGTACAATAAATACCAACTTGATGATTGATCCGGTTATATTGTACGTTGGTCATGTTGGAAATAGTTTCATCTACACCCTGGTTTATACAAAAAAATTAGAATAATTTAAGTTGTTCAAATTTAACAACAAATATTACCAAATATTAAAATATTTAAAGCTATAGAGTACAAACTATTACCATCATTGAAGCTTGATTTGTTTTCCTGACTGCTTTTCTTTTCCTTGAAAGCCTCTCTAAGACACCTTTCAACCTCTTACCTGAGACCGTCTTCTTCTTTGTTTTAATTCCTTTCACTCCACTAGAGTTCCCTTCACCATAATCAAAATCCCAGGAATGTTGGCTCACATTTGATAGTTGGACATTTGATTCATTAACTTGTAACTTATCATCCACCATCTTACACAAGCTTAATATAGCATTTTTAACAAGCATGTAAGTGTTATCCCTTTCAGCTGCCTTGTTAACCAATTGAACATTCAACCCACATAACTCTTTGTAACGCATGTTTTGAAGTACTTTTGGATCCAAACTAGCATTGTTGTTTATTGAATCATTAACTCCAAAATATCCAACTTTTGCTTTTCTTGTCCACCTTTTAAATACATAATCACTTGGAATCTTCATGATATTTTTCTATGTAAAAATTTTCAAAATATGAGAATACAAAATTCTAGCAAATTCATATTTTCTATAGCTATACACAATTCTGTCAGACTTCTTATTAAGTGTAACTATATGATGGTTTCTCTTTTTGTGAGAAGTAACTTTATATTTTGTAAATGTATCAACATCCTCACAAATTTCTAGACTAGAATCATGTGATAATCACCACTCTTGTTGAAAACACTTATATGCCTCAGGAGTATAAAGTTCACAAGCATGCTTTAAAATCTCAATTGGAAACATTAAATATGGAACAATTGTATTTGATTTGAAATCAACTTTTAATTCCTCATATCGACGATCATCAAGGAGTCTTTGGAAGTGATTGAAGAAGTCTAAAAACTTGTGCTTATAAGTGACATACTTTTTCACAATACTATTCATACTCTCACTTCTTTGAGTTATAGTCATATCCGCGCAAAACATTTACCGTCCATATACTAAAGCCCATTTTTCCTTTATGTTGTACATGTGTCTCAACCAATCATTGTCTTCAAATGCATAATTAGTCAACATCATATTCCATGCTGAAATAAAATCTTCCTCTTCATCAAAATCATATACACATGAGGCAAAATCTTTAGCAAACTCCCTAAACTGAGAAAAAACTCCACTCAAATGTATGACAGCATTTTGATAAATGTGTCAAATGTTGGTGCAGGAAGCACCATATCGAACCTTGTTTTGATATTGGCAAAGGGTTCAAAGTTAAGTATTATTGGTGATCTAACAATGTTACTTAAGTGTGCAGGAAAAGTCCTAACGAAGGGCTGCTAGGCACCTGGCGAAGGGCTGCCAGGAAACAAAGTCCTAGCGAAGGGCTGCTAGGCACCTGGCGAAGGGCTGCCAGAAAACAAAGTCCTAGCGAAGGGCTGTTAGGCACCTGGCGAAGGAATGCCAGGATACAAAGCTCTAGCGAAGGACTGCTAGGCACCTGGCGAAGGACTGCTAGGCACCTGGCGAAGGAATGCTAGGATACAAAGCCCTAGCAAAGGACTGCTAGGCACCTGGCGAAGGAATGCCAGGATACAAAGCCCTAGCGAAGGACTGCTAGGCACCTGGCGAAGGAATGCCAGGATACAAAGCCCTAGCGAAGGACAGCTAGGCACCAGGCGAAGGGCAGCTTGGTACTGAAGACCTAGCGAAGGATAGCTAGGCCCCTGGCGAAGGATTGCTGGGCAAAAGTCCAACCGGAGGAGCCGGTCGGCATCAGGTACATTCTCCCGAGAGGAGTAGGTGAGGACGCGTTCCCCGACAAGGGAACAGTAGGCGTCGGTTCGACCTAGGGCTCCATTTTGGAAGCCCAAAGTCAGAACCAAGACAGCTAAGGCTGTATAAAAATTAATATGTTACTGCTTTTTGGACTAACCCTGGATGCAGGACCGAAGGACTGAGTGTCTGCAGCTCAGAGAGCCTCAAAGGAGTGAGGCAGAAGCTGAGCAGGGCACCCCGGATGGGCACCCCGGATGTTCCGGGCGCCCCCAAGGTGAAGACCAACCAGCAGGAGCAAAAACCGCTTCGACAGTTGACTGTCGGGGCGCCCCGGATGCTCTGGGCACCCCCATCGCGCGGGCGCCCCACATGCTGCAGGCGCCCCCAGCGCCAACTACCGAAGCAGCTCCCCTCAAAGCCAACAGATGAGAGCTTGACCCGGTCAATACGGGCGCCCCGAGCGTTCTGGGTGCCTCGGTCAAAGCTGATCCCGAATTTGAAGGGATCAGAAGCTGACCGAGCAAATGCCGGATCGACCGACACGTTGGGGGGGGGGCGCCCCCGACGATCCGGGCGCCCCCAGGGCTATATAAAGGGCCCTCGACCCCAAGGCTCAGAACAACACTTCATTCAACGCTTCTACGCTCTTCTGCTCCCGCGCTCTGCTCCGGAAACCTCCCAACTCGAGCCGACGACGTCCCTCCGCTCCGAAAAGTCAATCTACATCAGACGTCGGTAACGAAGAGCAATTTCCTTTTTGTGTTTACGATACTGCAATTGTAATATTGATTTGTAAACCGTTTTGCGAAAATATAGAATTGCCCGCAGTAAACGGTCAATGACCGTGGGCCTTGGAGTAGGAGTCGACCTAGGCTCCGAACCAAGTAAAAATATCTGTGTTCGCGTGTGTTTGTTTTTAATCTTCTGCTGTGCAATTTATCTATCTCAAATCCGAACGCTTTCCGATATTCACCCCCCTCTATCGGCTCTCTCGATCCAACAAGTGGTATCAGAGCGGGGTAGTTCAAACTTGGTGCAACCACCAGTTTGAAAGTTTTTTTCGGATTTACGAATTTTTTTTATTTCTTTTCTTTTTCTTTAATCAACTTGGTGCAACACCACTCGATCTTTATTTCAAATAAATAATATCTGTAGGTGCAACACCACTCGGATTTACGCCTTTTTCAATTTTGAATTCTTATTTTCTCACCATTACTCAGAATTGATAAAACGAACCATTTTTAAAAATTTGTCATAAATTTTTTTTATTATTTTAATATTTTTCTCAAAATTTGTGCTAAGCAAAATTTTTTTTTCAAACAGTAAATTCTTACTTTTTCATTATTAATCAAAATTGATAAAGTCAACATTTTCAAAAATTTGTCATTAATTTTTATTTTATTTTATTATTATTTTACCTCGAAATTCGTGCAAACACTTTTATTGAGCTTGTTTTTTCTCTCTCCCGCACTACTAATCCAAGACCAAGTCTTGGTACATTTCTGTTATTTTGTTTGTGTGCAAGGTTTATATTAAATGGCCAACTTAGAGTGGAACAGTGCACGTTCACCGCTATTCTCTGGCAAGAACTTCAATTTTTGGAGAAGTCAAATGGAGTCCCTTCTGAAAGTCCACATGGACCTATGGCTGATCATCCAAATGGGATTCTCTTTTCCCGTAGAAGATGAGTTATCAATCGAGTGGGATAAATTGGATGAACGAACTCTCAACCAGATCGAGACAGATGCAAGGGCAACTGCAATTCTACAATGTGGCCTAACCAAAGAGCAACTCGAGCTAGTAGGTCCATGCAGATGTGCTAGAGAAATCTGGGAAAAACTGATTGACCTTCATCAAGAGACCTCAGATGAAGAAGAAGATCAGGTAAGTTATCTTGCCCTTTCGGTCCAAGCACAAACAGCCGAGTCAGAGTCTGAACCCGAAGTCGAACCAGAATCAGACGACGAATTGACTGAGACGGTAACCGATTTTGAATTCTTTTCAAAATTAGAATTAAATAATCAAACAGATACTGTAATGGTCAAGGAATGTGTAAATTCTTTTGCAAGGAAAAATCCTAAAGAACCACCAAAGAAGGAGCTTCAACTAGTACCCGAGTCCGACTCAGACACAGAATCAGAAGATGAGCCTAAATCCGAGGCGGAAAGAATCAAGGGGGAGATTCCCAATAAAGAACCAAAAGGTAAAAGCGTAAATTCAGATTTTAAAAATCATGTAATTTGTTACACATGCAGGGAGAGAGGGCACTACCAAAGTGAGTGTCCTACTCGTAAGATTCAAACAACACCACCGATGGCGACAAAGGAACCAGTTCCAAAAGCACGAAGGGACAAAAGTCGCATCCAATGCTTCAAGTGCCAGGTGTTCGGGCATTACCAACGTGAATGCACAGATAAAAGAGCTGCTAAGAATGTCGGACAAACAATCGACAAAGGTAAAGTTACAGTATTTGAAAATCCGTTATTTACCTTGAATAATGTGATTGATTCATGTAAATTAATTAAGGCAAATTTCAAAAAATTGAAACAAGAAAATGAAACCCTAAAACATAAGGTCAATATGTTAGAAAATTTAATTCATAATCTTGTGGATTTCGAAAATCCAGAGTATTACTCCAATTGTGACCTCACTTAGATAATTGTTTGCTTTAATTGTGTATTTCTTTTTATTTTTAGTTTTGTTTTTTTTTTGCTTAGAATTAGGACTGGTTAGTTTAAGGACTGAACCAACTTAACTAAAATTTGAACAACATAGTATTGGGTGGAGGTGAGATGATAGTACGTTAGGGAAGCCTCTTCTAATAAGGTCAAGTATACTCTACTTGATCTGTTTAGATTGGTGAAACTAGTCGAAGCTACCGATCCAAGACCCAAACTAGTTAGACCAGAATTCACCAAAAAGTAATTTTGAAGATAAAATTTCACTAAAAGGCTTTGTCTAGGAAAGGGTTGATGATCCAATAAGGCTACGGCCAAAGAAGGCCTTGTGCCTCGCCAAGACCTGGAAGTCAATTTTTGAAATTCAAATTCAATTTACTCTTTGTTAAATTCGAATCTAACACAAATTTTCAGTTAATTTTAGATTCAAATATCTCTTTTCAAAATAAATTTAAATTGGGTTTAAAAATTAATTTAACTTTTCAAAATTAATCATGGCCTTTTCAAAATAAATCTTTCTATTAAAATATACATCTCACAAAACAGTTAAGGATATCCTGTTTTGTCACTTAGAAATGGGTGAGATGCTTAGGACCCAAAAGTTGAGTCCAACCCAACCAACTAAGTCAAATAAATCAAACTAAAATTAATTCAATTAAATCAAAATCAAATCTTAATTAAATCAATTAAAATCAAATCTTAATTAAATCAATTAAATTAAATCTTAATTAAATCAATTAAATTCAATTAAATCTTAATTAAATCAATTAAATTCAATTAAATCTTAATAAATTAAATTTAACTCAATCAAATTCAAATTTAATTCATCTAACTTTTAAAATTCAAATTTAATTCAACCGAATAACTTTCAAAATTAAAATTTAAATTCAACTAAAAAAAAACTTAACCCTCTAAATTTTAATTTTTTCAAAAATCAAATTTAACTTTTTAACTAAGAGTTAATATTTCAAATCATTGTAATTAAAATCAAGTCTCTTTTGTTCACTAACCTAAAATTTATTTCATAACTTTTATTTCTTTCTTTACCATTATACAAACATTTCTTTCAGACATTCAGTTTATTCTTGTATGACAAAAAGTCACCTTGGGATTACTTAGGATAATTTTTTCTGCAGTCCGAGCTTAGATATTTATATTTTTTTTGGGACTTAAAAAAAACCTTCATTTTTTTTAATCATTTCCCCTTTTCAGTTTTCTATATTTATTTTCTCAAATAGGAGAATGAAATTATGTTTCAAATCATTAAAACAAAATACTTTTTTAAACTTAGTTTTCTTCTCTTTTTGTTTGAATCAAACCCTAAGACTAAGAGGAGGATTAACTTGTGGTCAACAAGCCTCCTAGGACTGTGTCAGGTTTAGGGGGAGTTCAAATTAAAAGAAGAAGTTTAAAAATACTATGTTTTCAAACTATCACTCATGTTGTTCGAAAAATATGCTATCATATGTCTTTCAAATAATCATTTTTTTTTCGAAATGTTAATATTTCAAAATTCATTTTAAGAATTGTGCTTGATTCCCTTTTGATTTTGACAAACCCTAAAGACACAGAGGAAGGTCCACTTCATGACCTACAAGGACTCCTAGGATGTGTCAAATTTATGGGGAGTCTAAATCTAAAAGAAATTATTTCTAACAAGTATTCTCCTTAGCAATTATATTTGAAATTATTAAATAATTCTTTTAATCTGAACTGAACCCTAAGAACTCAAAGGAAGAATACTTGTGGTCAACAAGCTTCTAAGGACTGTATCAAGTTTAGGGGAGGTCAAATTAAAAGAGTTATCAAACATTTCTAAATAATATGTTTCCATACACTATATTTTCAAAGTTGTGTCAAAAACATAAGTAATTTATCATACAAAAAATTATTATTTTATTTTTGTGGCTTATAAAATCATTTTTTTTACCTTTTGAAATAATATTTGCTTGAGTCTTGAGAATTTCCAGGACACTTAGGAAAATGTCCTTGCAGCTAACAAGGTTTCCTAGGATTGTGTCAGACTGGAAAAGAAACCTAGTCAAGTAAAATATTATGTTTTCAAAATGCATAATACATTTCAGAAATTATTTATATTTTTCAAAATGTAATAGTTTTCAAAAACAATACCTAGACTTTCCAAAAAAGCTCAATCTGTTTTTTTTAAGTACTTGCATATCTTTCAAAAATGCATATATTTTTTAAAAAAGTACTTATATTTTTCAAAAATTGCATAATATTTTTCAAAAGTACTTCTATTTTTCAAAATATAATGTTTTCAAAGAGTACTAATACTTTTCTAAGGCAATAGTATTCTAAGTACGTGAATTTTCTAAAAACTTGCCTACAAATACAAAATATTTTCTAAAATTCACAATACTTTTCAAAGTGGAGTTTTCATTAGTACAATTTAAGCTACTTGCTATACTTTCAGAATTATAACAAGTATTTTTTTAAAGCTCATAAACTCTGATACACATATTTATTTCTTAAACCTTCTTTCAAAACCTCCTTATTGATATATGGCCAAGGGGGAGCGAAATAGAAAAGAGAGAGAAATTTTTATCTCGTTTTCACAAAAAACTAAGTATTTCTAAGTGCTTTAAAATTGGTCTATGAATTTTGTAAAGTACCTTAAAAATGTCTAAGTACTTCAAATTGTTTCTAAGTGCCAAGTGTTGTTAAAATTTCAAACTACTTCAAGTGCTTTCAAGTATTTCTAGTGCTTCAAAAATTTTTTTAAGTATGTCTAAATGTTTCAAATGTTTTTAAGTACATGTTTTTTTCTATGTAAAATTTTTCTTAGTAAATTTGTCTGAGCAAAAACTTTTTGAAAATTTTGACAAATGGTTCTAAGTAAAGTTTTTTTTTTAAAAAAAACTTGTCTAGAAATTTTTTAAAGATTTTTGTTTTTCAAAATACACAAAGTATGTTATAACAAAATTTAGCTTCAAAATTTTGCCTAAGTAAAATTCTTCTTGCAAAGCCAAGTAAAAGTTTTGTAACAAAATTTAGGTTTGCAAAAACTTTTTTACTTTACCTTGTTCACCCATGCTTATTTTTGATATATGTCAAAGGGGGAGGAAGGGTCAAAGTTAAGTGTTAAGTTAAGTATTTTATAACACAATGATTCAGGGGGAGTATGAGAAAAAAATTTTCTGTTCAAATTACATTGGTGTTAGACTGTTCAGAATTGCTATGTTTTATTGGTCTTAACCTTCTTGCTTAAACTGTTGTAATTTTTACTTAACTTTGAATCGTGTTGCCATAAATCAAAAAGGGGGAGATTGTTGGTGCAGGAAGCACCATATTGAACCTTGTTTTGATATTGGCAAAGGGTTCAAAGTTAAGTATTATTGGTGATCTAACAATGTTACTCAAGTTGCAGGAAAAGTCCTAGCGAAGGGCTGCTAGGCACCTGGCGAAGGGCTGCCAGGAAACAAAGTCCTAGCGAAGGGCTGCTAAGCACCTGGCGAAGGGCTGCCAGGAACAAAGTCCTAGCGAAGGGCTGCTAGGCACCTGGCGGAGGGCTGCCAGGAAACAAAGTCCTAGCGAAGTCCTGGCGGGAGTCATACAAGCCTAGCGAGGAGTAGGCACCTGGCGAAGGAATGCTAGGATACAAAGCCCCTAGCGAAGGACTGCTAGGGCACCTGGCGAAGGAATGCCAGGATACAAAGCCCTAGCGAAGGAC
>JAGFNQ010004396.1:400164-427303 GCA_024364735.1 Boesenbergia rotunda | reverse complement strand
ATTGATTTGTAAACCGTTTTGCGAAAATATAGAATTGCCCGCAGTAAACGGTCAACGACCGTGAGCCTTGGAGTAGGAGTCGACCTAGACTCCGAACCAAGTAAAAATATCTATGTTCGCGTGTGTTTGTTTTTAATCTTCCGCTGTACAATTTCTCTATCTCAAATCCGAACGCTTTCCGATATTCACCCCCCTCTATCGGCTCTCTCGATCCAACATCAAATGCACAAATGATGATGTGTTTCAGGCCATCTGGAAGCTAACGCTTTTGCCATTGCTGCATCTTGAACGGTAAGAGTAGTAGTTGGGTTTTTATCACCCATAACTCTAGTTAATGTATCAAATAACCATTCAAAATTCAAACTGGTTTCATCATATAATAAAGCTGCATCAAAAAGTATAGATTATTTATGATGATTAACACCTACAAACAATGCAATTGGTCGACCTTCATTGTTCTTTCTATAAGTTGTGTCCAAGCAAACATCTCCAAAAATAGCATAATCAGCTCTTATTTTAGCATCATACCAAAAAATATTAGTAATCAAATCATCTTCATCAACTTGGATAGCATAAAAAAAAATTAGGATCATTGAATTGTATTTTCTGTAGATATTCCAATACACCACCAGTATCCCCAACTCTCATAGTCATTGTTCTTTTGGATCACAAATAGTTTTTCTAATCCTCAAGAATAAATCCTAAATTCTCCCTCCCACCTACTTGCCTCGCCATAAGATCATGAGATGCTTTTGGGGGGGATTCCCACATCACTTGCCATCTCAATCTGTATCGCTGTAGAAGAAGATATATTCCTATGACTTCTAAAGAGGTGTGTTTTGTTTGGACTTGAGAGAACATAATTATGCTTTTTAACAAATTGCACCACAGTAAATTTGTTTTTTTTCGATTACAAATCTTCATTTTAGTCTCACAACCAAACCTTGTTTCATCACGACTTGCTTTGACATAAAGATTTCATTTGTCTTTTGCTCTTTTACCTTGGGCACAACATGTTGGTGCAAGATGCATCAGTAATGTCTTCCTCTAATGTTTCGATGTTTAACAATATACTTAAGTTAGTAACAATATGTGTTAAACAAGGTAAGGGGTTGTCAAAGTGATCAAAAGTTAAACCAAACAAGACCTTATGTTTGGTAACCCAAGATTGATCAGATTGACAAAGGTTTAGCCAAACAGGATATGATGTTTGGCAGAGTCAACCAAAACCCAGGGTTGGTTAAGGCAACCAAGGGTTAGCCAAACAGAACCCGATGTTTGGCAGGGTGGTAAAACCTGTGGGATCGGTTTGAATCGATAGAGTGGGGGGGGGGTGAATATCGATCGATAAATTTTCAGAAATACTAAGAGTAATTGCGCAGCGGAAAAGCAAAAACAATCGCTAACACTTTTATTTTTACTTGGTTCAGAGTCGCAGTCGGCTCCTACTCCAAGACCCACGGTCCTTGACCGTTTACGACGGGCAATTCTATATTTCGTAAAATAATTACAAGTTGAGTACAAATATAGAATTTTAAGATATAACAATTAAAAGTAAATTATACCGACGACCGGAAGATTTAGAACGTCGGTGTCGCGGGTCGTCGTTGGCGCTTGAATCTTGAGCACGGAGCGTTTCAGAGTAGAGCGCTTGTTCGAATGCGTTGGAAGAAGTTGTGTCAGAAGCCAAGGGGGTGAACCCCTTTATATAGTCGTAGCTGGTGCGCCTGTGTTGAAGGGGGCGCCTGACACGTGACCCTCACTGCGCGAAACTCAATCCGCAGACTTAGCCAGCGCTTATCCCCTCAACTAGGGCGCCTGAGCTAATTGGGGAGCCTGTGTTAACACAGGCGCCTCTGTTGCAGTCTTGAGGCTTGCTTCGTAGTGGCTTTGGAATACCCCTTTGTCTGGGGCGCCTGTCTCAACACAGGCGCCTAGTCAACCAGGGCGCCTCACTCCATTGAGGCTCCTAGGAGCAGAAACCTCCATCCTTTCGTTCCTGCAACCAAGGTTAGTTCCAAAACATGAGTAACATATAAATAATATTGACTTAAGCATAATTTACAGTCTGAGTTGTCTTGATTCTGACTTTGGGCTTCCCAAATGGAACCCTAGGTCGAACCGACGCCTAATGTTCCCTCCTACGGAGAACGCGCCCTCACCTACTCCCTCAGGAGATTTTACCTGTTTGCCAACCGGCTCCTCCGGTTGGACCTCTGCCCAGCTTCACTCACCAGGTCTTCGGTGCCTAGTCCACGACCAGGACTTATTGCCTAACCTTTCGTCAGGACTTAGGTGGCCAGCTCATGGCCAGGACATAGTGCCCAATTCTTAGAACCAGGACTTCGTGCCTAGTGTACCTAGGACTTTTCCTGCACACTTGATTAGCATTGTCAGATCACAACAAAACCTTAACTTCTGAACCTTTTTCCATTATCAAAACACAGGTTTGACTTTGGTGCTTCCGACACCAACAATCTCCTCCTTTTTTATTTATGGCAACACAGTTCAAAAAGTTAAGTTAAAAACATTTAAAGCATATCTAACAAACAAGATTATCTTTAAGAGATACTTAAAAATATAAGCTCCCCTGCAAAAGTTCTTCCCCTGAAATTTTCAATAATATGCAGTTTTGAAAAACTTCTAAATGTTTTGAATTTTGACTAAGTGTTTTGTAAACAGAGCAAAGCATTTATACAAAACCTTTTACACTTAGACAATTTTTACTTTTGAAAAGTTTTACAAGCCAAAAAAAAACCTTTTACTTCAAAAAGGTTTTAAACCAATTAAAAAAAAATCCTTAGCCAAAAAATTTCTCTTAAGAAAGAATTTTCCTTAAAAAAATTTACTTAGCCAAAATTTTAAAAAAAATCCCCTTAAAAAGTTTCGACTTTTGCACACTTAGAAAAATTTGCTTGGAAAATATTTTGTGCATTTTGAAAAACATTTTTACTTAAAAGAAACCTAAGAAATTTTGCTTAGAGAGAAAAAGCTTTTGCTTAAAAAAAATTTTGTTCACTAAGGAAACTTTTACTTAGAAATACTTTGCCAAAAAGTTTCAAAAAGTTTTTGCTCAGGCAAATTTTGTTTCCTAAGAAAAATTTTCACTTAGAAATATTTCTTAGACCAAAAATGCACTTAGAAATTTTTTGAAAAATGCACTTTAAAAGTCCAACTTTACTTTTTGGAAAAGAGATAAAGAAAAAAAAATTTAAACGAAACATTTCAAACTTTGAAAAATTTTACTCTCTCTTTTTTTCTCTCCCCCTTTGTCATATATCAAAAAATAGACAACAACCACTGCAAGTCAATTTAAAATTAGAGCTAGTTAAAAGAAATTGTAAATCCATATTGAAACCAACTCTAGTGAATTCAAGCAAGAAAAAGGACCAAATTAATTAATCTGAACTTGTTCGGGTCCTGTCTAACCCAATTAGCTACTTCCTAACTGTTATAAAACAGTAGTTTTCAATAGGGTTGGTCAAGTTAAGTGATTTGATCAAGTTAGATTTGCTAAGCTTAAACACTTAACTTAATTGCTGTTCAATTTGTATTTATCACCCCAATTGCTGCAGATGCACTGACTTAAAGCATCTTAAATCAAGGCATAGACCTAAGCATGTCAACCCAGTCTAGGTTATCAATCAAAGTACCCTAAGGTATTTGTGAGATGTTGGCTTCTAGATCTATAGGTGCATGCAGTTCTAGGGTTAAGGCCTAAGCTAAGTTCGTTTACGTAAAAACTCTAGTTTTAAAGGGGGTAAGTTTTTTTAAAAAACTAAGTCGGAAAAATCATTTTAAATTTCAATAACTTGATAAAAGAAATGATTTTTCAAAATGCTAATTTTTGAAAAATATGAAAAATAGAAAAGATTTTTGAAAAAAATATAAAACAATCATATTCTACTAAGCACAACCCTAACTGTCTTCTTAGTAATCTAAACTCAGATTCAGGTAAGAGTTTGGTATAAATGTCAGCTAAATTGAATTTTGAGTCCACATGCATAAGTACTATTTCGCCCCTGGCTACTGTTGGAACCGGATGGCTAGAGAGGGGTGGTGAATATAGCCAAACACTTGGACTTTAAGCTTTTCAAAGTTCTGCACTTAGATTTATTAGTAGCACAGCGGAAGTAGCAAACACAGAGTATGCAGAAAAATAATAAATGAAAGCAAACTAACACAACTAGCAAGATCGCTAACAAGGAGGGTTTACAAGGTTCGTGGATAACTTGCCCCTACTCCTTGGCGTGCCCGTAAGGTGGGCGATCCCTTGATCGTCGACAGATCAAGCCCCGGTGAACACCGGATAGTAAGCAACCTCCTTCTCGGTGGAGAAACCTCTCCACAGCGTTTTAATCAAGGATATAGGTTTAAGCACAATGAAACACAAGAAAGATCTTACTTAGCACTAGCAAAGACAAGAACACAGCAAGCTTCCTCCTGAGCTCCACCCAGCGACGATCTCACGCAAGAACCCTTTCCCCGTGTCTTCTCGCTGTTGGATTCGAAGCCTCTTGTTCTTTCCTCCAAGTGCTCAAGCAAGGGATGGTTGCTTCAATATTGCAGTAGCTTGCTCAAAGTGATGGAACTTCAGAACACGCAAGCAAGTTGTGGAGAACACAAAGGCGCAACAAGAACTCAAGCAGCAGAACTCTTCTCAGCCAACTCTTCTCCGCTCCTTTTGTTCCTCCACTGAGTATCAGGTGACACCATCTCCCTGCAGCCTCCAGCTGCTCACCTGCAACCACCAGCTACCTCTGAGCTCCTATGGACTCCCTAAGCCTCCCTCAGACCAGTCCCAGCCAGCAGCTCCAGCCAGCGCCAGTGCCCGTTGCAACCTGAGATGGAAAAATAGACAAACCTGCTCCAAGGAAAGGTCTCCATTGACTCTCCTTGAGTGTTTGAATCCTTCCCTGACACCTGCAGCTTAATCAGAGTATTAGGACAGTATATCAAGCAGCAAATCAAGCATCAGAGATGAAACACAGAGAATCGGATACGTTCAGACGTGATCAGAGCGTCTGACAGTGCATTTTGAATTAAAGTGATCGGTCACCGGACCGATCAGAGAGCCTCCTGATCGGTCACCAGACCAATCAGGCTGGGTCCAGACCGATCAGGCTCCGTCCTGATCGGTCCCCAACGCTCAATTAGAAATCACGATTTCTTTGGGACTCTCCTGGATCGATCACCAGACCGATCCCAGGTTGTGGATCGATCACCAGACCGATCCACCCCTTTATCGGGCGATTTCTGAGCTTCGCAGTCCAAACCTCCTGATCGGTCACCAGACCGATCAGGGAGCCTCCTGATCGGTCACCAGACCGATCAGGTAATGACCAGACAGATCAGGCTCCGTCCTGATCGATCATAGAGAGGAACCTGCGACGCTGGATTGTTCTCCAGAACGATTTGCACAGTGATCCTGATCGGTCACCAGACCGATCAGGAGCAGATCAGCAAGGGAACTCAACCTCACTGTTTGCTCCCTGATCGGTCATCAGACCGATCAGGAGCCAAGCAATGGGTGAAACGCATACTCCCTGATCGGTCACCAGACCGATCAGTCATCGCTGGATCGGTCACCAGACCGATCCACGAAGGAGCACCGTGCCAACTCTCTGATCAGTCACCAGACCGATCCAGGGGCTCCAACCTAGCCCTCCAAGCTAGGGTTTTATCCAACCTAGCCCTCCAAGCTAGGACCTGACCCTCCAAGCCAGGGTTTTTCCACTAACTCTCCAGTTGGGACTTTTCACCTAACTCTCCAAGTTAGGACTTTTCACCCAGCCCTCCAAGCTAAAACTTTTCACCCAACCTTCCGAGTTAGAACTTTCCATACCTAGCCCTCCAAGCTAGGACCTGACCCTCCAAGCTGGGACTTTTTCACCTAACTCTCCAAGTTGGGACTTTTCACCTAACCCTCCAAGTTAGGATTTTTCACCTAGCCCTCCAAGCTAGGACTTTTCACCCAACCCTTCCAAATTAGGACTTTTCAACACCTAGCCCTCCAAGCTAGGATTTTCCACACCTAACCCTCCAGGTTAGGATTTTCCAATACCTAGCCCTCCAAGCTAGGATGTTCCATACCATGCCTAATCCCCGATCAGGACTTAATCATAATCATCATAATCATCAACCTAAACTAAAATCGATGTCAATACCAAAACAACAATCAGGGTCAGACTGCATCAACAATCTCCCCCTTTTTGTTGTTTGACAATCCGATTTTAAGTTTAGGGATTCTCAGTCAATTTCTCAACTTTCAAAATCATAGGGGAATCAAGATCCTCCCCCTATAATACAATCATCCTAAACTTAACCAACCAACACTCTCCCCCTTTGTCGAACACCGAAAAGGGTCTAGAGGGGCTGTTAAGTTTAACCATACTCCCCCTCAACCCTAGGGGTATCCCAAAACAATAAAGATACGATTTGAATTTTGAAAAACATATGAACACATATGACAAGAGTAGGGCATGGTAACACAAACATATGTATCATATGGGCAAGGCATCATAAGCAACATCATAAGCATGCATAATAATATAGAATGAGGCATATAGACAAATAGTAATCATGCGAACTCATATAAGCCAACATCCTAAACATGATAAGGCAAGCAAAATATCAGTGCATCAAACCAAACAACCAAACAGATGCATATCAATGCATCGAAGTCAAACAAGAATGGCACAAGGCCAGAGAAGTCAAGTCACTAGGCATACAGCCTGAGAGTCATACAATCCAAGAGATCAGAAAGACAAATCACACACAACCACAGAATATATCAGTCATCAGCGGCCGGGGGGGGGGGGGTCAGCCTGCATAGGATCGTCCATCGTGTCATCATCAGCAGCAAAAGACCCTGGTGCGGCACTACCTGAAGGTGCATCTCCCAGAAATGTGTGGCGACGCCACTCATTGTACCAGGTCTGCTGCAGTGTACGGATCCCAGAGACATCAGACTCCACTGCTGTCAGTCGGCGGTCGAAAGATCTGAATCCTGAACGGACCTCCTCTCGATGAACCTCTCGCAGATGAAGATTATACTGGATCGTCTGATCCAGCTCGAAAATCTGCCATCGGAGATCCGGGTCCCGCTCATAGTCGTAATCATCAGTAGCAGCAGCAGCAGCGGGAGCCTCCTGAGGTGCAGCAGCATCGGCTGGTGCCTGAAAATGCAGTCCTCCCCAAGGTAGCTCACCGAGTCCTCTCCCATCCTTCCAAACCAAGGCCCCATCGCGGTCCCGTAAGATGATGCCGGACTTGGCAAATGCCCACCGGCCAAGTCTGCAATCCTGTCGGACCATAGGCACTGTCCTGCCCTTGGTGACATCAACACCTACTAACATAAGCCAATCGGTGATGAGATGACCAAATGGCATATAGACTGTGCGGCGACTCGGCTCTCTATAAGATAGAATGGATTGAAAGATGCTCTCCATGATATCGAAGTCCATTCGACAGTGCATGCCGTAGAGCATAAGGCAATGATAGGGACGAATCTCAGTTAAAGGCTTGGAGGTGATGGGCAAGATACAATTTGTGATTATCTTGAAAAGGATGTAGTCAACAGGAGCAAGTCGTAGGGTTGCAAAAGTTGGAAAATCAGGACCCAACTCATCGAGACCGACCGGGCGAGGATGACCAAAGAAGTGCTGATAGATATCATCAGAAGTAATGTCCGCAAAAGGGGCAAGCAGAGGATCAGGAAGCTCGGGATAGATCGAATACAGGTTGGGTGAACGTCGACCACCCAGGTACTCTGCTAGAACTTCGTAAGAGAAATCAAGGTTCATCTTGGCAACTCGAGTAGTGAACTCGAAGCCCCCCTGTGGTCCCTGCTGAAGATTGTTGTAAAATTCAGAGACGAGGTCATAATTGATAGTTCTCTCCAGAGAGAGGAGAAAGCCAAGGTTGTAAAACATGACTATCTCCATGACCGACGGACAATGTTCAGTCAGAAAAGGGACATCTATCGATCGGCAGGGTAACAATTTGAAAGTTCTTGATTGGAAAGCCTGCTCACAGGCGGCATTTGGAAAGCGAGAGCTCGAGGAAGGCTGAGGCCTTCTGGAGGGCGCAGATGATGAAGGGGCTTTCCCCTTCGCGCCGCCCTCTGTGGGTTCTTTACCCTTTGATGATTTTCTAAAGATTGGAATAGGTCATGACAGCGGATTTGATCAAGAGAAGTGAATCGAATCATGATATAGGTTAAGGTTTGATCAAAATATAAGATGTAATCAAAGACCCAATTAGAGAATATAAGATAAAACATTTGATCAAAAGAAGGACAACAATGAAATGAAAGAGAGATTTGGTCACAGATAACATAATCATAAGGTGAAACATTTGGTCAAGAAGGTCACGGCCAAAACAAAGGTCATGGCACAACACACCAAACACATGGTTAGCTTCAAATATAAACACTATAGACTGATTTGTAAGGAAAACTGAGACAAAAGCTTACTTAGGTGCCATTGACGAACTTCTTGAAGATTGGAAGAAGAGGTTGCGCAGCAAAAAGGCTCTCACCGAAAGAGATGAGCGCAAGAAAACCTTCAGCGAGAGAGAGACTTCACAGGAAGAAGGAAGAACTTGTAGTAGCCCTTCCCAGGATCACACGCACAGAAGCTCTCTCGAGGAAGAAGAAGACGCAGGGAGGTTTCTTGCTCACGATGAAGTGCACAAGTCGTGATGTGACGACCCAACTTTTATCTACTAAAGCTTTAAGTTACTACTACTTGGCTTCCCTTAACTTGCTCTAATTTTTTTTTTCTTCCTTCTCTTTTTTTTTCAAAAAAACAAAACAACTTTCATTTTATTTGCTTTGCTAGGATTTGACCCCTAGACCTCTTGGTTGTAACACTAAAGCACTAACCAGCTGCTCTACACAACTTCTCTGCAATGGTACCAGTCGACTGCTATATAGCCAGTCGACTGGTATCGGCCACAGCAAGTTTCTGGGCGCGGCACCAGTCGACTGGCCTCTTGGCAGTCAACTGGTGCATCGAACAGAAGCTACTGTTCGATAGGGCAGTCGACTGGTTCTGAACCAGTCGACTGGCACGCCTAAAAACCTGCATTTCAGACCTGAAAACTTGTTTCAAAAGTCCACAAAACATATAGTTTCAAGCCATACAAAGACATAACACCATTTCTATACTCCATACTAGTTTTCTAAACATTTTAGCCAATCAAAACAACTTCATAAACTTGAAATTAGGACTTTTGCGGAAGTAAATAAGCTATCAAAGTCTATATGAACTTTAAACTAGAGTTTGTACCAAATTTTGTATCTATGCAAGGTTTAAACAAAGTCATTCATTCTACCACTTCGAAACACCAAAACATATGTTCTGCAAGACTTAGCCCAATGATCTCTTCCACGGTTCCGCCGCCACTGAACATCAATGCAAGTCCCTTCGCCTCCTTAACTTATGCTTTTTCTTTACCTTTGTCTGCAATAGAAGGAAATGCAACTAATAAGCAAAATGCTTAGTAAGTAAATCCTAACTCACAAATCCAACGATAAGGGATAAACATGCTCTTTTCAAATAATGCTTGCTTCAAAACACATGCACTTGGAAATAATTACACATGAGAACTTTCATACACTTATCATGCTCAATCATGCTTAAAATATTTACTAGCATCAAAACTCTTGCAAACTTAACATGCTCATGATTTCTTTTGCAAACTTACTAATGATACATTTCCACACTTTCAAACACTAACTTCTTTGCTCTTTCTCTTTAACATGCTTGTAACATAACCATGTTATCATACACAACAAAACATACACTTAAGAAAATTGAAACACTTTCATATACTTATATACTTCAAAATAATAATCAACTTTCTCAGGCCTTGACAATGTACCTGGTATCAGTGTACCAATGCGCGCATCCCTAATAGGTTTCGGGGTAGCTAGCCACCGCACCCTATTAGAGCTTCTTTCTAACTTTCTGTGAGCCTCTCTTTTGCCCGGTACATGTCCTTTTACAAAAGTAAAATACTTTCTTACTCATAATGCTTGTATTTATCAAGCTAACTTTCTTTTTTTCATAAACTTTGCACTATAAACCTTTACCTTTTCTTACTTGAAACTTTCATCGAGCACCTTGCATGCCCCTAACCCCAAAACTCATTTTTGGGACTTTCTTACTCATAATGCTTGTATTTATCAAGCTAACTTTCTTTTTCATAAATTTTACACTATAAACCTTTACCTTTTCTTACTTGGAACTTTCATCGAGCACCTTGCGTGCCCTTAATCCCAAAACTCCTTTTTGGGACTTTTCAAGAACTTACTCTTGTCATACTTAGGTCACATACATAAAAACATACTCCAATTCATATTCTATGATAAAACATGTATTCTTTATGAACTTAAAACACACAAATAAGAAAACCATAATCTTAAAGCATGCATTTAGATCACAAACATGGTTCCACAACGAGAAATACATGGCGAAACAACTTCTATTGCAGGTGAGTGATTTACTTACCCTTTTCTTGAAGAAAACTCACTAAGTATCTCGAAATTCCTAGTGTAGGGCTCTTTTCTTCTTCCTTTGCAAGAAATCTCCACTCCTTAGCCCTAGGGAAGAAGCCCTAGGCTCTCCACTCAAGAGGAGGAAGAAGGAGGAAGAAAACCCCTTGTTTTCTCCCTGTTTTCGCAGCTCCCGACCCTTGCTCGCGCGACCTCCCGAAACCCTAAAAGGGGTCTTAACACAACTTAAGTGGAAGTTTAAATACCTCTTCATGAAACGGGCTAAATCAACTATAATATTATTTCGTTTCATTCTTTTCTGTGCTTGATACCCTAGCCCAGCTGGTTGGTGCTTTACCCATGCAATGTTGAGGTTGTGGGATCAAATCCCACCAGACCTCTTATATTTTTTTTTCTTATTTTGATCCGAAAAAATGCTATAATATTCCGAAAAATGCTAGAAAAATTCCTAAAAATCCCTAATAATACCAGGAAATTAATGGGTGTTACAGGTGATTCGACGCTAGGGTTCGACAATGAGGGGTTTTGGAAGAGTTAATCGGTTGGTGGATGATAAGTACCATTTTGTTGATTATTTTAATTGCTAAAATCCATGTTTGACCTATGTTTTTATTGCTTAATTGTGAAATTGCACTAGGTTTTAGAACTTCCTCTTATTTTGGACTCAATTGCAAATTTACACATATTTGGATTATTTGACCACTAAATTCTTGATCTATTTTTTTGTAGGCATGAAAGGTTCATGGACCTAGGGCATATTGGGTCAAACTTGAGTCGGAAGTGACCCGGATCGAGTTATCAAGATTAGGATTAAATCTGGGCCGTTCGATTCAAAAGCGGCTAGATCTGAGCCATCCGGGACCATCTGAAGCAATCCAAGCTAGGTTAGGGTTGATCAAGCACTTTGATCAAGATCTGAAGGTTTCATCCCAATCAGAGCTCATTCAACCGTTGGATCAAGCTCGGAGGGCTCTAGATCGTCCATTCAAATATTAGGTTGATCTGGACCATCCGTTGCACATCTGGAGGATCCGAGCTACCACGAGGCGGATCCTGACTCCAGATCATCATCATCAAAGTTTGGCTCAAATCAGAGCAAGATCAGCCGTTGGATCTCCTCCGATCAATCTGGGCTGTCCATTCTTATGTACTTAAGGAAATTTTCCCAGCCTTCAGCCTTTGTCGCGTCTTCCTCACCGCAATACTTTCTTCTTCAGTTCTTAGTTTTCTTCAGAGTTTTTCTTCAATCCAAAGGGGCGCGACCCCTCGATTTCTTCACTAGATCGAGTTCTAGGTCAGTGGAAGGGTTCTCGGTGAATTTCCAGCTCTCAATTGCCCAAGAACAGAGCTTTTGTGAGGTCTCCGGAGTTCTACCATTTGATTTTGTCAACATCGGCTGCGCACCATTTCATCCACCTGAGTAGTTCAGAGGGGTTCCCTGAAGTGCTCGGATCAATCCCAATCCATCATCGCAGCTGAGTTGAAGGAATTGGATGGGTTTTCGGATTTGAGCAGAGATGAGCTGGTTTTGAATCGCAGATGCTGTTTTCCATCGATTTGCTGAGCTTGCGGGTTCGAGGCTCACACTTGCGTGACGAACAAGGAGGATTCGAGCTAGGGAAGGATTGAGGATTAGTTTACTTGGTTAATTTTCATTGTTTGTAGCTGTAATTTCCATTACTGCCATTGTTTCGTTTCTGTCTTTGTATCAGATTACTTAATTTCGTTTACTGAATTGTTCTAGCTTAAATTAGGGTTCAATCTTTAAGTTAAGTAGTTAGGGAGTTGTTTAGTGACACTTGGTTTCAAATTCAACTGGTTTCTTATTTTTGTTCTTGCGTATCAGATTTTTCATGCTGCGTATCATTCTTCTTTTCTGCAATTCTCTTTAGCTCTGAAACCTTTAGCTAATTTCGCATCTAGTATTTCAATTTAGTTGAACTAAGTTGTTCACTTTTAGCTTCAGATCTTAGTTTTTGTTTAGCTTAGTAATTCTGCATTTCATTTCTGTTTATATGCGCAACGAATTCTGTTTTTCCATTTGTCTGAATTCCTGCATTCGAATTCTAAAATCTGCATTCATTCCTGTTTCAGTTTGTTTCTGAGTTAATATCAGTTGTTTACAACAGCTGATTCAATTGCCATAACTTGCATTCGGATTGTGTTTGAATTGCTATCACCATTCCTGCAAATTAACTTCAGTCCTGAACACTTGCTTCATTTCCACTCTGCATTGTGTATCAAGCTGCAAGTCAGCTGCTGATTTCTGAGCTTTTGTGTCAAATAAACGTGAGTTCTACTTAAGCCTTGCTGATCTTTAGGATTGTGCATCTATTTCAGCTCATTTTCTGGGTTTGTGTCCAATTCGGTTGCTGAATTCCTGCATTTGGGCTGAAATCGCATTTCTGCTAAGGGTTTTGTTTCATGAATTTTAATCCTGCAGTTCTGAAATTCTGTTTCAATCACTGATTTTCTTCACTCAATCGCGTAGAGCATTTCACTTGTAGCCTTACCTTCCAGCTGCACTGATCAATTTATCTCTGAATTGGCAGTTTGCAATTTCTGCATTCAGTAGCAGATTTCAGCACATAAACACCTCTCTTGTGTATCAAGTTTGCCTCATTCTTTCACTATGTTTCAAGTGAAATTCCAGCCCTAGTTTGTGCCAAGTTGAATGCAAATTCTAGTGTGTTATAGAGATTGAAATCAGCGGGTTTTTCATCTAGCTTTTCACTGAATTTCAGTTGTCAATGCTGCATCTAGATTCATTTCTGGATTGTTGCCTTCAAGTCTGAATTTTTCTTCATGTATTCATGCAAAACATTTCACCAATATTTTGCCTTCCCAATTTGAATTGATTAGCCAATCTGAATTACTAGTCGCAGTTAAACACTTAGCATTAGTTCCTCTTGGCACATCAGATTTTCTTTGTATCAAGTCAAGCTCAATTTCGGCACTTTGTATCAAGGGGAGCTTGGGCACTGATTGGTATCAAGTTAGAGGGTATTTTTAGTATGCCATGGTGTTTGATATCAACTAGTATTGCATTTACCCTTTTCTGAATCCTCTCTGCATTGGTTGGCTCCAGAATGTGTAATTGGCTTGTGTTGAATTTGCTTTAAGTTTGCTTGCTAAATGTTGTGGCTAGCTTTAGTTTTAAGTTTACTTGCTTGCGATAATTGCCATGCACTACTTTTATTCCGTTGCGCAGCATTTGTTTTGCATTTGAAATCCGATTTGTTTTCCAAAAATTGGTTAAGTGCATGAATTGATTAAGTGGTCCTTTTGGTTGAATGATAACTTGCTATCATTTGTTAAGTTCCATGGTTGAGTTTCCTTCTTCCTATTGAGTTTTCATTTCTGAATTGCAAACCAAACCCAAATTACATTCGAAACCCAAAATTTACAAACGACACAAAAACACGAGTTAGAATCACACAACATCAACTAGTCCCTAGGAAAAATACGACCTGTGGCCCCTTTACTACGTTTTTATATTTTGATTGTAAAAAGGGTTTCCAGCATTTTATAAATATTCTAAATTCTGATGGTCCCACAATTCGTGACAACTTAACCTAGTATTTCGGGTCCGTCAAATTTTTGGCGCCGTTGCCGGGGAAGCAACTAGTTGATTTGTTTGATTTTTGCTTGTGTGCTTTTGGGCATATCATTTGATTCTATTTTCTTTTGCTTTATCTTTTGTATATGGTTGCTGCCATTTTTCTTGTTTGTTTTGTGACAGGGCTTCAAGATCAAAATGTTACAGCAATCCTATTCAAATTTTCAGCAATCAAACTATCAATTCCAACAATGGCAGCCACAATGTCAGCCTCTCAACCAATTGCAGCAGCCCTATTCAGACTTTCAGCCTTTCCAGCAATTTCAGCAGCCACCACAGCAAGATTTCCAACAGCCCTACTCAAATTTCCAACAAATTCAGAATGGGCAGCCCCAATTTTCAGTTTTTGAGCAACCAAATCAGTTTTGTCAGCCACAATTTCAACAATTTCAGCAAGGGCAGCCTCTCCAAAATTTTCAGCCAAATCAACCAAATTTCCAACAAATTCAGAATGGGCAGCCACAATTCCAGAGTTTCGATCAGCCACCTCAGCCTCAATTTCAGTAACTACAACAATTCCAGCCACCACAACAATTCCAACAATTTCAGCATCTTAACCAAAATTTCCAGCAGCCTTTTGCAAGTTTTCAGCATGGAAATAATCAATTTCAACCTCAATTCCAGCCATATCAACAAGGGCAGCAAGATTGTCAATCGTTTCAAACATTTCCACCTCAAAACCAACCATTTGTCCAGCCCTCACCGCCCATTAATCAGAATTTCCAGCAACAAAACCAGAATTTTCAGCCCACTCAATTTGAGTTTTCACCACCACAATTTCAACCTTAGATCCAAGAATTCTAGAATCATAATTTTCAGCCATCTCCACCAAGTGGTGAAACAACTTTTCAGCAGTTTAATCAGCCTGTTCAACCATTTGATCAGCCCCCACAGTCTTCATTTCAGAATGCACAGCCTACTCTTGGTCTTCAACAGCCTTATGTGACATTTCAAGATCAACAAGAGTTCCACACTAACCAAGGAGGCTTTGATGATCCAGATTGGAGTGAGCAACAACAACAAAGGATGATAGAGATGTTGCAACAAATCCTACAACAACAGCAAAATTTTCAACAACAACAACAACAACAGCAAATTTTTCAACTTCAACAACAACGCCTTGCAAAATTGGTTGATCAATGGAATCAAATACAAGCTCAAAGATTAGGACAATCAGATAAATCTATAGGTGTAGGGGATTGCACTGAGCCCCAAGAATCACCCATTCCTACTGATTTAGAGGCATTGGAGGAGATTGATAGCAGGGCTTGTGATAGTTTTGAATTCAATTCTGAAACTCTACAGGATCATTCTATACTTTTATCTTGTGATGATTTAGTTGTTAATGATCCTAATTTTTCTAACATGGTTGTTGCAGATGATACTGAGGAAACATGCATAGGAGATGATTCTATAGGTGTAGGGGATTGCACTAAGCCCCAGGGACCACCACAATTATCAGAAAGTGTAGGGACTTGCATGGTGGAAGCAAGAACCCAAGGATCACCTGCTTTAGTTGAGTGTCCACCAGAACAAGAGCCTGAAGTGGAGCAATTACTTGACCGGGAGGAGAACACGGATACATCCACTCTTGTAGAACCTCCAGGTATTTTTCAGCATGATCAGGTAAGTATTCCTCCTAATTTTTCTGAAAATTGCATAGAGGTACCTCAAATTGATTTTATTATTTGTGATATACTTAGGGATGAATCTTTTGTAGAATTTAGTTGTGAAAAATCGATAGAGGTACCTAGTGTAGAATTTGCTGAATTTGAAGCATGTGGTGATACATATCATGAAAATGCTGAGTGTGAAAATTTTTTAGAAGTGCCTAGACTTGATGTTGATTGTTGTGATGAGTCTTTTGATATATCTTATGCTGAAAATAATTGTGAAAAATTCATTGAGGCACCTAAAATTGATTTTATTGGCTGTGATACATTGCTTGATACATCCTTGGTAGAAAATAATTGTGAAATTTCTATTGAAGTGCCAAAAATTGATTTCTTTATTTGTGATGAGTTTTTGGATGCAAATTTTGTAGGAAATAATTGTGAAAAATTTATTGAGGCACCAAGAATTGATTTAATTGAATATGATGCAGTTTTGGATACATTTCATGCAGAGACTGATATTATTTTATTTATGTCTTACCCTGCACACTTGAGAAGGGTATTACATTGTTTTGCAGGGTCCAGAAGACTTCAGGAGTGGGTGCTTCAACTGAACAGACTTCAACCTCCTGGAAGGACTTCTAAAAGGCATAAAGAAGGAGGAGATGATTTTACTTTAATTCGAAGCACTCCATTCCTTCAATGGATTTTGAACCTAAATCGCCTTCGGCCACCGGAGCATATTTCTGCAAAGTTCAAGTGTGGGGGAGTCCTAGTTCTCTCAGCCACTCATACCCCTCCACTACCAAGATGGAGGCTACTTCTGGATAGGCTCCGTCCACCAGAATAAGGGGAGTTTATTCTTTCTTGCATTTTCTTTTATTGCATTTTTCATTTTCATGCTTTCTAGAATTAGAATTTTCCTTTGCATTGAGTCCTTACTAATAAATGCATGAGTAGAGTAGAATGCATAGGAGTCATTGTAAATATCTTGTTATTTCTTTTGTCACTTTTTCTTGCATGACTAGGAATAAATGTATCCTTCTAGGTTATCTCCATAGCATTTTAGAGTCTTTTGAAAATAAATTAAATTTGGTTGTCGAAACTTAAGGTTTGAGCTCATGGATAAATTCTTGGATGCTTGAGTACTACTTTGCTTTAGATTCTTAATTGAGGACTTGAGATGATTTATTTTTGCCTAGTGAGAATTAGCCTTACTTTTGTGATACACATATGTTATTATATTCTAGAACTTGCTTAGGTTCTTTCAAAACCATATTTCGATGATTGGATCACATCTATGAAGGCTAATCAAATTGTTTCCCTTTTTCCATGTTATTCTTAGCAATGATCATATTTGATACATACTCTTTTCAATTTTCCTTTCTATTTTCCTACTCTTAACCCCATTTCTCTAGGGATTTGTTTGTTTGGGATGTTTTCTTGATGCTACTTTGCCCGAGACGGACAAAGATTTAAGTATGGGGGAGTGATTGGTGATCTAGAATGAATTTTCATCAAGGAAGCACTTCATTTTGAAAAAAATTTTTTTTTTGCCAAATTGAGTGGAGCTTGGTATCAAGAGCAAATGAAGAATTCAGTTATGAATTGGAGATGAAATTGTTTTTCATAGCAAATCCGGCTGAAGGAAATTTCTGTGAACTTAAAGAAAAATGATGAAAAGAAATCAAGGTGCCAAGTTGGAAAGGAAATGGTCAAGCAAAAATTGGCACGCAAAAGAATGGAATCTAAACAGCGAAGTTGTTCTCTCATTGCAACCATTACTGAATCCGACTGAAAGAAAGAAAAAAAAAAGAAGAGGGAAATCTGAAATGAAGAAAAGTGGCACGCACATGAAGAGGAAGAAAATCTGTGCCAAGGCTGAAATCAAGGAAGTTTGTGTCACAAGTGGCTTGGATTAAGAATTGGAAAGTGGAATTATGGAAGTAAGATCAGCCACACTTTTTCGGAAGCCTGAAATGCAGCTGGGCAATATCAGAATGTCAGAATTGAAGTTGAACAAGCTGAGATCAATAAAGAAATCTGTGAAAAACTGGTTTGAGTTGAAAATTCTGTGTAAATCAGTAAGTGAAGTGCAGCTGAGCTGATTTGAAGCCGAAAATGAAACTAATGCAAGGGATGC
Organism: Boesenbergia rotunda; assembly: GCA_024364735.1. Taxonomy (NCBI): domain Eukaryota; kingdom Viridiplantae; phylum Streptophyta; class Magnoliopsida; order Zingiberales; family Zingiberaceae; genus Boesenbergia; species Boesenbergia rotunda. The sequence goes on along the minus strand of JAGFNQ010004396.1, from coordinate 409,406 downwards.
TGACAAGGGATTAAGAATTAAATCACTCGCTGCTTGAAATCCCAGATCAGATCAGAAAAAAAACAGAAATGCAGTGAAGGCAAGGGCTGAAATTCCATGTGCTGATTTGAATTTGTGAGTGGAACACTTAAGGTTTCCGCTATCATTGGATGCAAGTACTAATTGATGCTAACTGATGTAAGGCAACCAGAGAATTGCAAGGTATCAAAGTGATGTTGAGAAGCCGAAACCTGAAAAAAAAAAGAGAACAAATGATGGAGGTGTGCCAACTTGTAAAGGATTGTGTATCAAGAGTGAGTTGCAAGGGTGGTTTAGTGAAAGTTGAATGTTGAGCATCTATGTTAATTGATATCATATGCTCTCTGATACAAATCTGATCCGCAATTCCACTAGAAGAATTCAGAAAAAAAAAGAGAAAGGAAACAAAAGAGATAAGTGGCACACCATTGGAGTTTCGGCATTTTAAATCATTGAAGTTTCTCTCATCTGAATCAATCCTTTGTTCCAATACATTATGACTTTATTAGAGAGAAAGGAAAAGAGAAAAAAAACCAGAAAAGAAGAATGAAAGAAGCAAAGTTGACAAGCAAGGTGGAAAATTGGTACAAAGGGACTAGTGAGGAATTTTCATTGAATTTTTGAAGGGCAAGGCAAAGGTTACTCCATCACACTTTTGATATCACTAGAGGACTGTAAAGATGGGGCAAAGCACATTGGAAACATTCTTGAGCACTCAAGTCTTCCACTCCATCAATTTTCTATTTCCTTGGTTTTCATTCCATTTCTTACCATTTGCCATGTTTTTACTTGTTTTTGTAGATGTTGATCCTAATCATGAATAATGGTGGAGATTAGACAATAAGCAAGCCTATGGTAGTGCAAGAAGCATGTGTGTTTGAGTGAGCTCCACTTCCATCATCAACTTAGAACTTAAGGAGAGAGCCACCAAAATTTTCCTTGAAAGGCTAGTGATTTAAATTCATCTCAATGACTCATGATGGATGAAAAGGCTAAGTTGTTAATTTAAGGACAAGATACTAATCCATAGTGCTTAGACTTTTGAGAATTGACAACCTTAGGTAATTTCTTTTCATTTGTTTCTAATTATGCTTAAGAAAATCTAGGGGATCCATACTTAGTGGTTTCGCGAGACGCTCAAGCTTAAGTGTGGGGGAGTTGATAAATACCATTTTGTTGATTATTTTAATTGCTAAAATCCATGTTTGACCTATGTTTTTATTGCTTAATTGTGAAATTGCACTAGGTTTTAGAACTTCCTCTTATTTTGGACTTAATTGCAAATTTACACATATTTGGATTATTTGACCACTAAATTCTTGATCTATTTTTTTGTAGGCATGAAAGGTTCATGGACCTAGGGCATATTGGGTCAAACTTGAGTCGGAAGTGACCCGGATCGAGTTATCAAGATTAGGATTAAATCTGGGCCGTCCGATTCAAAAGCGGCTAGATCTGAGCCATCCGAGATCATCTGAAGCAATCCGAGCTAGGGTTAGGGTTGATCAAGCACTCTGATCAAGATCTGAAGGTTTCATCCCAATCAGAGCTCATTCAACCGTTGGATCAAGCTCGGAGGGCTCTAGATCGTCCATTCAAACATTAGGTTGATCTGGACCATCCGTTGCACATCTGGAGGATCCGAGCTACCACGAGGCAGATCCTGACCCCAGATCATCATCATCAAAGTTTGGCTCAAATCAGAGCAAGATCAGCCGTTGGATCTCCTCCGATCAATCTGGGTCGTCCATTCTTATGTACTTAAGGAAATTTTCCCAGCCTTCAGCCTTCGTCGCGTCTTCCTCGCCGCAATACTTTCTTCTTCAGTTCTTAGTTTTCTTCAGAGTTTTTCTTCAATCCAAAGGGGTGCGACCCCTCGATTTCTTCACTAGATCGAGTTCTAGGTCAGTGGAAGGGTTCTCGGTGAATTTCCAGCTCTCAATTGCCCAAGAACAGAGCTTTTGTGAGGTCTCCAGAGTTCTGCCATTTGATTTCGTCAACATCGGCTACGCACCATTTCATCCACCTGAGTAGTTCAGAGGGGTTCCCTGAAGTGCTCGGATCAATCCCAATCCATCATTGCAGCTGAGTTGAAGGAATTGGATGGGTTTTCGGATTTGAGCAGAGATGAGCTGGTTTTGAATCGCAGATGCTGTTTTCCATCGATTTGCTGAGCTTGCGGGTTCGAGGCTCACACTTGCGTGACGAACAAGGAGGATTCGAGCTAGGGAAGGATTGAGGATTAGTTTACTTGGTTAATTTTCATTGTTTGTAGCTGTAATTTCCATTACTGCCATTGTTTCGTTTCTGTCTTTGTATCAGATTACTTAATTTCGTTTACTGAATTGTTCTAGCTTAAATTAGGGTTCAATCTTTAAGTTAAGTAGTTAGGGAGTTGTTTAGTGAACACTTGGTTTTAAATTCAGCTGGTTTCTTATTTTTGTTCTTGCGTATCAGATTTTTCATGCTGCGTATCATTCTTCTTTTCTGCAATTCTCTTTAGCTCTGAAACCTTTAGCTAATTTCGCATCTAGTATTTCAATTTAGTTGAACTAAGTTGTTCACTTTTAGCTTCAAATCTTAGTTTTTGTTTAGCTTAGTAATTCTGCATTTCATTTCTGTTTATATGCGCAACGAATTCTGTTTTTCCATTTGTCTGAATTCCTGCATTCGAATTCTGAAATCTGCATTCATTCCTGTTTCAGTTTGTTTCTGAGTTAATATCAGTTGTTTACAACAGCTGATTCAATTGCCATAACTTGCATTTGGATTGTGTCTGAATTGCTATCACCATTCCTGCAAATTAACTTCAGTCCTGAACACTTGCTTCATTTCCACTCTGCATTGTGTATCAAGCTGCAAGTCAGCTGCTGATTTCTGAGCTTTTGTGTCAAATAAACGTGAGTTCTATTTAAGCCTTGCTGATCTTTAGGATTGTGCATCCATTTCAGCTCATTTTCTGGGTTTGTGTCCAATTCGGTTGCTGAATTCCTGCATTTGGGCTGAAATTGCATTTCTGCTAAGGGTTTTGTTTCATGAATTTTAATCCTGCAGTTCTGAAATTCTGTTTCAATCACTGATTTTCTTCACTCAATCGCGCAGAGCATTTCACTTGTAGCCTTACCTTCCAGCTGCACTGATCAATTTATCTCTAAATTGGCAGTTTGCAATTTCTGCATTCAGCAGCAGATTTCAGCACATAAACACCTCTCTTGTGTATCAAGTTTGCGTCATTCTTTCACTATGTTTCAAGTGAAATTCCAGCCCTAGTTTGTGCCAAGTTGAATGCAAATTCTAGTGTGTTATAGAGATTGAAATCAGCGGGTTTTTCATCTAGCTTTTCACTGAATTTCAGTTGTCAATGCTGCATCTAGATTCATTTCTGGATTGTTGCCTTCAAGTCTAAATTTTTCTTCATGTATTCATGCAAAACATTTCACCAATATTTTGCCTTCCCAATCTAAATTGATTAGCCAATCTGAATTACTAGTCGCAGTTAAACACTTAGCATTAGTTCCTCTTGGCACATCAGATTTTCTTTGTATCAAGTCAAGCTCAGTTTCGGCACTTTGTATCAAGGGGAGCTTGGGCACTGATTGGTATCAAGTTAGAGGGTATTTTTAGTGTGCCATGGTGTTTGATATCAACTAGTATTGCATTTAGCCTTTTCTGAATCCTCTCTGCATTGGTTGGCTCCAGAATGTGTAATTGGCTTGTGTTCAATTTGCTTTAAGTTTGCTTGCTAAATGTTGTGGCTAGCTTTAGTTTTAGGTTTACTTGCTTGCAATAATTGCCATGCACTGCTTTTATTCCATTGCGCAGCATTTGTTTTGCATTTGAAATCCTATTTGTTTTCCAAAAATTGGTTAAGTACATGAATTGATTAAGTGGTCCTTTTGGTTGAATGATAACTTGCTATCACTTGTTAAGTTCCATGGTTGAGTTTCCTTCTTCCTATTGAGTTTTCATTTCTGAATTGCAAATCAAACCCAAATTACATTCGAAACCCAAAATTCACAAACGACACAAAAACACGAGTTAGAATCACACAACATCAACTAAGCCCTAGGAAAAATACGACCTGTGACCCCTTTACTACGTTTTTATATTTTGATTGCAAAAAGGGTTTCCAGCATTTTATAAATATTCTAAATTCTGATGGTCCCACAATTCGTGACAACTTAACCTAGTATTTCGGGTCCGTCAGTGGATCGGTCCACCAACCAGACTTTAATGCGATTGAACGGATCACCGTTTGATCTGGAAACGCCCAAACCGATCAGGCTCCAGCCTGATCGGACTGGCCTGGTCCTGATCGGTCGGGAGACCGATCAGGAAGACTCCTGACCGATCGACTGATCGATCAGGAAGCGAATAGTAGGGTCAGATGATTTTCGAGAAGCCCTACTGATTGATCTCTGGACCGATCACTACAATGTGCCAGATCGGTCCGGGGACCGATCCAGGCTAGCACAGAATATTTAGCCGAGAGTCCGCAAAGTCTCGACTAATCCCTCTGATCGGTCTGTGGATCGATCAACTCAGAAGGGAGCCAGATCGGTCCGGGGACCAATCAGCCCTACTCCTGATCGGTCGGGTGACCGATCAGGGTTCCTGATACGATCTGAAACTTTCAGTATCAGACTTTCACATGATTTTGAAGGAATCTGATGAACAATATCGATCTCGGGAGTGATTCCTCCACTAAGCTTGATCCCTGAACAAGGATCAAAGGTCCTTATAGGTTCAACAATCACATTGCTCCACCCAAGTGGAGTCAAACTCAATCAACAATCATTCAATCAAAGTTTAACCAAGATTGTATCAAAATCAAGTTTCCAATCAAGTTTCCTTGATTGGAATGTCCAAGTATGATCATGGAGCCAAATACACATATTGTAACACCCCAAATTTGTCAATGTAAAATCATGACAATGTATGAAAATGGTTATAATGAAATGATATGAATTTCATGCAATCACATGCCATGAAATGTTATGAATGCATGAAATATTATATTCATGAAATATTATTATCATGAAATATTAGCATGAAATATTATATTCATGAATATGGAATTATTAAAAATATTATGAAATAATATTTTTAGAATATTATGAAATATTCTGAATTCATAAAATATTATTCATATTATGAAATTTCATGATGGGCTTGGTTTATTGGGCTTGGAAATGAATGGTGCTAAAAAGAAAGTGCAAAGTGGAGGAAGCAAGGATTGAACCTTGGACCTCCTAGTTGCACTCACCATGTCATAACCAATGAACCAAGCAATATTTCATGTAGAAGGAGAAAGGAACATGCTTGTTAAGTGTGTAAGAGTGAAGAGACATGTCTTTTCATAAGAAAAGTATAAATAAGGGGAAGTTGGAGTAACTTCCTTCTCTTCTTTTCTTCTTCCTCTTCACTCTTCCCCACCGAGACCCTCTCCCCTCTCCTTCTCATTTTCGAAAATCAAGTCTAGGGTTCTAGCCCTAGAAAAGTTGGAAGGAAGAAGACCTTTGAAGGTTCTTGCCACTACTAAGTCTAAGGAGCCCTAGAGAAGATTCGGAAAGGATTTTCACTTGCCCTACAAATCTAGGGTACCCTACGGTTTAAGAGAAGGCGAAATTTCCAGCGCTAGGATGTAAGTATCCTCTCGCCTGTGGCATAATTGCTATTGAATGTTGCTTGTTTTGTTCTTTGGAAAATTCACAAGAACTTCCCTAGTGGAAGTTTCGGCCACTTCTTGTAAGGGGGTCCAAGAGAAGGCTTTTGATCATACTTTGATGCATGCTAGTACCCCTAGGAACTTTATACTCATATGTGATGTTTCCAAATTTTTTTGGAAAGACAAAAGTTAGGGTTTGGTACCCTACAAAGTTTCGGCCACCACCCACTTATGGACTTTGGTTGCTTCTTGATGCATGAGGATATCCCTAGGAACTTAGGGTATGAATTTATGTTATTTTTCCATCATGTGTGATAACAAGAATTAGGGTTTTAGTGCCCTACAACTTTCGGCCAAGCATGATAGCAATTAGGGTTTGGGGATTTTATGATTTTCTCTAATGGATTCATGCTTAGGAATGTAGATCAAGTGTTTGAATATATGTTTGTATGAATATTTGATACTCCTACCCTATGAAACTAGGGTTAGGGTTTAGATGGGTTTCGGCCAAGACCTAGGAATTAGGGTTAGTGGATGCTAACCCCACTTTGAGGTTTAAACCATGTTTAAATTGTTACATGAAATGTACTTGAGGTGGTTGTAAGAATGCTTGAATGAATGCTTGATTTGAAAACCAAACTCCCTTTTACTTGTATGTTTCGGCCAACTCTAATTCTAGGGTTGAGAAGTACCCAATGAGACCATGAAGCATGCTACTACATATGTGATGTGTGTATAATTTATGTGACCTATCTTGTTAGGTATAAAAGCATGCCTTATAGCCCATGGGGCACCTTGATGATAAGAACATGATGTGTTTGATAATATGCCTAAAAAGGGTTACTCTATTGAAACTGGGATCAAGAGCACCCGAATGTGTGGTGTGTCCCTTTGAGAAGTGATTAAGAGTACCTTTAGGCATATACATATATGAGTAATTGCATGATAAATTACTTTACTTTGGAAAGTTGTCTACCCGACTCGGAAGGGGGTCGTTAAACAAATCCAATGAGCATGTTAAGGTCATGACATTGGTAGGACGGAAGGGTCCTGCTCTAATTAGATTGGTGGCTCGCTACCCCAATTTATTAGGGAACGCGCATGATGTGGTACGACAACTGGGCCCTGGATGATGATATGATATTTTGAAGTACTTACCATTATGGAACTTTTTTGAAAAACATTTCTCATTATGTGATCTTGTTCCGTAAAGTACTTAGAGATAAATTGATGTGATGTTTATGATGCTTTGATGAGATGCTTATGATGCTGATAATTCTATCTGATTATTGTGTACATGATATGATGTATTGATATGGATTTTGCGAGTAGGCCCGGATTCTTACTAAGCATGTTTTGCTTACTAGTTCCTGTTATTTTTCTTATGCTGCAGATAGCGGTAAGAATACTCGAACTAATGGAAGAGGCAGAGGGAAGGTTGGAGGATGTGTGTGGTGATGGCTCGGGAAAGGATGAAAGATTCTATCTACCTTAGTTTGTCTAGAATCTAACTGCTTCCTATGAAAGCTTGAAATTGTATTGCTATACTCTGAATGTGTGATCATGACTACTCTACTGTGATTAAGTTAGGGATATGGAACCCATGTCATGCTAGATAACACTATCATTAATGTCTAAACTTTGTAGTATGCATGCTAAGTAAAATGTTAGATGTTTACTATTTTCTGTTTCTTATGAATGCTTCTTTTGAATGTATCTAAGACTAGATAACTCTTGCTATATTCCTATGTTGTATCTTGTTCAAACCATGTTTATTCCATGCTATAGTGTGTTAAATGATCTTCATATTAGGTTGTGAATGCATGTAGATATAAAAGAAATGAAGTAAACCTTGCTTGGTAAATTAGTCTTCAATAAGCATGCTTATTACTAGTTCATGTATTGTAATTATTTTGTTTGGATATACATGTTTAACATGATATAATGATATGGATGTATGGACCCGTAACCCCGCCTTTAGGGTAGATATAAGGTCGGGCGTTACAAGTTGGTATCAGAGCAGATTTCCCCTCCATCACACACACATCAAGCTTCCTTCTGCCGCTTCCAAGTAAGAAATCCTAAACTCGCTTTATTTATTTCATGTACAGTACTACTATATGAGATGATTGATGCTTGCCTAACAAAGTGGTGTTAAGGCTTATATCTATCTATTTACTGTTAATAGATATGACTAGAGGGCGTAGAACTAGGGGTAACGAGACAGCACCCCCACCTGATCTGATGCAGGTGATCACTGAGCTGCAGCGTCAGGTCACTGAGCAACAGCAGATGATAACCACTCTGATGACCCAGCAGATTAACACTGCCACTCCTGCGGGAAGTCAGAACGCTGTAACCACTGAGCCTCCGACTGCACAGGCGCCCTCGGACACTACGGCCAGAGCAGTCCGACAGGAAGCCTATTTGATACAGTGGCAGCGACTGAAGCCGGATAAGTTCTCCGGTGCCTGCGAGCCGTGGGACGCCCAGTCCTGGCTCAAAACAGTGGAAAGCACTGTAGAACTTCTTGACTGGCCGGAACATGAGAAGGTCAAGTGTGTCTCGTTTTGCCTCTCCGGCGATGCTCGGATGTGGTGGGAACGGGTGAAGGCCAGAAGACCAGTGGACCAGATGAAATGGAAGGATTTTGAGTCTGAATTTCTGGAGGAGTTCTTTCATATGAGGGTGACCAACAGACATTTCGATGAGTTCACCGAATTCCGACAGGGGAATCTCTCTGTCAACGAGGCCGTCCAGAAATTTAACCGACTGGCACGATTGTGTCCTGAGTTGGTTAGTACTGAAAGGGAAAGGGTCAGATTAATGCTAAGAATGCTTAGGCCTGACATTGCTCTGAGTGTAGCTGGTGGCGTTCATAGGCCACAGACTGCAGAAGAGCTAGTCAGTGGTGCCTTGAATGCTGAGCACTATCTGAGGAATATCAGCCAGCAGAAGCAGGCCCCAGTCAGTACACAGAATCAGAGTCAGTCAGGAAATCAAAAGACTCAGAACACCAACCCCCACTGGAAGAAGAACCACAATGGGAAAAGAAGGCCATGGAACAAGTCTAATGGTGATCAGAAAGGCAAGAAGCCTAAGCACCCTCCTTGTGCCACCTGTGGGAAGATGCATCTTGGGGCATGCTATTGGGGATGCCAAGAGATGTTATACTTGCGGAAGAAGGACACTTTGCCAGAGAGTGTCCTACTGCCGCTAAGGCACCTCAGCAGCAGTATATTCAGCACAAAGGTGCTCCTCCCCAGCTTCACCATATGCAGGCTGCGATTGATGGTACTCCTATTTATCAGGGGCGGTTAGAAGCCCCGCCTGCTACAACAGACGCCCGGGTTTTCTCGCTTACAAAGGAAGACGTGGCGACTGCCTCTACCGTTGTCACAGGTCAGATAATTATTTACAGTCATCCTGCTACTGCATTATTTGACACTGGAGCAACGCATTCCTTTATTTCTATGCTATATGCCACGAGATATGATATGCCACTGCAAGAACTAGATTGCAAGTTTCTGACTACATTGCCCTCGGGGAGGTGATG
>JAGFNQ010004396.1:322361-399784 GCA_024364735.1 Boesenbergia rotunda | reverse complement strand
ATCGGATTTCTCGGGCATTCTCGACAGATTTGTGATCGTCTTCATCGACGACATCCTTATTTATTCGAGGACTTCCGAAGAGCATGCAGAGCACCTGCGTTTAGTATTACAGATTCTTCAGAAAGAACAACTGTATGCTAAATTTTCTAAATGTGAGTTCTGGCTGAATCAAGTGTCATTCTTGGGACATATCATCTCCAAGGACGGAGTGATGGTCGACCCAATTAAAATTGAGGCCGTAAGTAACTGGTCCAGACCCAAGAATGCCAGTGAGGTCAGAAGTTTTCTGGGGTTAGCCGGATATTACAGAAAATTCGTAGAGAATTTCTCTCGGATTGCAGCCCCTATGACAGCTCTTACAAAGAAGGATAAGAAATATACCTGGACCGAGGAATGTGAGTAGAGTTTCTCTGAACTGAAAAGGAGGCTGACTAGCGCTCCTATATTGACTCTTCCCGAAAGTGATACAGGTTTCGATATGTACAGCGACGCATCCAAACTGGGACTCGGAGCTGTACTTATGCAAAATGGGAAGGTAATTGCCTATGCCTCTAGGCAACTGAAGGAACATGAAAAGAATTATCCTACCCATGATTTGGAATTAGCAGCGGTGGTCTTTGCGCTGAAAACATGGAGACATTATTTATATGGCACTCAGTGCAAGGTCTTTACCGATCACCAGAGTCTGCGATATTTCTTCACCCAGAAAGACCTGAATATGTGACAACGCCGATGGCTCGAGTTGGTCAAGGACTACGACTGTGAGATCTTGTACCATCCGGGAAAAGCCAACAAGGTAGCAGATGCTCTCAGTAGAAAATCTTGTGCTACATTGTTATCTTTATCGGCCTTGCCACAACCCTTAGGGGAAGAGATTATGGATTTCGGAATCGAGATAATATCGGGACCATCCGGGAAAAGCCAACAAGGTAGCAGATGCTCTCAGTAGAAAATCTTGTGCTACATTGTTATCTTTGTCGGCCTTGCCACAACCCTTAGGGGAAGAGATTATGGATTTCGGAATCGAGATAATATCGGGACGGCTTTCTACTCTACAGATTGCGCCGACATTATTTGATGGTATTCTGGAGAAGCAGAATCTTGATCCGAGTCTTCGGAGAATCAGGCAGGAGGTTCTCGAAGGCAAGGACGAGGGATTCCGGATTTCCGAGAGCGGAGTTTTATATCTCCGGGATCGATTATGCGTTCCCGACGACTCCGACTTACGGATGAGGATACTCGAAGAAGCTCACGGAACACCTTATGCGATGCATCCTGGGTCTACCAAGATGTATCAAGATCTGAAGGGTAAATTTTTGGTGGTCCGGCATGAAGAAAGATGTAGCCCATTATATTAGCATGTGTTTGACCTGCCAGAGGGTCAAAGCAGAACACCAGAGACCTGGGGGAGTTCTGCAGTCTCTACCTATTCCCGAGTGGAAATGGGAGGACATATCTATGGATTTCATATCAGGGCTACCTCGGACTACGAATGGATATGATAGTATATGGGTTATTGTAGACCGGCTGACCAAGTTCGCGCATTTTCTGGCTATCAGGATGACTTATTCAGTTGAGCAGTTGGCTCAACTGTACGTCAAGGATATTGTCCGACTACACGGGGTTCCCAAGACCATCGTCTCTGACCGAGACGGTCGATTTACTTCTGATTTTTGGGGACACGTGCAGAAGGCCCTTGGCACGAAGCTGAAGTTCAGTACAGCCTTTCATCCCCAGACTGACGGGCAGACTGAACGAGTAAACCAGATACTAGAAGATATGTTGCGAGCTTGCGCCTTGGACTTCAAGGGAAGCTGGTGTCGATACCTGAGCCTGGCAGAGTTTGCTTACAACAACAGTTATCAGGCTACTATCGGGATGGCACCGTACGAAGAACTGTACGGAAGAAAATGCAGATCTCCTTTATGCTGGCATGAGAGTGGGGAAAAGAGGGAGATGGGACTCCAGACTGATATTATTGATGAGACCACTCAGACCATAAAGAATATCCGCCAGAGGATAGAGACTGCTCAGAGTCGGCAAAAGAGTTACGCTGATAAGCGACGCAGACCGCTCGAGTTCGAGGTTGGGGATTCGGTATTTCTGAAGGTAGCCCCTATGAAAGGGGTGATGAGATTCGGAAAGAAGGGGAAACTGAGTCCGCGATACGTGGGACCCTATCAGATTTTGAGACGAGTAGGCAAGGTGGCCTACGAGGTGGAGCTACCGCCAGAAATGGCGGCTATCCACAACGTCTTCCATGTGTCGATGCTCAAGAAGTGTACCCCTGATGCGAGTCAAATGATAGAACCCCCACCAGTGCAAGAACAAGAGAGTCTTAGTTCCGAACGCCGACCGATCCAGATCCTCGATCGGGAAGTTAAAAGACTAAGGAACAAGGAAATATCCTTAGTAAAGGTTCTGTGGCGGAACGAGCAGTTCGAGGAAGCCACCTGGGAACAGGAAGATACGATGCGATCAAAGTATCCGGAACTATTTTAAAGTTCGGGACGAACTTTCTATAAGAGGGGGAGGATTGTAACACCCCAAATTTGTCAATGTAAAATCATGACAATGTATGAAAATGGTTTTAATAAAATGATATGAATTTCATGCAATCACATGCCAGGAAATGTTATGAATGCATGAAATATTATATTCATGAAATATTATTATCAAGAAATATTAGCATGAAATATTATATTCATGAATATGGAATATTAAAAATATTATGAAATAATATTTTTGAAATATTATGAAATATTCTGAATTCATAAAATAATATTCATATTATGAAATTTCATGATGGGCTTGGTTATTGGGCTTGGAAATGAATGGTGCTAAAAAGAAAGTGCAAAGTGGAGGAAGCAAGGATTTAAGCTTGGACCTCCTAGTTGCACTCACCATGTCATAACCAATGAACCAAGCAATATTTCATGTAGAAGGAGAAAAGAACATGTTTGTTAAGTGGGTAAGAGTGAAGAGACATGTCTTTTCATGAGAAAGGTATAAATATGGGAAGTTGGAATAACTTCCATTTCTTTTCTTCTTCCTCTTCACTTCTCCCAACCGAAACTTTCATCATCTTCTTCCTTCTTTCCATTTTCGAAAACCCTAGGCAAGGGTTCTAACCCTAGGGTAATTTCAAGAGGGAAAATCCAAGTGATCTTGTCATCTACCAAGACCAAGGAATCTTAGAGAGAAGATTTGGAAGAAAAGATCTTTGCATACCCTCCAAGTGTAGGGTACCCTACAGTTTAAGAGAAGGTTAAATTCTAGCGCTAGGATGTAAGTATCCTCTCGCCTGTAGCATAATTGCTATTGAATGTTACTTGTTTCATTCTTTTGAAAAAAAAATCACAAGGACCATCCCTTATAAGACTTTCGGCCACCACCATGAAGTAGGGCTTGGTTACTTTTTATTGCATGAGGAGATGCCTAGAAACTTAGGGTATACATGTAGATGGATTTTTCTTCATGGTGTCAAGAACAAAACCTAGGGTTTTGCTTTGTAGAGGGTTTCGGCCACCCCTTGTAAGGGGTCCAAGAGAAGAGTTTTTTTGATCAAACTTGATGCATACTAGTAACCCTAGGGACTTTTTACTCATATGTGTTGTTTCCCAATTTTTGAGAAGACAAAATTAGGGTTTAGCACCCTATATGACTTTCGGCCAAGGTATTGGAAAAGGGGCTAGTGAGAGTTGAGTTATCCTAGAAAACATTCATGCTTAGGGTATGGAATAATATTGTATACAAGGTGTTTGTATAATTGTGTGTGAAGTTTGGATGTCAAAAAAATCTAGCCTAGCCTACTCTACAAGGTTTCGGCCACCCCTAGGGAAATTAGGGTTCAAGGTTGAATGATTTTCCCTATGATATATCCATGCTTAATGATATAAGTGAAGTGTTTGTAAGAATGCTTGAATGAATGCTTGGTGGGAAAACCAAATTCCTTACTTGTATGTTTCGGCCAACCCTGGTTCTAGGGTTGGGAAGTACCTAATGAGACCATGAAGCATGCTATTACGTATGTGATATGTGTATAAATTATGTGACCTATCTTGTTAGGTATAAAAGCATGCCTTATAGCCCATGGGGCACTCTTATGACATGAATATGATGTGATTGAGATGTGGTTGATAATATGCCTAAAAAGGAGATACTCTATTGAAACTGGGATCAAGAGCACCCGAATGCGTGGTGTGTCCCTAGGGGATCAAGAGCACCCGAATGTGTGGTGTGTCCCTTTGAGAAGTGATTAAGAGTACCTTTAGGCATATACATATATGAGTAATTACATGATAAATTACTTTACTTTGGAAAGTTGTGTACCCGACTCGGAAGGGGGTCATTAAACAAATCCAATGAGCATGTTAAGGTCATGGCATTGGTAGGATGGAAGGGTCCTGCTCTAATTAGATTGGTGGCTCGCTACCCCAATTTATTAGGGAACGCGCATGATGTGGTACTACAACTGGGCCATGGATGATGATGATATGATATTTTGAAGTACTTACCATTATGGAACCTTTTGAAAAACATTTCTCATCATGTGATCTTGTTCCGTAAAGTACTTAGAGATAAATTGATGTGATGTTTATGATGCTTTGATGAGATGCTTATGATGCTGATAATTCTATCTGATTATTGTGTACATGATATGATGTATTGATATGGATTTTGCGAGTAGGCCCGGATTCTTACTAAGCATGTTTTGCTTACTAGTTCCTGTTATTTTTCTTATGCTGCAGATAGCGGTAAGAAATACTCGAACTAAAGGAAGAGGCAGAGGGAAGATTGGAGGATGTGTGTGGTGATGGCTCGGGAAAGGATGAAAGATTCTATCTACCTTAGTTTATCTAGAATCTAACTGCTTCCGATTAAAGATTGAAAATGTATTACTATACTCTGAATATATGATGATTGTGACTACTCTACTGTTAGGGATATGGAACCTAAGTCATGTTAGATAATACTATTATTAATGTCAAATTCCTATAGTATGCATGCTCATTAAAATGCTAGATGGTTACTATTTTCGGTTACCTACGAATGTTTCTTTTACATGCATCTAAGACTAGATAACTTTTGCTATATGCTTACTTGAGATTTCATGCTATAGTGTGTTAAATAATTTCCATATTAGGTTGTAAATGCATGTAGATATAAATGAAAAAGAAAACCTTGCTTGGTAATTTAGTGTTCAATAAGCATGCTTATTACTAGTTCATGTATTGTAACTGTTTTGTTGGATATACATGTTTAACATGATTGGATGATATGACTGTGTGGACCCGTAACCACGCCTTTAGGGTAGATATAAGGTCGGGCGTTACAATATTTAGTTTACTAATGCAATTGATTTGAGTTTGTTTAGCAATTTAGTTTTATCTCTGCCTTTCAGTTCAGTTTGTTTGGCATTGATTTTTATTTCTGCAACTTGGATCCCATATCTGCTGGTTATGTCCATTTTTGCATATCATCAGTTTCCATCTGTGAAGTTGAATCAGTGAAGCTCTATAGTCGAATGTTACAGCATTTGATTTCAGTTGTTTTGCTGAACCTTTCACCCAATGTGTTGCAGCAATCAATTCGGGAAAGTCTGAACCTCTTGATCTGCATTGCTGCACTCATGCTCTGCCTTCAAATTATTTTTGCATATTAGTTTCTGATATGAGATTTTGCTTTAGATTTATTTGGATTCTGCATTCATCTGTGTTTGAATTTTGCATTCAGTCTAGTTTCGGCACATAGCTTTCCCTTCCTGCATATCAAGGTTGCTGAAATTCTGCAGGTTGTGTCAACTTCTACATTCAGTTTTATGCCTGAATTGAGTAGCTACTGAGTTCTAAATTTCTTCATTCATCTTTGCATTTCTCTTCACTGGTAGCTTGGCCTTTCAAGCTGAATTGATCAGCTACGAATTCCTGCATTTAGTTGCAAACTTTTGCACATCAGTTTTTCTTGCATTGCGTATCAAGTTAAAGCTGCACTTTCTGCAGTTTGTATCAATGAAGCTTTGGCTCATATGTTGTCTTGATTTTCTTGCCACAGCTTGTATCAAGTAGGGTTTTGGCATGGGTTTTGTAAAGGACTGTTTTTAGATAGTTTTGCTGCATTTGATTTGGATGTGCTATCAGATTTGTTTTACAACTTCGGCTGAGTTACATTGGTTTATTAAGTTTCATTAGTTGAGTTCCTTAGGGGCATTTACTTTGTTTAGCTCATTTAGTTGAGTTCATTTATTTTCATTGCGATTTCGATTCTAATTGAAACTAAACCCTGATTCTATTTGAAACCCACAATTCACAAATGACACATAAACACGAGCTCGAATCAAACAACATCAACTAGCCCTAGGAAAAATATGACCTGTGGCCCCTTTACTACGTTTTCATACTTTGATTGAAAAAAGGATTTCCAGCATATAAATATTCTAAATTCTGATGAACCCACATTCGTGACAACCTAACCTTGTATTTCGGGTCCATCATACATCTAGGGATCTTCCTCCGAGTCCCCTAGATCCTACGGAAACTCATGGCGAAGAAGCTGCTTACATAACTCTGTATATGAGATCCGGCATTCATGCTGCCCCCAGATCTGATAAGCAACTTCTCTCGCACGCTTGGGCAATGAACGAAGCAGTGCTCCAATCCTATAGTCATCCATGATTGGAAACTCTTCCTGCTCGAGTTTCCAAAATAATCGGTCCAGTTTCCCCATATTGCCTTGGATCCCAAGGACTGGACTATACTCCACCTCTTCTATTTGCTCCATCAGCTCACGACTCCGCCCATGGTAACGACTCGTGGTGCCGATCTCATGCAACATTTAGAATTGGAAAAACAACACAGTCAGTACAAAACTGACAAAACCAGTACAACACCAGTGTTTTTTTCCAATTCACAAATATATACAGAGAGAAGCACACAAGATAAAATCGGTTTCCTCAACCCGTAACGCCCGCCTTTTCCCACACCTTATGGTGTGGCGAGAGGCGACATTACGCTAATATACATAGGCATATGAACATCTTAACGCAGCGAAAATTATATATATATATATATATATATATATATATATATATATTCCTACCCGCATATCAAATGCTAAAGTATTTGAATTTCCTAAAATAAGGTAAAGTATCATTCATATTCCATATCCGTCAAAGTACTTTCTATCATAAATATCCTTCATACTTGCATATTCTAGGATCATAACATATCATCTGTACTTATATATTCTTAAATCATAAATGAACATCATAAAAGAACATAGGGTATACATAGAGGTACTTACTTGGAAGCTGCAGGAAGGTGGCTTGATGTGTGTGTAGTGAGATGGCAACCGGCTCTGATACCAACCTGCAACGCCCGCCTTATTCCCCACACCTTTCGGTGTGGCGGGAGGCGGCGTTACGCTAACATACATAGGGCATATAAACATCGTATTGCAGCGGAAGAAATAAAACATAACTTACTTAATTCATACATGCAACTAGCACTTAAATCATACATACATATCTTAACTATCATTCCTAACATGGTGACATGGTAACTTAGCATATAAACATCATAGGTAGCATCTCGATATAACATTCCATAACTTATCCATAAGCATCATAAGTAGCAAGTAACTTGTCCATAAGCATCATAAGTAGTAAGTAACTTGTCCATAAGCATCATAAGTACTAAGTAATTTGTCCATAAGCATCATAAGTAGTAAGTAACTTGTCCATAAGCATCATAAGTAGTAAGTAACTTGTCCATAAGCATCATAAATAGTAAGTTATTCTTTAGGCATAACTATCATAAGCATAGCATAGAACCTAAGGGGGCGTTTCAAAACACAAGACATGCAACTAGTATAAGTAGAAGAATCCTTTGTCATGTCACTGCCACACACACACTTTTGCCCCTCCTGCTGCTTCCCTTAGTAACTTTTTGCTTGATCTGCGGCATAAGAAAAATAAGACTATAAGCGCATAGACTTAGTAAGACTCTTTCCTAGTCACTAAAACATACATCGCATAACATAAACATATCACGTTCTTAACATATACTTAAGACATGGCACAGTTCTTGACATATCATAAAGCATATACATACTTGTCATGACATAATTCTTAGCATGCACATAAGCATAACACATACTCATCATGGCATAATTCTTAACATGAACATAAACATAAACATACTTAACATGTCATAATTCTTAACATGAACATAAACATAAACATACTTAACATGTCATAATCCTTAACATGAACATAAACATAAACATACTTAACATGTCATAATGCATAACATGAATGTATGCATGAGTAAATGCATATACATAAGGATGCTTATTTGAAAATCATAATTATAATTACTTAAACATAATCATAACATCATT
Source organism: Boesenbergia rotunda (assembly GCA_024364735.1). Classification (NCBI taxonomy): domain Eukaryota; kingdom Viridiplantae; phylum Streptophyta; class Magnoliopsida; order Zingiberales; family Zingiberaceae; genus Boesenbergia; species Boesenbergia rotunda. Next base: position 391,384 of record JAGFNQ010004396.1, on the reverse strand, counting down.
GGGGTCCCCGGCTTGTACCACATACATACATCATAAGCGCGCATCCCTAAGTAAATACGAGGTAGCGAGCCTCGACCTACTATGGTAGGAACAGCTACGGTAGTTCCAAAAACCGAGGCGTTCTTAAGGTGCCATCCGTTGGACCCTTACTTCGTTCCGGTACAAGATCATTCATAAGGTAAAATAACTTTGCATGCTTCATCATTCATAGACATACATGACATAAACATAATCTTGTTTCATGAAGCATAGCATAAGAGTAGGAACAACTACGGTAGTTCCAGAACCGAGGCATTCTTAAGGTGCTCATCCCTCATCATGACATAAATCATACTTGGCATTTCATCATTCATACTTAATTCATAATATCATTATGTCTTCATCATTCATACTTATCATTCGTATTTAAGGCATAAATATTGTCTAATCATAGTATCCATCATAGAGCATGCATGGGTGAAATTCTAATGAACAAGGTACATACTATTTAGGTTCATGGCATTCTACATTACTTAGATTCATGGCATTCATCATAGAGCATGCATAGACCTTCATAAACATATATCCATTATAGGCATTTAACAACATACATGCATCATTCTATATAACATGAAGCCTACATCAAATACATATGTTCATGGCATATGGTTAAAACATTCATGAATAAAACATAACATATAACCTAAACATACGAAGTCATGATACATAACATATGAAGCTAGGGTTTTGGTAACATAAAGATCCTTACATCATGCTTAACCATATACTTACATCATAATAACCTATAATCAAGTATCCTTGAGACCTTAACCCAAACCAAACCCAAGATTAGGGTCATGGCCGAAACTCTAAAGGATCATAAGTCCATGGAAAATTCACATAGGTCATGATTAACATCCAACACAATACATAACATGCCATAGAAACCATTTGAACCCTTGATTGGATTTAACCTTAAGTCGTAGCCCTAAATCATGCATTGGCCGAAACCCTAAAAGGGTCACAAGCACTTGGAAACATTCATAAAATTCACAATTTACATATAATACCCTACATATAATACCATAGGAAGCCATTAGAACCCTTGCTTGGAGTTAACCCTAACCCCTTGCCCTAAAACCTAACTTGGCCGAAAGTTACAAGGGCCATAGATCATGTAAAAACATTCACATAAACCCCCATTAACATCCCTTACAACATGAGAAAACATAAGAAACATCATGAGAGAGTTAGATCCAAACCTAACCATGGAAACCTATGGTGGTCGAAACCCTTGAAAGCCCTAACCCTAGTTTTTTTTCCAACATATAGTCCAAACAAATTCTTATATCATGAAAATAACTTGAAAACTATTATACCACAGGTGAGGGAGTCTTACCCTTGTTGACTTGGTTTTTAGACCTTAAATAGAGAAGATGATGAAGACCTTGTTGTCCCTTGATCACCCTTAGCCCTTGTAGCCTTGTAGGAGCCTTGAACCTTCAAGAGAAAGTCCCCTTGTGAAACTTTTCCAAGGGAGAGGAGCCTTGGTGGGTTTCGGCTAGGAGAAGGAAGAAGAGGAAGAGGAATGGCTTTGGTGGAAGAAAGAAAGAAAAGAGTAACTCCTATGTCTCCTCTTCTCTCATCCCCTCTTTTATACCACATGAATGGGGGCAAGTGAAGGGTCATGGTGCCTCTTCTCTTGATGACTCTTCACTTCCCTAAGCTTTAACCAAAATCCACTTCATTCTCTACTAGCACTCCCTTGCTAGGTGAATTGGTTAGTACATGCATGGTATTATACTAGGTCTAAGGTTCAATCCTTGGTGTATGCACTTTATTTTTATTTTATTTTACTTTCTTTTTTTTTTCCTCTATTTTCGGCCATACCCCCTAAGGCCCACCTATAGCCGTGCTAATATTCCTAATTTTAACCTATTTCTATTTATATTAAATTCTACCTAAAATCCACTAATAACCATGGTACTAGAAAAGCCCATGTAAGGCCCATTAGCACTTAGCTTCTTATTCTATATCGAAATTCATGGATCATCATGTTAAGGTTTATACTAGTACCCCTATGTTCCTCGAGAATCTATCTAGGCATGATCAATATTTTAAGGAAAAATATTGAGAAAATTTTCCGAGTCGTTACAACCCTAGTGCAAGCCTAAATCCTTCTTCAATTGATTTTGCAATTTTGGTGGAAGAAGAAGAAGAAATCAGCAAAATTAGGGCACCTACAGCAGTTATTCCTTCTAAAATTCCTGTTCAGAGTTCATTTTCAAACTTTTCAGCTCAAGAGGAGGAGCCAAAAGTCTCTTTACCCTTTTTCCAGCACCCTAGAGAGGATCCTCCTAACATTAGCATGGATATTTCAGATGAGGATGTTGAGGCAGATTTAATTACTGATAAAGCTTCACTTGATATAGTGGGAGGAGATCTTAGTTCAGAGAAAGCTAAAGATGCATTAGTTGAGGAGGAATTGGAGAAGATGGACAGAAAAGATTGTGACAGTCTTGAATTTGATTCTGAAGTTCTACAGGACCCTTCTATACTTTTATTTTGTGATGATATAGTTGTTATTGGTCCTAATTTTTCTAATATGGTTGTTGTAGATATTGTTGATGAAGCATGCGTTATAGATGATTCTACAGGTGTAGGGGATTGCACTGAGCCCCAGGGACCACCATCATTGATTGATACATTAGAAGATTCAGAGGATACGCCAGAAAGTGTAGGGACTTGCATGGTAGAAGCAAGAACCCAAGAATCACCTTTCTTAGTTGAATGTCCATCAGAACCTGAGATTGAAGTAGAGCCTTTGCATGACCAGGAGGTGTCTATAGTTACATATACTTTTGCAGAACCTTCAGGTATTTTTCAGCGAGACAAGGTAAGTATTTCTCTAAATTGTTGTGAAAAATTTATGGATGTACATAAGGATGATTTTGTTGGTTGTGATAAATTTCTTGACACGTCTTTTGTAGAGGCTGATTGTGAAAAATTCATGGAGGTACCTAGTGTTGATTGTATTGGTTGTGATGAAATTCTTCACACATCTTCTGTAGATATTGAGTGTGAAAAATTCACTGAGGTACCTAGTGTTGATTTTGTTGGCTGTGATGCATTTCCTGACACATCTTATGCAGAAACTGATTGTTAAAAAATCATAGAGATACCTAGGGTTGATTTTGTTGAATGTAATGAATTTCTTGGCACATCTTATGTAGAGTCTGATTGTGAAAATTTAATAGAGGTACCTCAGATTGATTTTGTTGAATATGAAGCATGTCTTGATACATCTTTTCTAGAAATTGATTGTGTAAAGTCTATAGAGGTACCCAAAATTGATTTCGTTGGCTGTGATACAATTCTTGATACATCTTATGTAGAGGTTAATTGTGAAAATTTCATAGAGGTACCTATCATTGATTTTATTGGCTGTGATACGATTCTTGATACATCCTGTGCAGAAATTGATGGTGAAAAACTAATAGAGGTACCCAAAATTGATTTTGTTGGTTGTGATGAGCTTCTTGATATACCCTTTGTGGATAATAATTGTGAAAAACTCATGGAGGTACCTAAGATAGATTTCATTGGATGTGATGCATATCTCGATTCATTTTATGTAGAGGTTGTTTATATTTCATTCCTTTCTTACCTTGCATGCATGCGGGAGGTATTTTCTTTACATGATTTTGCAGGATCCCGTAGGCTTCTAGAATGGGTACTCAAACTTAACTACCTACAACCTCCCGGAAGGACTTCTAAAGAGCATATAGTGGGAGGGGTTGAATTCACTTTGACTTTTAACTATTTACCCCAAGATTGGATTCTGTACCTTAATCGTCTCTGGCAACCGAAACGTACTTATGCGAAGATAATAAGGGAGAAAGCACACTATGTGATTGATCACATGAGGATAGTTCTCCCAAGATGGATGCTACGTGCTCTTTACCCAATTTGAAGGGGAGTTGTTTCTTCTTACATGTTTATTTCATTGTAAATATCACTTTCATGTTTTCAAGCAGTAATTTTTATTTTAAAATGAGTTCTTGCTAATAATGCTTAGGTAGTGTAGAATGAATAAAAGTCATTGTAGATACCATGTTAATTTTCTTGGCACTTTGTTTCTTGCATGACTAGGAATAAATGTATCCATCTAGATTTTCTAATATCATTTTAGAGCCCCTTGAAGTAAATTAAATTTGGTTGTTAAAACTTAGGATTTAAGCCAATAGATGAAAATTCTTGGATGCTTGAGTACTACTTAGTTATGGACTCTAGATTGATGACTTGAGATGAATTCTTTTTACCTAGTGAGGATTTGGCCAAATTTTTGAGATACACACATGTGATTGTACTCTAGAACTTGCTTAGGTTCTTTCAAAACTATATTTCTATGATTGGACCAGATTTATAGAGGTGAATCACTTTGTTTTCTATCTCATATCATTTCTTGCAAGATTCCTTGTTGATACACTCTTATTCTATATTTCCTTTCCCTATTTTTCTGTTCATCATAATATTTTCATTGGACTTGGGTACCTTAATGTTTCTTGATGTTACTTTGCCCGAGACGGACAAAAGTTTAAGTGTGGGTGAGGATGCAAGCATTCTATCAATATTGAGGACAAAGTGAAGCTGCACAATTCAGGTATAATTGAATCTGAAAAATGTTGGAAGAATTAAGAACAAGGGAAGTATCAAGTTTTGAGTTGGTGTGCCCAATAGTTGAAGCTTTAGTATATGACTGTTCCTTTCATTTGAGATACTTGTTCAGGTTTTGATTTGTGAAGTTTCTGAATGTGAGTTAGCTGAAGTGAAGCTGCGAGAACTTGCTGGAATTGGGAAGCTCAGCTAGCCATTGTAAGGATGTGAGAATGATTGAAAAAAATAGAATTTAGCTGCAAACAAAAACAGAGACAGAAATAGCAACTGGAAAAAAACAGAACAGCAGGAAAAAGAAAAGAAAAGAAAAGAAAAGAGAAACATGAAGTGGAAGTAAATGATGGATTAGTTTACTGCATGTGAAGATGTGAACAAGATGCTAGATGATGGTGTTGTTGGTTGAAAGAAGACAAATCTCAGAAGACAGTTTCAAAAATTCTGCGCAGAACAGCTACTGATCAACCCCTGATCGGTCACCAGTCCGATCAGGGAGAGCCTGATCGATCGACTGACCGATCAGAAGCATTCCAGTCTGATCCACAGAACGTTCAGGCATAGACTGATCGGTCTATGGACCAATCAGTGAAGTTGGCACAGAAACAAGACTTTGGTACACTGAATTCTGTGAATTTCTTCAGTCCTTGCTCCACTACAACTCTGATACATGCAAGATAAGTCAAAAGAAATGGGCAAAGTGCATTAGAAATATTTTTTGGGTGTCCAAGTCTTCCACTTTCTCTACTTTTTCCATATTTTCTTATCATGCCATATTACTTTTCCATATTTCCTTATCATGTTATATTTCTCTACTTTCATTATCATGATTCTTTAGTATCAAAGTTCATTAAACCTCTATTTCATTTCTATCATTTCATATTTCCTAACTTGTTCAAATAAGCTTTTGTAGATGAGGATCCAAATCAAGAATGATGGTGAAGAGTAGATAATAAGCAAGTCTATTGTAGTGCAAGGACCACGTTGTGTCTGAGTGAGCTCCATTTCATTAAAAATATAGAAATTAGGAAGAGAGTCACTTTGAAAATTCCCTTGCAAGGTTTTTTGAGTTTAATTCATCTCAATGAGTCATGATGGATAAAGTATGCTAAGTTGTTGATTTAAGGACAAGATACTAGTCTATTGAGCTTAGATTTTGAGAATTGACTACCCTAGGTAATTTCCTTTCAATTGCTTCTAACTATGATTGAGAATAATCTAGGGGGATACATCTTAGGTTAACTAGTTGGTTTGTGCGAGACGCCCAAGAGTAAGTGTGGGGGAGTTGATAACTACCATTTTGTTGATGAATTTAGGCTCTCAAATCCATGTTTTGATCTCTTTTTATACGCTTAAGTTTGTATTTACATTAGATTTCATGAATTCATTCTATTTTGGCTTTGAATTCAAATCTTTGTATATTTGAGATATTTTGGCACTAAAATGTGAATCTAATTTTCTAGGCTTCAAATGATCATGGACCTAGATCGGATTGGATCAAACTTGAGTCAGAATTGGATCCGGATCAAGGTGATCAAGCATCGGATTAATATGGGTCGTCCATTCAAGAGAATGGCTAGATCTGAGCCATCTGTGAGTTTCTGATCAATCTGAGTTCAGGATAGGGCTAATCATGACCCCAGATCATGTTCTGAAAGTTTGAACCCAATCAGAGCACATCTGACCGTCGGATCAAGCTTAAAGGAGTTTCAACCATCCAAGCAAGAGAAGGGAAGATCTGAGCCATCCGTCATAGACCTAATTGATCCGAGCTAAGGACAAGTAGATCAGAGCCATTGATCAAGATCTTGAAACTTTGGTTTAGATCTGAGGTGATCCGACCGTTGGATGAAGTCAGAACGATGTCAGCCTTCCATTCCTAACTATATAACAGAATTCTACCCCAGATCTGCGTCGTCGTCGCCAGGTCGCAGCAGCCACTGTTCTTCCGTTTTCTTCATCAGTTCTTCATCGCTTTCGTCAGTTTTTTTCTCTCAGATCGCGCGACCACATCAACTTGTTTTCTTCTCAAGTTTTTAGATCATCAAGGTAATCTTTCTGGTTCAATTTTGCTAATCAATCTTTGCAGCTGAAGGAGCTCGGGAGAGGGTTTCGCCCGGAGATCCATTCCATTGATCGCTTCTGTTAGACCGCCGATCGCCATCGACCGAAGCTGAAGGATTGTTAGGAGGGGTTCTCCGTGTAACGACCCAGCCCATTTGGCGGCCCATTTGGCGGTCTCGACCGTCGACCGTCGACCGTGCCGTTACCAATACTAGGTCTTCCCACTCCTGGGCGTGGATTTTTGCCTTCCCAGGATTCGAACTCTAGACCCAGGCTTAAATCTAGTTCTTTGTGAATCCTGAATACCACTTGGGACGCCCGCCCTTATATCTACTCTCGGGGCGCGGTCACGTACTATCATTCGTATAAATTTTTTTCTTTCTTAAAGTACTAATAATAAAGTACTAAGCATGCTTGTTCAAAACTAACCTATAACATGATAGGTTCAACTCATAATATAATCAAGTATATGAGTAATCCAAGTGTAACATTCATTACTAAAGAAATGTTAACATAAGCATAATATTGTAGATATGAAGATCTTTATTTCCCGAGCCACCACCCCACACATCTTCAGCCCTCCTGCCTCTTCCTTTAGTTTAAGTGTCTCTTACCCTTATCTGCAGCATAAGACAACACATAAACTAGTAAGCACAAATGCTTAGTAAGATCCTGTCCTACTCGCAAAATCCATATCATAGAAAGATAAGAGAATAAATCACATTCAAGCATGGTAAGTGTTTAAGCATGTTAAACATCTAAGCATATTAACTTCATAGGAAGGTTTCTTTGAAAACATATAAACATAATACTTGAATATAGCATAATCATTAGGGCCCGGCTTGTACTTCATGTTTTGCGCGCGCCCCTAAATAGGAACGAGGTAGCTAATCCCGAACCACTAGGGTTTACTAGGCCTTCTCAAAAGTCCTTCAGCCTAGTATCATAATCATTTGACTCACTTTAAGAGTCTATAGTACAAGCCATTACAAAATAAAATAATTATCATGTTCTTTATTTTCATAAAGTATGCTCTTAGTCCCAACCTTCTATGGAAGCATTCTTTAGGCCCTAAGTCTTCTTCGTTCATGCCCTACAAGGCTCATTCTTATGCATATGTATGCATTCATAATCATGATAACTAGCCTAGTATAAAGCATGCATTTCATAAGGGTGCCCTATGGGCTATAAGGCATGCTCATACATGGATCATAACTCAACCACTTAACATATTTTATATATGACAAGATTGGTCACATAAATCATATTCATATCATAGGAAGTGGTAGCATGCTTCATGGGTAAATCAAATGGTTCCTAACCCTAAAACTAGGGTTTTGGCCGAAAGTTAAGGGTAGGGGTAAATTAGGTTTTTGACATCAAACATCCCCTACCAATATCCCACATATATATATATATATATCATGTATCATCTTATAGCATGCACCATGGGAGAAAAACAAGCAACCCTAACCCTAATCTAGGGTTGGCCGAAAGTCATCACTAGGGAAGTCCAAGTTTTCCAATCAAGCATTCCATTTGTTCATCACATGCATTCACATATTACCTCACTAACATAATCATATCACATAAGATAATTTAAGCTTTATAAACCTAATATTTCATGCTTGGCCGAATATCACACATGCTAGGGACATTTAGTTTCCAATCATTGTTCCATTTAAACATCACTTGCACATACATACCATCATAGAAATCCTAAGTATATCTCATAGGGTACATCCCATACAATCATCACATATCATATATAGCATGCATCATGGGAATAAAGCCAAGCAACCCTAACCCTAAACTAGGGTTGGCCGAAACTTGTAGGATGTCTAGGCTAGGTTTTTGACTTCAAACATCCACACAAGCATTTACACAAACACCTTGCCTATACTATTAAGCATGGATATATCATAGGGAAAATCATACCACCTTATACCCTAATTCACCTAGGGTTGGCCGAAACTTGTAGGGTAGGGTAGGCTAGGTTTTTGACTTCAAACATCCACACAAGCATTTACACAAACACCTTGCCTATATTATTAAGCATGGATATATCATAGGGAAAATCATACCACCTTAAACCCTAATTCACCTAGGGTTGGCCGAAACTTGTAGGGTAGGGTAGGCTAGGTTTTTGACATCCAATCTTCACACAAACATTTACACAAGCACTTTATCTACACTACTAATCATGGACACATCATAGGATAGCAAGCAACCCAAAAAGCCTAACCTTTCTCCTCTTGGCCGAAAGTTGTAGGGTGGCTAACCCTACTTTTTGTTATCACAACATGATGGGAAGTCATCATACATATGTACCCTAAGTCCCAAGGGTCTCCTCATGCATCAAAAAGTAGCCAAGGCCTCCCCTTAAGGGGGTGGCCGAAACTCACCTAAAGGGAAGACTCCCTTTTTTCCAAAAGCAAAACACAAAGAAAACATACATTAACCATTACACTGCAGGCGAGGGGATACTTACATCCTTTCGCTTGAGATTCTACTTCTTTAAGTCCCTTAAGGTACCCTTGGTTGAAGGAGAAGTGAAGGTTCCTCTTACTCTTTCTTCTCTAGACTCCTTGGCCCTAATAGAGGGCAAGAGCCTTCTTCCTTCCAATCCCCTAGGGTTAGAACCCTAGGGAGCACTTTTCGAAAAATGGAAAAGAGGAGAGGAGAAGAAGGAATTTCGGTGGGGAAGAGAAAGGAAGAAGAAGAGGAAGTTACTCACACCTCTTCCCTCTCTTATTTATACTTTTCTCATGAAAAGACATGTCTCTTCACTATTACACGCTTAACAAGCATGTTTCTTATTCTCTCAACAAGAAACAATGCTTGGTGTAGTGGTTAAGACATGGAGAGTGCAACTAGGAGGTTCAAGGTTCAATCCTTGCTTCCTCCCTTCTACCTCTTTTTTTTTTATCACAATTTGCACTAATCCATATCAAAGCCCTTTAAGCCAAGCCTATCATGAAATTTCATAATATTAATAATATTTCATGAATTCATAATATTTCATAATATTCCATAAATATTATTTCATAATATTTTTAATATTTCATATTCATGAATCTATAATATTTCATGAATCCCATAATATTTCATATTCATGAATTCATAATATTTTCTAATATCCATGATACTATTTCATGAATTTCATAATATTTCATATTCATGAATTCATAATATTTCTTAATATTCTATAAATATTATTTCATAATATTTTTAATATTTCATATTCATGAATCTATAATATTTCATGAATCCCATAATATTTCATATTCATAAATTCATAATATTTTCTAATAATTTTTCCTGAATTCATAACATTATTTACATAATATTTTTATAATAATTTTCCATGAATCCAAAATATTATTCACATAATATTTCATAATGAATTCACAATATTATTCACATAATATTTCATAATGAATTCACAATATTATTCATGGTGAAATTTTGGGGTGTTACAATCCTACACATCTTATAAAAAGTTCGTCCCGAACTTTAAACAATTCCCAGGTACTCAAATCGTAAAATTGGGGTGTTACACTCCGACGCTGTCTGAAGGTGTTCGAGCTCAATCGCGAGTCAGCGCATCAAGAAGAAGATGTTTGGTGGCAGCATTGCAGTTATTGACCGATTGCGTGACTGGATAGAGATGTCTCTGATCGGTCCCGTGACCGATCAGAAGAGGACCTGATCGGTCGATTGACCAATCAGGAAGAGAAGAGCAGATCACTTCACAGCAAACTGAGCAAGAGAGTTTCCTTCATTGGTTTTCGAGCTAGGGGGTTCATAGATGGACCTTTGTGTGACGGCAAAGGGAAGAGTTGATTAGAAACTAAATTGATTTTTAAGTTTAGATAATTTCGATTTCAAGCATTTACTTTCTTCAATTGTTCTAGCTTGTTGCCTTCACTTCAAGTCAAGTTCTTAAGCAATGTTTTGATTTAGTTCAAGTATCTTGCAACTAATTCCTTGCAATTCGTTTCCTACAATTAATTCCTTGCATTGAAGTTTAGTTCTTGAATTTTAATTCCATTGTTTGAATTGAAGTGCTTAGTTCTTCCACTAGGTTAAGTGTAGCTCTCGCAATTTCCTACTTCAGTTCCGCTAGTTCAGTCTATTTCAGTCCAACTTGTTATTTCATCTCTTATCGCAAAAACCCCCATTTTATCTAGAAACCCCAAAATATCAATCGACAAATAACTTGCAAGCTCGAGTTAAACATTCATGCAATTAGTCCTTGGAAAAATATGACCTGAGGCCCCTCTACTACATTTTAACTTTGTTAGCCAAGGGTTTTCACTTTATAAATATCTAAATTTAAGGCGCATTCGTGACACTAGTATTGGGCTACTATTAGCGCTTCACAGGGCTTGGTCAAAGCATATCTTCGAACCGAACTAGCAGCAACAGATAAGCGTTTGATCCAGGGCGCCTGTGTTGAAGGAGGCGCCTGAATGAATGAGGCACCTATATCAATGAGGCACCTGGTTCATTGAGGCGCCCTGTTTGATCGGGGCTCCTAGCAGCTTGGTTTCCAACCGCGTTGTGTGTTTGTTTGCCTTCTTTGTCTTTAATTTTTGGTACATGCAAGATACATAAATACAAGGCAAACACATATACAATCTTAGCCTTAACGAATTGGTTCTGACTTCGAATTTCTATGAAACCCTAGGTCGAACCAACGCCTAAGATCCCATCTCGGGGAACGCGCCTTTCACCTACTCCTCTCAGGAGATGGTTGGCACCCGGCCTATCCGGTTGGACTTTTACTTAGCCTTCGATACTCTCGGATCTCGAGACGTCCGAACCTCGACCCGTCTCTACTTCTGTCCTTAGTCATCGCTGAACTAAGTTGCTCAATCCCTCGGACAAAGACTTCATGCCCAAACCCTAGGTCCAGGACTTCAGTGCCCAACCCTCAGGCGGGACTTAGTGCCCAATTCCTCGAACCAGGTCTTCGGTGCCCAACCCTCGGCCAGGACTCAGTGCCCAATTCCTCGAACCAGGTCTTCGTGCCCAACCCTTGGTCAGGACTTAGTGCCCAATTCCTCAAACCAGGTCTTCGTGCCCAACCCTTGGTCAAGACTTAGTGCCCAATCCATGATCAGGACTTAGTACCCAATTCTTCGAACCAGGACTTCGTGCCTAGGTTAACTAGGATTTTGGTTCACTTTGGTCCAATTTTCTTGACTACTCTTCCCTTGTTCAATGTATCACTGACTTAAGCATATTGTCAAACATTGAAATACTTAGAGGAGGACATCACTGATGCATCTTGCACCAACAGACATGATCCTTGGAAAACAGAAGTCAGTTCTAAATTGATCCGGACTTGGCTATCAAACCAACTCACGATACAGATCTTACTACTCTGTATTGAACCAAACTAGAACCCGAGTCCAAGCATGGGTCCCTTAATTGAGTTTGAATAAACAAGCTGGACCAACCCAAAATTTGATTTCCAAGAACAAGATTCACATCTCGCCTAACTCATATCGAGGCTTCAACCTAGAGGAAGCCAATATAAAAACTATTTTTGTACTTAGATGATTTTTTTCCTTTTTCTTGAATTATTGCTTGATGTTTGTTTATTTATTTTTTCAATATTATTCTTCTTAGACTAAGGAATTAGTTAACGATTAGACTTAATTGAAAATTGAACAACATAGTATTAGGATGAGGTGAGATGATAGTACATTAGGGAAGTCTATCTAAGGAGTCAGGTAGGGTAAGGCGTATCCTATTTGGTCTGTTTAGTCCGGTAGAACTAGCCGAAGCTACCTCTCCAAATCCTAAGATAGTTAGACCAGAGTGTCTCAAAAAGTAATTTGAAAATGATCTTTCTTTAAAAGGCTTTGTCTAGGAAAGGGTTGTTGATCTAATATGACTACGACCAAAGAAGGCCTCTGTGCCTCGCCAAGACCTGGAAGCTAATTATCGAAACTCACTTTTAAATTACTATTTGTTAAACTCAAATCTAACACAACCTTTAATTAAATCATAGAATTAACATAAAATCAAAAGATAAAAGTAACACATCTCACAAAACAAATAAGGAAACCTATTTTGTCACTTAGAATTGGGTGAGATGTCTAGGATCTAATAATGTAGTCCAACCCAACCAACCAAATTAATCATACCCTTAATATAACATTAATCAAATTCAACAATTTTTCAAAATTAAAATTTAACTTAACATTTTCAAAATTAAAATTTACCTTAACATTTTCAAAATTGAAATTTAACTTAACATTTTCAAAATTGAAATTTAACTTAATATTTTCAAAATTCAAATTCAACTTAATATTTTCAAAATTCAAATTCAACTTAATATTTTCAAAACTTCAATTAATTAAAAACTCAAATTTTGAACATAAGCAGAAAACCTGTCTCACAAAAGGAACCCATAAGATCAACATGTTTGATAACCTTAGATATGGGTGAGACGGATTAGGCAGTGAAATTCAATCAATCCATCCTTACTTCTACATAAATGGATCCAAATCAAAAATACTTTGTGTAGGAACATAAAGATTTGGACTAGTGGATGATGGATAGTGGATGCTCGAGATGCATGACTGGGGATAAATTGAAGTTCACTAAAAACAAGTTCACAGACCTAGGCTCAGTGGCATTTGGCAACAATGCCACACTTAAGGTAATTGGGTCAGGTAATATTCGACTAAACTCTGATTTCATTATCAAAAAGTATTGCTAGTTGATAACTTTAAATTTAACCTATTTAGCATTAGCCAACAGTGTGATATTGGTTATGTAGTTACCTTTACCAACTCTGACTGCCTAATTAGGAATCTACAAGACCCAGAAATTACACTTAAGGGTAATAGAAAGAACAATGTCTATACGATTAACCTACCCATAACACCTAAATGTTTTCTAACTCAATTAGAAGAAACCAATTTATGGCATAGAAGACTAGGCCACACCCATACAAAGTTAATTTCAAAACTAAGTTAACTTGGACTAGTTAAAGGGATACCAAAAATTAAAAACTTTGAAAATACCATCTGTGATCCATGTCAACAAGGTAAACAAACCAATCAACCCACAAATCAACCCAATCAGAGTTAGTCCAAGCCACACTTGAGCTCCTACACCTATACCTATTTGATTCTCATGGAGCTAAGTCGCTAAGCGGGAATCGGTGCTGCTTAGTAGTTATCGATGATTACTCTAGATTTACCTGAGTTAGATTCTTAAAAACCAATGATGAAACATTTGACTCATTCAACAATTTATGTAAAATGCTAGAAAATCAAAATGACACACAAATTAAAAGACTTAGGAGTGACCACGAGGGAGAATTTGAAAATCAAAGATTTAATGAATTCTACACATCCATGAATTTTCATGCCCTAGAACCCCCCAACAAAATGGAGTAGTTGAGAGGAAAAATAGAACCCTTCTGGAAGTCGCTAGGACCATGCTCAACAAATACAACTTATCCAATCAATTTAGGGCAGAAGCGATAAACACAACTTGTTACATTCAAAATATGGTCCTAATAAATAAAAGAACCAACAAAATCCCTTATGAAATTTATTACCTCAGAATACCAAATCTGCATTATCTAAGGGTATTTGGGTGTAAAGTACACATTTTGAATTCTAAGGATTACCTAAGAAAATTCAAATCAAAATCAACACCAAGAACTTTTATAGGATACTCAACAATAAGTAGGGCATATAGGGTCTACAATAAACAAACCCTTAAAATTGAAGAAACCACAAACTTAATATTCGATGAAGAAAATGTAACACAACCTACTATCAACCTAAACAACCCTCCATGCCTAAATACTTCAAATCAAGATCAAGAAGAAATTGAACCATTAATTGAACTATCAATTGAACCAACTACTGAGTCATCAATTGAAACAATAGTTGAGCCATCCCAAGTAGTTGAACCTATCCCTAAACCAAACCTACCAGCCAGACCTGAGGCTGAACCATGTTCTAGGAGAACTAAGAAACCCAGACTAAATCATCCATCTGACCAAATCTTGGATGATCCAACCTTAGGGGTCAAAACAAGGTCTTCCTACAAAAATCTTAGTCAAATTGCACTAATTTCAAAAATAGAACCTAAGACTATAGAAGAACCCCTACTTGACCCAGATTGGATCATTGCGATGCAAGAAGAACTAGCCCAATTTGAGAGAAACCAAGTTTGGGACTTAGTACCTAAACCAGAAGGTAAGTCAATTATAGACACTAAGTAGGTATTTAGAAACAAGTTAAATGATCAAGGTGAGATTATGAGAAACAAAGCCTGCTTTGTAGCTAAAGGATTTAGTTAAGTTAAAGGGTTGGATTATGATGAAACTTATGCCCTCATAGCTAGACTTGAATCAATCAGGATGTTACTAGCTTTTGCAACCCATAGAGGCTTTAAATTATACCAAATGGATGTCAAGTCTGCCTTACTTAATGGATTCATAAATGAGGAAGTGTATGTAGGGCATCCCCCAGGATTTGAGGAGTTAGACAATCCCAAGCATGTGTTCAAACTTAGGAAAGTCCTTTATGGGCTAAAACAAGCACCTAGGGCCTGGTATGAAAGACTATCCACCTACCTGATTTCTAAGGGATTTAACTAAGGTCAAATTGACTCAACCTTGTTTGTTAAAATCTTAGAAAAAGACATTTTTATAGCCTAAATCTATGTAGATGACATAATTTTTGAGTCAATTATTACTAACTTTTTAAAAGATTTTGTTAAGATTATGGAAAGTGAATTTGAAATAAGCCTAGTAGGTGAACTGACCTTTTTCCTAGGTCTCTAAATAAAATAAACCAGGGATGGTAAATATGTTCATCAATCAAAATATGCAAAAGAATTAATCAAAAAATTCAAAATGGAAAACTCTAAGGATTTAGGTACTCCCATGGCCACAAATGCAAAAATAGACAATGACCCGAAGGTAAGCCAGTTGATTTAAAATAATATAGAAGTATGATTGGTAGTTTACTATACCTAACTGCTAGTAGACCTGACATCCTATTTGTAGTGGGAATGTGTGCGAAGTACCAAACCTGTGCTAAGGAGTTTCACCTAGCTATTGTAAAAAGATCCTTAGGTACATAAATGGTACCCTAAATGTAGTATTTGGTATCCTAGGATCTCCAACTTTGAATTGTCAGGATACTCTGACTCAGAATATGCCAGGTGTAAACTAGATAGAAAAAGTACAAGTGGGAGTTGTCAATTACTAGGACACACTCTAGTCAGCTGGTGCAGCAGAAAGCAACACTGTGTTGCCTTATCCACAATTGAAGCAGAATATGTTACCCTAGGAGAGCGTGTAGCACAACTGTTATAGATGATGCACACCCTTAAGGATTTCACGCTAGACTATGCCCCAACTAAAGTATTCATTGACAATATAAGCTCGATCAATCTTACAAAAAACCCTATTCATCACTCCCAAACCAAACACATTGAAGTAAAACATCATATTGTTAGGGATCACGTAGCCAGGGGCAAAATCATATGTACACATGTAGACTCAAAATCTAATCTAGCTGACATCTTTACCAAACCCTTACCTGAGTCTAAGTTTAGCATACTAACAAGGAAGTTAGGATTGTACTTAGTAGAATAGGAATATTTTCATTTATTTTTTCCATTTTTTAAAAAAAACTAGTATTTCATATTTTCAAAAAAATCATTTTCTTATTATGTCTTGAATTTTTTAAAAAAAATTCCGATTTAGATTTTCCTAAAAAAATTATCCCCTTTAAAACTATGGTTTTTCTACGCAATGGACTTAGCCTAGGACTTAACCCTAGAATTGCATGCTCCTATAGATCTAGAAGTCAGCATCTCACAAGCACATTAGGACACTTTGATTGATAACCTAGACTGGGTTGAGATGCTTATCTCTATGCCTTGACTCAAGATGTTTAAGTCAGTGCATCAAGAGCAGTTGGGGTGATAAATACATTTGAACAGTAATCAAACTAAGTGTTCAAGCATAGAAAATCTAATTTGATCAGACCACTTAACTTGACTAACCCTAGTGAAAGCTGTTGTTATATAATAGTTAGTAAGTAGCTAACTGGGTTTGACAAGGCCCGAACGAGTTCAATTTAGTTTCTTTATTTTTTTTATGCTTGGACTCACTAGGATTAGTTCAATATGCATTCAAAATATAGTTCTGCAAAATAAACTGGCTCTGATACATAATTTTTTTCCTTCAAATATGTTTTTTGATATATGGAAGGGGGAGAGTAAGAAAAGTAAAGTAAAGTTAAAATTTAAATTATTTTTTCAAATCAAATTTTTCTCAAAAGGTATCTTAATTTTTTCAAACTTCAAAAGTTTTTCAAAAGTATCTGAAAAAATATTTTTAGTGTAAAGTTAATTTTTTTCCAAAACAGATTTTTCTCAAAAGGGGTGTTAATTTTTCCAAACTTCAAAAGTTCTTCAAGACACAGTTTTCAAAAGTAGCTAAAAAATTCCCTTTTCAAAAGCTAGATTATATTTCTGAAAAAGGGACATTTTTTTAAGGGGGATGTTTTAAAAACAAAGTCTAAAAACTTTCTGTGGCCTTTCACATTTTAAAGACTTCAACCTTTTCCTCAAAAAAAGGGTATCATCAATCAAAAGGTTTTTTTTTTAAAAAACTGCATATTTTCGAAAGCTTCAGGGGGAGAATCTTTAATTAAGGGGGAGCTTAATGCATTTTTTTTTTCAAAAATATTTTTAAGGGAAAGAGAGGAAATATGTATGTTTGTTTTAAAATACATTGTTTTATTTTATGTTTTAACTTAACTTTTGAACTAGGTTGCCATAGATCAAAAGGGGGAGATTGTTGGTGGCAGAAGCACCAGATTGAAACAGGGTTTTGATAAATGACAAAGGGTTCAATGTTAAGGTTAAGGTGGTATCTAATAAATCAGTTAAGTGTGCAAGAAAGTACTAGGTAAGCTAGGCATGAAGTATTAACCTGCAGGGTTGAGCAATAAGTCTTGGTCATGGACTGAGCACCGAAGACCTGATTGGAGGTTGGGCAATATGTCCTTGTCATGGATTGGGCACCGAAGTCTTGATCTGGAAGATCGGGCAGAAGTCTTAGCCGAGCGGGAGCTGCGGATAGAAGTAGAGATGGGTCGAGGAACGGATGTCTTGAGATCCGGCAGTCTCGGAGGCCAAGCAAAAGTCCAACCGAAGGAGCCAGTTGGCGAATGGTAACTTTTCTAGAGTGGAGTAGGTGAGGACGCATTCCCCAGAAGAGGGAATAGTAGCCGTCGGTTCGACCTAGGGTTCCATTTGGAATCCAAAGTCAGAACCAAGATAGCGTAGACTGTTATTTACACTTAAGTTTATTATTACTACTATTCTAGAACTAATCCTTGTTTCAGGAGCAAGAGGTTCGAGTTTCTGCATCCCAGGCGCTTGAGAGGACTCATGCGCTCGAGAACACAGACGCCTGTGTTGATATAGGCGCACCAGATGGGGTGTTTTCCTGTGGCTGCAATAACTGAGCTAGTAGGTTTCCACATCAGCTTGGGAGGCACCCATGATTAGTCAGGTGCCCTATATGTCGTAGGTGCCCTAGAAAGGGGATAAACATTGGTCGAGTCTGCAGATGAGGATGCGCACAAATCGATGACGTGGCACGTGCCCTACAGCCTCACAAGCACCCTGGACAGCAGTATAAAAGGGGGTTCACCCCCCTACTTCCAAACAACACTTCTTCCAACTCAGGCACTCAAACGTTCCGTGCAGATCTCCCATGCTCGAGTTTCAAGCGCCAACAACGCTCAAGATTGATGACCTGCTGCTCCGTTCTTTAGATTACTTTCTGATCGTCGGTATATTTGTTTTAAGTTGTTTAAATTCTGTATTCGTGATTTAAGTTTGTAACACCTTTTTTGAAATATAGAATTGCCCAATGAAAATGGTCAAGGACCGTGGGCCTTGGAGTATGAGCCGTTACAGACTCCAAACCAAGTAAAAAAGAAAACGAGTTAGCATTGCTTTAATTTTTCCGCTGTGCAATATTCTTACTTATCCGAAATTTTATCGATATTCACCCCCCCCTTTATCGATTCTAAACGATACCACAGTCCTTTTCTAGTTACAACCGGTATTCTAATTGACGTTAGGAACCATCAACTCTTGTTAATGATAGGGGAGAAAAAGTTGAATTTGATTTGTCTAGGGCTATTTAATTACCATCTAAAGTGGATACTTTCGCAGTGTGGAGGTGTTACATATAGTTGTACAAGAAAAGATAAATGAAGAAATATATGTAGATGAGGGAGATTTTGACACCTTATAGGGGATGGACAGAAATCTAGATCTATTCATGACGAGATGAATCATAAGAGTTCTGAATCAAGAAAAGATGGAGAAGCAAAAAATGAAAGTTCCTCTTGTTGAACAGAAACCACTTCCTTCAATCCTTAGATATGAATTTATGGGACTAAGCTCCACTTATTCCATGATCATAAATGTTAATTTGAATGAGACAGAAGCCTAGATATTATTGGAGGAGCTCAGACTGCATAAAAAAGTCCTGGGATACACCATTGAAGACATAAAGGGCATAAACTCATTTTATTGCATGCACTGAATTTTAGTTGAAAATAATTATAAGTCTTCAGTAGAACATCAAATATCATTGAACTCGAATATGAAAAAGGTAGTTTGAAAAGAGGTGTTGATGTTGTTGGATGTAGGAGTGATTTATCCAATTTCGGACAGTAAATGGGTAAGATTGAATCATGTGGTTCCAAAAAAGGGGATGACAATGGTTAAAAGTAGGAATAATGAGTTGATTCGAGATAGAACATTCCCAGGGTGGCGAATTGCATTAATTATAGAAAATTGAATGAGAAAACTAGAAAAATCATTTATCTTTACCTTTTATCGATCAAAAGTTAGAACGATTGGCCGAACACACATTATTGGTATTTGGATGGATACTCGGGTTTCTATCAAATTCCAATTCACCCAAGTGACCAAGAGAAAATTATGTTCATTTGTCCATATGGTACATCTATTTAGAGAAGAATGCTCTTCGGCCTTTGCAATGCCCCAACTACATTCCAGCAATGCATCATGGTCATTTTCTCAGACTTCATTGAAAATATAATTGAGGTTTTTATGGATAATTTTCCTTCATATGGTATTAGTTTTGATTCATGTTTGGCAAATTTTTCTAAAGTTTTGCAAAGATGTGAAGATATTAACTTAGTTTTAAACTGTGAGAAATGTCATTTTATGGCCAAAGAAAGAATAGTTTTGGGACACATTATTTATGAGATGGGCATTGAGGTTAGTAAAGCAAAAAATCAAACTTATAGAAATGTTGCCTCCCGCGATAAATGTGAATGGAGTGAGGAGTTTCCTTGTGCATGTATGATTTTTCGACTATTCATAAACACTTTTCTAAGATGTTGACTAATTCACTCTTGAAAGATGTTGATTTAAATTTTAATCTGGAATGCTTGGAAGCTTTTTATAGGATAAAGGAAGACTTGGTGACAACCCCAATAATGCAAGCTTCGGATTAGAATCATCCTTTCGAAATTAGGTGTGATGCTAGTGATTTCACTGTTGGATCAGTGTTGAGATAGAGAAAAAAACAAGAAATTGCATGTCAAACATTATGCAAACAAGGCACTAGATGATGCTTAAGTAAACTATGCCTCTATTGAGATGGAACTATTAGATGTAGTCTTTGCATTTGACAAATTTAGATCATATTTGGTAGGATTAAAGGTGCTAGTTTACACTAATCATGTATCATAAAAGGATGCAAAGCCCTGACTCATTCAACGGATATTACTACTTCAAGAGTTTGATTTGGAAAACAAGGATAAAAGAGGATCAGAAAATCTAGTAGTAGACTATCTTTCTCATTTCAACTAGTATGATAAGGATGGGAAGGATAATGACATACCAACCAATGATTCTTTTTTTGATAAGTAAGTTTTAACTATTAGAAGTTTAGATGCTCCATGGTACTGAGACTTAGCTAACTTCGTTGCATGCGGGATTTCACCCCTTGAGTACTCTTATCAACAAAAAGAGGAAATTCTTAGCGAATGCATAATATTTTATTTGGGATAAAACATTATTAAAAAATGGTGTGAAATGGCATTTATAGAAGATGTGTTCTAGATGAGGAGATTCATGATATCCTTCTAGATGATGATATCATGAAGGCCAACGATGGTTATCTAGGAGTTATTAAAACTGTAGCAAAAGTTCTACAAGCTAGATTGTATTAGCCTCATATATTCAACGACGCTAGGGACTTTGTGATGGCATGCGATCGCTCCATAAGATATAGAACATCACCAAGAGACATGAAATACCATAAAATGCTATTTTAGAAGTTGAACTTTTTAATGTTTGAGGTGTCAATTTTATGCAAACTTTCCTGACATCCAAGGTGAACAAGTATATTCTAGTAGTTGTCGACTATGTCTCCAAATAGGTTGAGGTCATTACATCTCCATCACGTGATGCCAAGACAAGTTATCAATCTATTCAAAAAGTTATCTTCCATAGATTTGGAATCCGAACAGCAATGATTAGAGATGAAAGATCTCATTTCACTAGAAGGCAATTCAAAAAATTATTAAAGAAATATGGAGTGAGACATAAGATAGCCATCCTGTACAATCCTCAAATATGTGGGCAAGTAGATATTGTAGGATCAAGGAGAGCGATAGAGGTAGGGGATGAATAGCGCTCTTTAGAGAATTTCAATTTCAGACTTATAAAATGAATGAGTATGTAGTGGAAAGAAGAGAAGACAAGAGAAAAGCAAACATGCTAACACAGGTTTATTTTCACTTGGTTCAAAGTCTGTGACGGCTCCTACTCCATGTCCCATGATCCTTGATCGTTTACTATGGGCAATCACTATCAATTAGAATAATGAGTACAAGTTGAGTGCTTAAGAACAATGGAGGATTAAAAGCAAACAAGAATGTTATATTGACAGCATAGAATTAGAAAAGCTGGAGTCTTTTATGGGATCGGTGAGATCGATAGTGGGCTGAATATTGATTCAAAAAAATCTCAGATTTTGAACGGAGTAAACGCAGTGGAAAGAATAAATACAAGTCAAAACCAACACTAACACATTTTGCTTTTACTTGGTTCAGAGTCTGTAACGACTCCTACATGAAGGCCCACATCCTTGACCATTTATATCGAGAAATTCTATAAGTTCGGAAAATAGTTAGAGATATACAATTCTAAGTACAAAAGAAATGAACTTAATACCAACAACTTTGACTAAAATTAAAAGGAGAGCACATTGTTGTCAGAGTAGCATTTCAGAGTTCCTGGATTGCTTCAGAATAGCACACTTGAGCATGAATGAATTGAAAAACTAATGTGGAAAGTCATGTGAAATGAGATTAGTATGAAAAATGACAACAAAACAATAGAGAACATACCAGATTTAAGTGGAAAACCCTTGACAGGAAAAAACCACGGGCAGAGGAGAAAAAATCACTATGAACGGTGCAATACAAAGTCGATGACTCTGATAAAGTAATGAGAAGTAGAGAGAAAGAACGAAGAGGTAACAAATTAACTTTTTTCATTGATTGATAAAATTTATCCATGAGATACATAATTTATAGAGACCTTAGGATACTTAGTCAAAAGAAAAATTAATAACGAAACTGTTAATTAACAGATTTATAAAGAATCTGTTAATTAACATATTAATAAGAAAATATCTAATAATAAATTAATATATTAAACTGAATTCGGGTCACCAAATTCTAACAATCTCCACCTTGACGCGAATTCCATAAATCTTCAAAAAATAAACATTCTCCACCTCTTCCACAAAAGCCCCACAAGTAAATCTCAGCATCTAGCATCAACCATGTCCAAGCAATGCTTAAACTTGGCCATAGGGAGTGACTTAATCATCATATCAGCAGGATTATCATGAGTACTGACCTTCCTGATAATAATATCACCACGAGCAATAACATCACGTATAAAATGATATCTCAGATCAATGTACTTTGTCCTCTCATGAAACATCTGATCCTTCATGAGAAAAATGACACTCTAACTATCAAAAAGATTATAGTAATCTGCAAGTCTTCGCTAAGCTCACTGAAGAGTCCTTTCAACCAAATAGCTTTCTTACAAACTTCCGTAATAGCCATATATTTAGCCTTTGTTTTGGACAATGCAACTATATTCTACAAAGTAGCTTTCCAACAGATAGCACAACTACCAACAGTGAACACGTACCCCGTAAGTGATCTTTTTTTATCAAGGTCACCTGCAAAGTCAGAATCAACATATCCAATAACTGCATCTCTATTACTCCCAAAATGTAAACAAATATCAGAAGACCCTCGTAAGTATATGAAAATCCACTGAACTACCTTCCAATGCTCTTTACCAGGATTTGCCATGTATCTACTAACTGTACTCGCTGCATGTGATAAATCTGGGCATGTATAAACCATAGCATACATGAGAGATCCCACTGCACTATAATATGGAACCCGTGACATATAATCAACCTCATCATCTGACTGCGAACATAAATCAGCTGAAAGTCTAAAGTATGCAGCTAACAGAGTACTAACAGACTTGGCAGAATGCATGTTAAACCGATGAAGTACTTTCTCAACATACCCATTTTGACTTAGGTATAATTTATCTTCCTTTCAGTCTCTCAGAATCTCCATCTCAAGTATTTTCTTTGCAGCTCCCAAATCTTTCATCTCGAATTCTTTACTTAGTTGGGCTTTGACCTTTCTTATCTCTTCCTTATTATTGGGCACAATCAACATATCATCAACATATAAGAGCAGATAAACAAATGATCCATCATCAGTCTTCTCAAAGTAGGCACAACTGTCATAGCTGCTTCTTCTGAAATCATGAGTGATCATAAATGAATCAAACCTTTTATACTATTGCATAGGTGACTGCTTCAAACCATAAAGGGACTTTTTCAACAAGCATACATAATCCTCTTTTCCTAAGACTTCAAAACCTTCTGGTTGTTGCATATAGATGTCTTCCTCAAGTACCCCATGTAAGAATATTGTCTTCACATCCAGCTGCTGCAACTCTAAGACATCCATGGCCACAATACCAAGGAAGGCTCGAATCATACTATGCATTACAACTGGGGAAAATACATTAGTGAAGTCTACTCCTGGAATCTGACTGAAGCCTTTAGCAACTAGTCTGGCTTCGTACCTGGCTTCTTCAACTTCCGGTATTCCCTCCTTTTCTTTTAAATATCCACTTGCAGTGAACAACTTTCTTACCCTTTGGTAATTTCACCAAGTCCCATGTGTCGTTCTTACCAAGTGACTCCATCTCCTCCTGCATAGCAATTATCCACTTACCAAAATTATCGCAGCTAATTGCTTCTGAATACGTCTCAGGTTCTTTATCGGAATCAATCTCCTCAACCACGTTTAAAGCATAAGTGACCAAATCAGCCTTTGCATATCTCTGAGGGCGTCTAATTTCTCTCCGAGGCCTATCTTTCGCAATGGAATATTGTGATGGTGCTTGTGATGAGCTCATTCCATTCACAACATCTAAAATAGGCTTTAGAGTAGTCTCTGTAGATATCGACCCAATCTCAATCTCCACCTGTGTGCTTGTCTTCTGCTTATCTTCCTCAAAAAGAGTTTTAGATGGAGACCTCTGAAGCATGCTAGTCTCATCAAAGATAATATCTCTACTAATGATGCTTTCCCGGTCTCTGGACACCAAAGTTTGTATCCCTTCACTCCTTGTCTAAAGTTTATAAATATGCACTTCATCGAATGAGGCTCCAACTTCCCATTATCAATATGAGCATACGCAGGACATCCAAATATTCTCAAATCATAATAACTAGCAGGAGTACCAGACCATACCTCTTGTGGAGTTTTCCTTTCAATAACAATTGATGGCGAGCGATTTACAAGATAACAGGCTTACGCAGCGGCTTCTTCCCAAAAAAACTTCGGTAGCCCAGCATTAAGAAGCATACAACACACCTTCTCCATCAAAGTCCTATTTATCCTCTCTGCTACACCATTCTATTGAGGAGTATGCTGAACTGTATGATGCCTCACAATACCTTCAGCTCTGCATAAGGCATTAAACTCATCAGAACAAAACTCCAATCCATTATCAGTTCGAAGATGCTTGAATTGTCTCCCTATCTGCTTCTCAATCATGACCTTCCACTCCTTAAAGGTAGTAAAAATATTACTCTTATGTCTTAAAAGAATGCCCAAACATTTCTTGAGAAATCATCAATAATAGTCATCATATAGAGCACACCACCTTTAGATGGTACTCTAGAAGGCCCCCACAAATCAGAGTGAATGTAGTCTAGCATACCCTTAGTGTTATGAATGACAACTGAGAACTTAACTCTTTTATGCTTTCCAAAAACATAGTGCTCGTAGAACTTTAGCTTTGTAATATTTTGACCATCAAGGAGTCCTCTCTGTTGGTGCCAGAAGCACCAAAGTCAAACCTGTGTTTTGATAATGGCAAAGGGTTCAGAAGTTAAGGTGTTATTGTGATCTAACAAGCTTACTAAGTGTGCAGGAAAGTCCTAGGTTCACTAGGCAAGAAGTCCTGGCAAAGGGCTGGGCAAGAAGTCTGGTCAAGGACTGGGCAAGAAGTCTTGGCAAAGGGCTGGGCACCGAAGACGTGATGTTGGGCAAGAAGTCATTGTGCGCGGACTGGGCACGAAGACCTGATCGGAGGATTGGGCAAAAGTTCAACCGGAGGAGCCGGTTGGCAAAAAGGTAAATTCTCCCGAGAGGAGTAGGTGAGGGCGTGTTCCCCGTAGGAGGGAACATTAGGCGTCGGTTTGACCTAGGGTTCCATTTGGGAGACCCAAAGTTAGAACCAAGACAGCTTAGGCAGTAAATAATGTCTAACATATTTGCTTCTTGTGTTTTGGAACTAACCTTAGTTGCAAGGAACGAAGGAATGGTGTTTCTGCAGCTCAGGTGCCTCAATGGAGTGAGGCACCTCACTGGGCTAGGCGTCCGTATGGATACGGGTGCCCCAGTGCATGGTCAAATCAAAACCATCCAAGCAAACTACCACGAAGCCTCTGGACCAAGTCAGCTTAGGCGCCTGTGTTAACACAGGCGCCCCCATCAGCTCAGGCGTTTCAGTGAAGGGGATAAGTACTGACCGAGCCTGCGGATTGGAGTTCTCGCAAGAGAGGCCACGTGTCAGGTGCCCCCATCAACACAAGCGGCCCTATGGCTGCTATAAATAGGTGTTCATCCCCAAGGCTTCAAACCATCTCGCTCACATCGCTCCCAACACTTTCGTTCAAGCGCTACGCTCCGAAAAGCTTTGACCTCGCGATTCCAGCGCTTAAGACGACCCGCTGCTCCGAACATCCATCCACCTCAAGCGTCGGAACATTTAAATTACGAAAAGTGTTGTACTTTCAATTTTAATTCTATATCTGTACTCGAACCTGTAAAAGATTTTTACGAATATAGAATTGCCCAACGTAAACGGTCAAGGACCGTGGGCCTTGGAGTAGGAGCCGACCGCGACTCCGAACCAAGTAAAAAAGAACTTGTGCTAGCGATTGTTTTATTATTTTCCGCTATGTAATCGCTCTACTTTTTCGAAAATTTTAAGATCCATATTAACCCCCCCCCCCGATCGATTTTCTCCGATCCAACAAGTGGTATCAGAGCGGGTGGCTCAAACTTAGTGCAACCAGCAGTTTTAGAGTTTTTTTCGGATTTACAAAATTTTTAATTTTTTCGAATCTTTCTCGTTAATCGAGGTTGGTGCAACACCACACAATTTTGCTTCTTTTCGTTACTAAATTTTCTTCCTGCACTACTAATCTAAGACTCAGTCTTAGAACAAGTTTTTGTTAATTTTTTTTTTCTAAAAATACAAATGGCCATGCAAGAGGGATTCAGCACTGCCAGACCTCCCCTTTTCAGAGGAGAACATTTCTCCAACTGGAAAAGCAGGATGGAAGTCCACCTGAAAACTCAGGTGGACATGTGGATAATCATCCAATCTGGGCTGGAAATTCCCAAGAACTCAGAAGGAGTGACACAACATTATACTGAATGAGATGCCTCGCTGAAGAAGAAAATCGAGGCTGATGCAAAGGCAACCCAGACTTTGCAATGCGGTTCGACCAAGGAGGAGATGAACTGGGTGGGGCCCTTCAACAGCGCCAAAGAGCTTTGGAACAAGCTGATCGAGCTGCATGAAGGCACTTCCGACACGAGGATCAACAAAAGAGATCTATTGCTAAACAGACTCTACACAATCAAGATGAACGAAGGAGAATCTGCAGCATAGCTCAATGCCAGAATCCAGGAGATGATGAATGGGTTGCATATGATAGGTCACAAGGTTGAGAACCGTGACCTAATCAGGTATACACTAAACGTGTTCCTAAGGAACACACTGTGGGCATCCATGGTAGATGCCTACAAGGTTTCCAGGGACCTTTCTAAAATTAAATTAAATGAACTTTTCTCTGAATTAGAACTGCATGAACAGACTAACGCTACTTTGGTCGAGAAGAGTATTGCTTTCATTGCAGGAAAACCTCAAGGAAAAGCCCCCAAGAAAAAGACTCTACCAGCACCCGAATCTGACTCAGACTCAGATTCAGAAGATAGCGAAGGGGATCGGCCCAAGTTGGTTCGGCTAGCTCGAGATTATTACAAGGAACTCAAGTACCAAACAAACAAAAAGAAATCAAACCGAAGAAAGGAAGATCTAGCAGAACCTTCCACAACTTCAAAGAGCAAGACTAATGTCACCTGCTACGAATGCAACAAAAAGGGACATTTCAAGTCACAGTGCCCCAATCTGAAGGATACAAAGAAGTCAGGAAGAAAGAAGGCTCTCCAAGCCACTTGGGATGAATTCTCTTCCAAAGAAGAAGAAGAAGTCCCGCACGCAAATTTACTTGCCCTAACCGCTTCAGAAGACGTCGACACCGGATCGGAATCGGAACCAGATGACGGAAGGCTCACAATCTCGGAGAACGGGCAAATCACGGTAAAAGGTTATTCTGAATATGAACTATCTAAATTAATCTCTTACTTGTCTCGTAACTTAGGAAAATCCAAAATCCGGGTTGAGTCCCTCCGACAGGAAGTAAACGACTGAAAGAGGAAGCCGACTCGAGGTCCTTGACCGAGCAAATTCAAGAAGGAAACTCCACTCAAGTTCAAAAGCTTGAGGAAGAGAATTTCTCCTTGAAAACTCAAGTCAAGGAGCTCAGAGTGTCCTTAGAACGATTCACTTCGGGTTCCAAGCGTCTTGACATGATCCTTGGAAAGCAGAAGTCCGTTCTTAATCGATCTGGATTAGGGTATGGACAAAGTCTAGGCAACACTCTTATTATGCTGTATTGAACCAACCTAGAACCCAAGTCCAAGCATGGGTCCCCAAGCTCTGTTTGAACAAACAAGCTGGACCAAACCAGTATTGGATCCCTAAGGACAAGATTCACATCTTGCCTAACCATTATCGAGGCTATAGTCCAGGGGGAGCCAATATAAAAACCATATTCATAATTAAATAATTCTTTTTTAATTACAATTTTGTTTAATTGCATGCTTGATTGTTTATTTTTGTTATCATGCTTAGATTTAGGACTGGTTAATTTAAGGACAAAATGATTCAATTGAAATTTGAACAACATAGTATTGGGTGGAGTGAGATGATAGTACGTTAGGGAAGCTATTCTGGTGGAACTAGCCGAAGCTACCCATCCAAGACCCAAACTAGTTTGACCAAAATTTCTCAAGAAGTAACTTGAATATGAATTTTCAATAAAAGGTTTTATCAAGGAAAGAGTTGATGCTCCAATAAGGCGATGGCCAAAGAATGCCTAGTGTCTCGCCAAGACCTGGAAGCCAATTATTGAAAATCAAATTCACTTTACTACCCGTTAAATTTGAATCTAACACAAATTTCAATTAATCTTAGATTCAACCACTTTTCAAAATCAATAAACTTAAACTTTATAAATATATTCAAAATTAATTAAAATCATAAATTAACCATGCTTTTTAAAATTAAAATCTTTGTTTTTTTTTAAAAACCTGTCTCACAATATCCATAAGGTAAACGTGATTGATAACTCTAGATTGGGTGAGACAGACTAGGTTGTGAAAATCAATTTCTAGCTATCCCTAACTCTAAATTGGATCCAAATCAATAAATACTTTATGTGTAGGAACATAAAGTTTTGGACCAATGGATGTTGGATAGTGGATGCTCCAGACACATGACTGGAGACAAATTGAAATTCACCAAAATCAAGTTCAAGAACCTAGGCTCAGTAGCATTCGGCAACAATCCTACACTCAAAGTCTTTGGGTCAGGTAACATTGAACTCAAATCTGATTTTGTGATTAAAAAGGTACTCTTGGTTAAAAATTTCAAGTTCAATTTGCTTAGTATAAGTCAAATATGTGATACTGGCTATGTAGTTACATTCACCAACTCTAACTGCCTGATTAGAAACCTTCAAGAAGTCATGCTTAAAGGTACTAGGAAAAACAATGTTTATACCATTAATTTACCTTTAGTACCAAAATGCTTATTGACTCAATTAGAAGAATCCAACCTCTGGCATGGAGATTAGGTCACACTCATGTTAAGCTGATTTCTAAAATTACCCAACTTGGTCTAATTAAAGGTGTACCAAGAATTAAGAATTTTGAAAACACAATCTGTAACTCATGTAACCAAGGCAAACAAACCAAGTCTGCACACAAATCAATTCAATCAGACTTAACCCAAACCACACTTGAGCTCCTGCACCTTGGTCTTTTTGATTCACACGAAGCCAAGTCACTAAGTGAGAATCGGTACTGCTTAGTAATTATCGATGATTACTCTAGGTTTACATGGGTTAGGTTCCTAAAAACTAAAGATGAAACCCAAAACCTATTTATTGACTTATGCAAAATAATTGAAAATCAAAATGATACCAAAATTAAAATGAGACCAAAATCAAAAGACTTAGGAGTGATCACAGGGAGAGTTTGAGAATCAAAGGTTTGAGGAACTCTACAAAATTAATGGATATATTCATGAATTTTCCTGTCCTAGAACCCCCCAATAAAATGGGATAGTAGAATGAAAAAATAGAACCCTTCAGGAAGCCGCTAGGACTATGCTTAATGAATTTAATCTAGCTAACCAATTTTGGGTACAAGCAATATGTACGGTTGCTATATCCAAAATACGATCCTAATTAACAAAAGACATAATAAAACACCTTATAAATTATATTATCATAGACTGCCTAACCTACACTACCTAAGAGTCTTTAGGTGCAAAGTCCATATCTTGAACACCAAGGACTACCTAGGTAAGTTTCAATCTAAGTCGACCCCAGGAATCTTCTTAGGATATTCAACAACTAGTAGGGCCTATAGGGTTTATAATAAACATACCCACAAAATTGAAGAAACTACTAACTTAATTTTTGATGAGGAAACTGAACTAAAAAATGGTAATCAAAACTTGAACCAATCAAATATTGATCAAGAAGACAATGAGCAAACAATTGAACCATCAATTGAACCAATAATTGAACCTCTAAATGAACTAACTCTTAAACCAACTACTGTGCCAACTGAACCAATAACTGAACCAACCCAAGTAGTTGAACGAAACAGTGAACCAAACTGTCTAGCCGGACCTGAGGCTGAACCAAGTTCTAGAAGAACCAAGAAACCCGGACTCAGTCACCCTTCTGATCAAATTATGGGTGATCCAACCTTAGGAGTCATAACTAGGTTTTCCTATAGAAATCATAATCAGATAGCACTGATTTCAATAGGGACTAATTGGTCTGCCCGGTAAACCAGCATATAATCCTAGTCCATCTCAGGTATTTCAATATATGCTTTACCGCAGTCCAATGTCCCTGTCCAGGGTTACATTGATATCTGTTAACCATGCCCATGGCAAAACAGATATCTGGTCTCATGCACAACATAGCATACATGAGGCATCCTACTGCCTAAGCATAAGGAACCACCTTCATTTCCTCTATCTCCTTTGATGTTTTCAGATGCATCTCTTTGGATAGTGGAACTCCATGCCTGAAAGGTAAGAACCCCTTCTTGGAGTTTTCCATGCTAAAATGAGCTAGGATAGTGCCAACATATGAATCTTGGGATAAGCACAACATCCTTTTCTGGCGATCCCTTATGACCTTGATCCCAAGGATGTGTCCCGCTTCTCCTATGTCCTTCATATCAAACTGTTTTGACAACCAGACTCTTACGTCTGATAACACTTTGACATTGTTGTCAATTAACAAAATGTCATCTACGTAAAGCATAAGAAACACCACTACGTTTCCGTCACACCTCTTATATACATATGATTCATCCGGGCTTTGAATAAATCCGTATGACTGGATTACCTCAACAAAGCGAATGTTCCAAGATTGCGAAGCTTGCTTCAATCCATAAATGGATCGATTAAGCTTGCATACTAGGTGCTCTTTGCCCTTTGCAATCCCTTCTGGTTGCTTCATGTAGATGGTCTCCTCAAGACTTCCATTAAGGAAAGACGTCTTGACATCCATCTGTTATACCTCATAGTCCATATGAGCTGCAATGGATAAGAAAATCCGGATAGACTTATGCATGGCTACTGACGAAAAAGTCTCCTCATAATCGATACCCTCTTTCTGAGTATACCCTTTCGCAACAAGCCTAGCATTAAAGGTCTCAACCTTCTCATCTGATCCTCTCTTTCTTTTGTAGATCCACTTGCATCCAATGGCTTTACACCATCAGGTGGTTCTACAAGCTTCCAGACATGATTAGAATCCATAGATTCTATCTCAGAGTTCATTGCCCTTTGCCAAGAATTTGCATCCTTATCTTGGAGGGCCTCGTCATAGGTCTAGGGATCCGGTTCATGTTTACCTGGGACCAAGTCCGACGACTCTCCCAAAAACATGAACCTTTCATGTTGTCTAATAACCCTCCCACTGCGACGAGGTACTACCTATGTATCTTTTGTGACACGCGGTGCAGTGACTTGTGGTGTATCCTCTTGTACTGTTGGTCCTAAGTTCGGAACGTCCCCTCTTAACTCTTCAAACACTAGTCTACTCTTGGGCTTGTGGTTCATCACATAATCTTCTTCTAAGAAAATGACATTTGTGCTAACGATTACCTTCTGATCCTCAGGACTATAGAACAGACCACCGTTCATTCCCTTAGGATAGCCCACAAACAAGCGTACTTCTGTTCGTGATTCCAACTTATCAGTATCTCCCTTTAGCACATGTGATGGACTACCTCAAATCCAAATATGTCCTAAACTATGCTTTCGCCCAATCCATAATTCTATGGGAGTAGAAGGGACTGACTTAGATGGTATCATATTCAGAATATACGCAGCCGTATCCAGAGCATATCCCCAGAATGAATTAGGTAAGTCAGAGTAGCTCATCATTGACCTAACCATCCCCAAAAGAGTCCTATTACTTCTTTCTGCTACACCATTCTATTGGGGCGTACCGGGTGCAGCCAGCTGGGACTGAATCCCAGCCTCTGATAAGTATGTCCTAAACTCTCCAAAGAGGTACTCTCCACCACGATCTGATCGTAGTGTCTTGATACCTTTACCTTGACGCTTCTCCACATCAGCCTTGAACTCTTTGAATTTATCAAAGTATTCAGACTTGCGGCGCATCAGGTAAATGTATCCATACCTTGAATAGTCGTCAATGAATATGACGAAGTATTCAAAGTCACCTCTAGCCTGGATTGACATAGGACCACATAAATCAGAATGAATCAATTCTAGTACATCTTTTGCCCTATATCCCTTAGTCTTGAAAGGCCTCTTGGTCATCTTGCCTTCCAAGCAAGACTCACAAGTCGGGAAATCTTCCACCATCAATGAACCCAAGGGCCCATCGGTTATCAACCTCTGAATTCTACTAAGGTTAATGTGACCAAGCCTAAGGTGCCAAAGATACGTCTGATTCATCTTAGAAGGCTCCTTTCTCTTATTTAGGTTAGATGATGAGCTATTAACTTCTGTTTGCATCGTGGGAGTCTTTGGTTCTAGAGTGTACAGATTGCCTACCATCGTACCCGAATAGATAATCTCTACATTTCTTTTTATAACAACTCTGTTCTTATAAGCCACAGAATATCCATCCTTTATTAACTTAGAAACTGAAATTAAATTCTATCTAAACGAGGGTACATATAAGCAATCTCTCAAAACCAACACTTTATTTCTCTCAAAAGACAAATAAAAAACTCCCACTGCAACTGCTTCCACCTCCGTAGCATTGCCCATGTAGACCACGATTTCTCCATCAGCCAACCGTTGGGTTTCCTGGAACCCCTCTAGAGTATTGCAAACATGATCAGTGACTCCCGTATCTACACACCAGGTACTGGTAGATGGCACCGCTAAACATGTTTCAACGTCTAGACACGATGAAATACCTTTGTCTTGACGACGGAGACAGCCCGCCTTCCAGTGTCCAGTTTGCTTACACGTGAAGCAGTTACCTTTCGGCTTCTTCACGCCTGTCCGAGGTTCCTACGATGTTGCCGCTGCTGCCTTCTTGAACCCACCTTGTTTCTTCTTCTTCCTGCCTTTCGGCATAGAAGTAGAAACCTTCTAAGTAACCAAGGCCTGCAAGCTCTGACGAAAGAGGCCCTCTGCCGCCTAGAGTTCTCCTATTAGTTCCCCCAATGTATACTCATGCTTATTCATGTTATAGTTGAGCTAGAATTGCTCAAAACTCCTAGGCAGAGATTGGAGTATTATATCGACCTGGGTTTCCCCATCGATTTGTCCTCCAAGAACCTCAATCTCATTGAGGTGGGCCATCATCTTCAGGACATGATCCCTTACGGGTGTCCCTTCGACCATAGTGGTCATCATCAGATTCTTCATCGCCAGCTGCCTAGCGACATGACTCTAGTGCCCGAAGAGCTCCTGAAGGTTCAGCATCATATCATAAGCAGTGGGCATGGCCTGATGCCGATATTGCAATACATTCGACATGGATGCCAGAATGTAACATCGCGCCATCTCATCTGCCTTAACCCATTTCTTATAATGCACCCTCTGCTCTTCACTAGATCTGTCGCTAGGCCTATCAGGACATTTTTCGGTGAGTACAAATTTGTACTCTTTAGCTTTAAGGACAATGTCAAGGTTTCTCTTCCATTCAATATAGTTGGGTCCAGTAAGTTTATTCTCCTTAAGTATTGTTGCTAGTGGGTTAAAGGTCATTTTGAAAATCCTGAGAATCACAACATACACAACTTTAGAAATCGAAAATAAATTGATTCCTCAAAACAATAAATTTTAGAAATCAACCAACACCTCAAACACCGAGAATTCGCATGCCACGTTAGTGTGGACGTATACGAATCCTACATTCGTTAGAGAAGGTTTTACCCATCAATCTTACTATCTTGTCAACCTAACTTTTTGACAAGTAAGATCAATAGTTGGTTCACTTCGGCCCTACAAATTATTAGCAGTGACTCCGTTATGGAGGATACTAATATTTGTATCTAAGTGTTTATCATTGCACGACACTAAGAGAATTATTTAGGATTATGTGCCTTTCGTTGGGGAAGTACACACAATCTTCAATAATTCCCTATAATCTTTTATAACCTTGTGATCCCTAGAACAAGCCTATCCGTTATGGAGGAAGGCACTTGTAACACCCCAAAATTTTCCATATGAAATATCATGAATTCATGAAACATTATTATTATGAAATTTCATGATGGGCTTGCCTTAATGGGCTTGGATGTGGATTAGTGCAAAATGTAATAAAAAGAAGATGTAGAAAGGAGGAAGCAGGGATTGAACCTTGAACCTCCTAGTTGCACTAACAATCTCTTAACCATTGTACCAAGCCATATTTCATGTTGAGAGAATAAGAAACATGCTTGTTAAAGCTAGGGAAGTGAAGAGACATGTCCCTTCATGAGAAGAGTATAAATAAGAGAGGGAGAAAGAAGTTACATTTCTTCTTCTTCTTCCCCACTTCAATTTTCGAAAACCTAGAGCCCTTCTTCTCCCTTTCCAATTTCGAAAAGTGCACCCTAGGGTTCTAACCCTAGAGAATTGGAAGGAAGAGGAACCATTCAAGGATCTTGCCCTCTACTAGGGCCAAGAGTGCTAGAGAAGTCTAACAAGGGAAATTCTCATTTCTCCTTCAACCAAGGGTACCCTAAGGAGTAAGAGAAGGAGAAATTCAAGCGAAAGGATGTAAGTATCCCCTCGCCTGCAGTGTAATGGTCATTGTATGTTTGTTCTTTTTTCTTCTTCTCCTTGATTGTTTCGAAAATGGGGATTTTCCCCTTGATGAGTTTCGGCCACCCCTTAGGGGAAGGCCTTGGTTACTCCTTAATACGTGAGAAGACCCCTTGGAACTTAGGGTATATGTATATGTTGTTTCCTTCAAAATGTTGTGAACAAAACCTAGGGTTTTACCCTTGTATAGGTTTCGGCCACCCCAAGGGGGAGACCTTGGTTACTCCTTGATGCATGAGAAGACCCCTTGGAACTTAGAGTATACATATATGTTGTGTCCCTTCATTTTGTGATGACAAAAAACTAGGGTTTAGGGTTGGATGGGTTTCGGCCAAGGCATGGGAACTAGGGTTTGTGAGGGTTGAATTATCCTATAATATATATCCATGCTTAGTGTAACACCCCAATTTTACGATTTGAGTACCTGGGAATTGTTTAAAGTTCGGGATGAACTTTTTATAAGATGTGTAGGATTGTAACACCCCAAAATTTCACCATGAATAATATTGTGAATTCATTATGAAATATTATGTGAATAATATTTTGGATTCATGGAAAATTATTATAAAAATATTATGTAAATAATGTTATGAATTCAGGAAAAATTATTAGAAAATATTATGAATTCATGAATATGAAATATTATGGGATTCATGAAATATTATAGATTCATGAATATGAAATATTAAAAATATTATGAAAAAATATTTATGGAATATTAAGAAATATTATGAATTCATGAATATGAAATATTATGAAATTCATGAAATAGTATCATGGATATTAGAAAATATTATGAATTCATGAATATGAAATATTATGGGATTCATGAAATATTATAGATTCACGAATATGAAATATTAAAAATATTATGAAATAATATTTATGGAATATTATGAAATATTATGAATTCATGAAATATTATTAATATTATGAAATTTCATGATAGGTTTGGCTTAAAGGGCTTTGATATGGATTAGTGCAAATTGTGATAAAAAGAAGAGGTAGAAGGGAGGAAGCAAGGATTGAACCTTGAACCTCCTAGTTGCACTCTCCATGTCTTAACCACTACACCAAGCATTGTTTCTTGTTGAGAGAATAAGAAACATGCTTGTTAAGCGTGTAATAGTGAAGAGACATGTCTTTTCATGAGAAAAGTATAAATAAGAGAGGGAAGAGGTGTGAGTAACTTCCTCTTCTTCTTCCTTTCTCTTCCCCACCGAAATTCCTTCTTCTCCTCTCCTCTTTTCCATTTTTCAAAAGTGCTCCCTAGGGTTCTAACCCTAGGGGATTGGAAGGAAGAAGGCTCTTGCCCTCTATTAGGGCCAAGGAGTCTAGAGAAGAAAGAGTAAGAGGAACCTTCACTTCTCCTTCAACCAAGGGTACCCTAAGGGACTTAAAGAAGTAGAATCTCAAGCGAAAGGATGTAAGTATCCCCTCGCCTGCAGTGTAATGGTTAATGTATGTTTTCTTTGTGTTTTGCTTTTGGAAAAAGGGAGTCTTCCCTTTAGGTGAGTTTCGGCCACCCCCTTAAGGGGAGGCCTTGGCTACTTTTTGATGCATGAGGAGACCTTTGGGACTTAGGGTACATATGTATGATGATTTCCCATCATGTTGTGATAAGGAAAAGTAGGGTTATCCACCCTACAAGTTTCGGCCAAGAGGAGAAAGGTTAGGCTTTTTGGGTTGTTTGCTATCCTATGATGTGTCCATGTTTAGTAGTGTAGGTAAGGTGTTTGAATAAATGTTTATGTGAAGATTGGATGTCAAATACCTAGCCTACCCTACCCTTACATCATTCGGCCAACCTAGGAAGATTAGGGTTTAGGGATGCCTGATTTTCCTATGATGAATCTATGCCTAGTAGTGTAGACAAGGTGTTTGAATAAATGCTGGTGTGAAGGTTTAATTTCAAAACCCTAGCTTCCCTACCCTACACCATTCGGCCAAGGCATGAAACCTTAGGGTTTGTGAAGGTTAAATTATTTTATGTGATATGCTTATGTAAAATGATATGAGATGTATATGCATGTGATATTCAAAGGAAATGTTTGATTGGATTCCTTAGCATGTAACATTTGGCCAAGGCATGAAACATGAGGTTGTGAAGGACAACTTACCCTATGAGATTATGATTGTGTTTAGTAAGATCATATGCCTATATATGTGATGATTGTATGAGATGTACCCTAGGAGATATGCTTATGTTTGGGATGATGATATGTATATGCAAATGATGTTTAAATGGAGTGTTGGATTAGGAAAAAAAAATGGAACTCTCCCTAGCCTTGAGTTTCGGCCAAGACCCTAGTTTTAGGGTTAGGAACCATTTGATTTACCCATGAAGCATGCTACCACTTCCTATGATATGAATATGATTTATATGATCAAACTTGTCATATATAAGATATGTTTAAGGGGTTGAATTATGATCTATGTATGAGCATGCATTATAGCCCATGGGGCACCCTTATGAAATGCATGCTTTATACTAGGCTAGTTATCATAATTATGGAGATCTATGTATGAGCATGCATTATAGCCCATGGGGCACCCTTATGAAATGCATGCTTTATACTAGGCTAGTTATCATGATTATGGATGCATACATATGCATAAGAATGAGCCTTGTAGGGCATGAACAAAGAAGGCTTAGGGCCTAAAGAATGCTTCCCTAGAAGGCTGGGATTAAGAGCATACTTTATGAAAATGAAGAACATGATAATTATTTTATTTTGTAATGGCATGTACTATAGACTCTTAAAGCGAGTCAAATGATTATGATACTAGGCTGAAGGACTTCTGAGAAGGCCTAGTAAACCCTAGTGGTTCGGGATTAGCTACCTCGTTCCTATTCAGGGGCGCGCGCAAAACATGAAGTACAAGCCAGGCCCTAATGATTATGCTATGTTCAAGTATTATGTTTATATGTTTTCAAAGAAACCTTCCTATGAAGTTAATATGCTTAGATGTTTAACATGCTTAAACACTTACCATGCTTGAATGTGATTTATTCTCTTATCTTTCTATGATATGGATTTTGCGAGTAGGACAGGATCTTACTAAGCATTTGTGCTTACTAGTTTATATGTTGTCTTATGCTGCAAATAAGGGTAAGAGACACTTAAACTAAAGGAAGAGGCAGGAGGGCTGAAGATGTGTGGGGTGGTGGCTCGGGAAATAAAGATCTTCATATCTACAATATTATGCTTATGTTAACATTTCTTTAGTAATGAATGTTACACTTAGATTACTCATATACTTGATTATATTATGAGTTGAACCTATCATGTTATAGGTTAGTTTTGAACAAGCATGCTTAGTACTTTGTTATTAGTACTTTAAGAAAGAAAAAAAAAATTTATACGAATGATAGTACGTGACCCCGCCCCGAGAGTAGATATAAGGGCGGGCGTCACACTTAGTGTATTGTAAGATAGTGTATACAAGGTGTTTGTATAAATGCCTGTGTGAATGTTTTATTGCAAAAACCCTAATTTACCCTACCCTATGACTTTCGGCCAACACCCTAAGATTAGGGTTTGTGAAGGTTAAACTATCCTATGGAATATGCTTATGTTGGGGATGATGATATGTATATGCATGTAATATTTAAATGGAATGTTGATTGGAAAACTTTAACTTTTAGCATGCTACCACTTCCTATGATATGAGTATGATCTATGTGACCAATCTTGTCCTATATATAAGTATGTTTAAGTGGTTGAATTATGATGTATATATGAGCATGTCTTATAGCCCATGGGGCACCCTTATGAGATTGCATGTGATGTGTATGTTAAAATGCTTGAAAGGATACTCCACTAAGTATGGGATCAAGAACACCCTTATGTTGTGTGGTGTGTCCCTATGGGATCAGCAAACACCCTTGAAGAGTGGTGTGTCCCTTGAGAAGTGAATTTGGAGTACTCCTTAGCATATATGTAAAGACATGATAAGTATTTTACTTTGGAAGTTGTGTACCCGACTCGTAAGGGGGTCGTTAAACAAATTCGGGGTGCATGTTAACGTAAGGTCATGGCTCCGATAGGACGTAAGGGTCCTGCTCTAATTGGTTGGTGGCTCGCTACCCCAATCCATTAGGGAACGCGCATTATGTGGTACACAACTGGGCCCTATATGATATGGATGTATTTTTAAGTAATACCTTTATGGAATTATTTTTAAAAACATTGATTATATATGAAGGGTATGCTTAAGATACTTTATGCTGCATGCTTAGAAACTTTGATATTTAGTATGCTAT
This sequence comes from Boesenbergia rotunda, assembly GCA_024364735.1. NCBI lineage: Eukaryota > Viridiplantae > Streptophyta > Magnoliopsida > Zingiberales > Zingiberaceae > Boesenbergia > Boesenbergia rotunda. The sequence goes on along the minus strand of JAGFNQ010004396.1, from coordinate 352,035 downwards.
GATGAACTCATGTTTATGATTTATTATGTGTACATGTTGTATGCTTTCGTATGGATTTTGCGAGTAGGACAGGATCCTTACTAAGCTTTTGTGCTTACTAGTTATGTGTTGTCTTATGCTGCAGATAAAGGTAAGGAACACTTGAACTAAAGGAAGAGGCAGGAGGGCTGAAGATGTGTGGGGTGGTGGCTCAGGAAAGAAAGATTTCTATATATCTACTTTATTATGCTTTTGTTAGTGACTCCTTGATAAGGAATGTTAGTAATTACCCTTACACTTGATTAGGTTTGATTATGTTGTGAGTTGAACTACTTGTGAACCTTACTATCATGACTCATGTATTACTAAACTTACTATGCACTTACCATGTTCCAATGATTCAAGCATGATATTAGATTGGCATGTATCGACTAGTATGCTTAGCACTTGTAAATATCACCTGATAGTTAGATAAGCATGCTCAGCACTTAGTCCTCGCACCCTTGCATTGGTTGTTTTAATTTTATGCTAGAAGGGAAAGAAAATAATTATATGATTGGTTGTTACGTAACCCTGCCCCGAGAGTAGATATAAGGGTGGGTGTTACAGCACTCAGAGCCAATGCGCAGGCTTGTTCGCATCAAATGTCAGATTGCAATGGAGGCCATGGGACCCTTAGGGTCCCTCTCCCACTTAGTAATTTAGTTTGAGGAATTATAAACAAGCACACAAACACGACATGCACATAACCAACATAATGAAAAATAGAAAATCCTAGATTTTCCAACTTCATGGCCTTGGTCTCCAATGCGCCTCCAGTCGTGTCGTCACTTCGTCCGCTCCTCCCTTCCTTTTGCGCAAGCAACCTTGAGGGATCTCCAAGCCGAAATGACTAGCTAATTATTTACATCATCGATCCTATACTCCACGAAGGAGTGTACATGAAATCTAGATCGAAAGTAAAATAATAAGCTCGGCTAAACATGTGTCGTATTTAATTACAAAAATTAAATACTACCTAGCCTCATCAACCCCGACGATTAATTAATTCACAACACATTGCACAAACATTCACTCATATCAATTATTTGGCCATGATAAGTTGAAATCCAGTGCCTGTAACACAAACTTAGCCTATGCACATCAACATATCATCCAACAAAATATAATGTATGAAAATGCAACAATTAACCAATCCTTAAACACACAAAACCGGAAACCTCATCTCTGATACCAATTGTTAGGTATGGCTTGGCAGGGTTCCTAAGCGAATACTCGGTCATTCTTGAGAGACCTCTCTATGTCTACGGATTAAAAATTAATCCGAATGGAGACCCGTCTCCCAACGACCATCTCGTCGTCGTATCATTTGGTACGAATTACAACTCGGCCAATCACAAAGATCGTGCCTCGTAATTCTCCTAACCGAACGACCGCGGAAAAGGTGACAAGTGGATCGCCGACTTTTGTGTTTATAGTCGGGGTCCAGTTAATTAATTATGGGCTATGATAATTAATCAAAATAGTTAAATAACTCACATGAAATGACGAGGCAAAGCAAACAAGGCACAATAAAACATAAGGAGCTTTGGAAGAGATTATAACCTCCCAATTACCTCATGACCTTCTACCTTATGTCCCTCCCTTCCTGACGTCGTGTGGGCGATGAGCTACTAGGACCGAGATCACCAAGACACTCCAACCGAGCTTTTCTTCTCACCCTAGCCAAAGCAAGAAACCCTAGTTCCTAGGGCTTCCCTTGCGCCGGCTTCTTCCTAGCTCTTCCCTTACCGCCGCTAGCCACTGGGGCCACTCGAGCTCCCCGGACCGGATGCAGACCTTGAGAGGGAGGAGAATAAGATGAAGGAGGAGATAGATCTCGTTCTTCCTCTCCCAACTGGCCGAACAACCTCCCTCTTCCTCTACCTTGCGGTGCCGCTGCAATCCCTCTTGCGCCGCCTCCCTTCGGCCACCGACCCCTTCTCCCTCGTCGTCGACCACAATAGAAGGAAGAGTAGATCCCTTCCTTATCCTTGTTGATCCCAGCTGAGTGTTGATGGAGTAGAGAGAAAGAAAAGAGAAGGAGAAAACTCTCCTTCCCTTTGCGCCGACCGAATCCTAGAGGAGAAGAGGAGAGAGAGAGAGAGAGAGAGGAGGCCTTGGGAGTCAACTCTTGGATTAAGCCTTGGTTTCATGATCCCATAGGGTTTACATAGGCTAATGTAGGGACCAAGAGGAGGAGTTGGATCTTGGCCCGCTAATGGATCTAAACCCAATCCATTAATTAGGATCCATTCCACTAAAGGATCTTAATTGAACATCCTCACCAACCCCCATATTTTCATATGGGCTCCACTTATTATGAGTCATCCATCCCCCCGTGTTTATGGTATCAAATGCCCGTTAATTAATTTATATTACTGACAATTTAAATTAATTAACTTCTGGCTCCTTGATTAGTACCACTCAACCTTATCATCATGTTGGATCAAATCCACCTGCAGGGTTTAACATGATGAACCTTTTGAGCTCATCAAGGGGGCATCATCATTCCGACTCACCAGAACACGGATTCCGTCAATAATCAACGATACACCATATTATTAATATTATTTCCCAACATACCGGGCCTATCGATCTAACAGAATAGATCTCGCCCATTGGTAAATCAAAGAAATAATAACTAATAATATGTGCCCGTTATTTATCGGGATTTAGGGATCGTACTCCATAATAAAATCTGAGGTCCTATCCAATTATCAAGTCAGTACAAATTGGATAACCTCTGGTTTTGGTCTTGCTCAATGTACTCAAAGCACATTAGCGTAATTCTATGGTCAAGACCAACCATACCTAATTACACTACAACCATCTTGATGGTTTATCCAATTCCATCTCGGTTGTGAGCCTCTACTTATATTAGGCAAGGAACTGATAACATGATCTTTCGTGTGTCACCACACATCATGTTATCTACAATGCAAAGTAAAGGACTTTTTATGGATATACTAATATAAACAAGCACCAAGTGTTGTTGTGATTCTCTTTTCAAAAAATAGATGATCTCATATACAAAAAGAGTAAGCCTTTTATTATACACATCTAACAGATCCAACATCTGACAACTTTCAGTAGTGCTTTTTCTATCTAATTTGTACCCTACATAATCTGAATCAAAATAACCTAGTTGGTCAAAATTAGGAGTAGTGCTTTTTCTATCTAATTTGTACCCTACATAATCTGAATCAAAATAACCTAGTAGGTCAAAATTAGGAGTTCTAGGCTACCAAATTCCTACATGTAGGGTACCATTAACATACCTAAATATCCTTTTGACAACACTTAAGTGGGACTCCTTAGTACAAGTTTGGTATCTAGTACAAATGTCTATTACAAATAAAATATCAGGTTTGCTAGCAGTAAGGTTAAGAAAGCTACCTATAGCACTTCTAAAGTGCTTTAAGTCTATAGCTTTTCCTTCTGGGTTCTAAATATCTCACCCATTTCTAAGTGACAAAATAGGGAAACCTTATTTGTTTTGTGAGATGTATCAAATTTTATCTTTAAATTTAATTTAAAAACTAAGATTTGATTGAACCTTGAGTTAGTTTTAAGTTTAACAAGTATTAAATTGAAAATGAACTTCAATAATTGGCTTCCAGGTCTTGGCAAGGCATAGGGGTCTTCTTGAGTATCGGAGCAACGACTCTTTCCTAGATAAAGCCTTTTAAAGAAATTGTATTTTCAAGTTACTCTTTGAGAAACCTTGGTCTAACTAGTTGAGGATGTGGCGAGGTAGGTTCGGCTAGTTCCACTGGGCTAAAAAGACCAAATAGGGTTCGCCTTACCCTACCTGACTCCATAGACAGGTTTTCTTAACATACTATCAGCTAGTCCCACTCTAATACTAGGTTGTGTAAATTTCAATCAAGTATGATCCTTATCTAACCATTTCTATTCCTAAGCATGACAATTTTGTAGAAAAATAAATAAACAAACATTCAAGCAATTTTTTACAACCATGCAATGAAATCATCTAATAATAAAATTAGTTTCTCTATTGGCTACCCCTGGACTAAAGCCTTGATATGGACTATCTAGGAAATGTATTTTGTCCTTTGGGATCCAATAGTGATTTAATTCTTCTTGATTTGTCAAGCTAAGTTTGGGGACCCATTGTAGCGCCCAGAAATTTTCCAGAATTTTCCAAAATCAAAAGAAATTAAAATTTTCTTTTGTGGTGTAAAAATAGGTCAAAGACAAGGCTTGAACAAAGAACCCTTAGTTTAACATTAGTTTAAGTTTCCATTAGGTGGTGGTAAAGCATCACATTGGGATATGAAAACAATTTAAGATATGTGCAAGTAAACACCTAAGCACCACTTCATAGAAGTTGCTTCAACTTCCACTTAGTATATATAGCAATAGAAAGAAGAGAAAACAAAAGTTTTCCTCACTTCTTCTTCTTCCTCTTGAGTAAGAGAACCTAGGGTTTCTCTTTTCTTTTTTGTACCTAAGTATTGGTGACCGTGCGAAGGACGCGGATGAGGGGTAAATCCTGAAGGAAGCTTCCACACTAGACCTAGCACTTAGTATAGTGAGTTAGTAAGTAACAAGGTAAGTAGATCACTCACCTAGAGTAAAAGTTGTTCTCGTACGATTTTAGTTGTCATAGAACTTGATTCTAAACCTTTTGTGTGTGTGATCTGAGTATACCAAGACCCAGGGTCTTGATTTGCCCCAAAATAAGTTTTGGGATTAGGGTACGCAAGTTGCTCGATAAAAGTACAATGTAAGATAGTGGTCTTACTAAGCCCTAGAACAAGTTCTGGGACTAAGGCACGCAAGGTGCATTGATGAGTACAAGACCGAGGTCTTGAGATGTCCCGAAACGAGTTTTGGGAACATTACTTTCTATGTGTAAGATATGTGGTAAGTTTAAGCATTTTAAGTACAAGCATTACAATACTTAAGTATGACACTTTTTAAGTGGCATGTACCGGGCCGAGTCCCACAGAGATCTAGGCGAGCCTAGTAGAGACGCTCTAGTATGGTTCGGTGGGTAGCTACCCCGAAACCTATTAGGGATGCGCGCATTGGTACTATGCCGGGCCCAATAGCAGGATGCTTATCTATATTAAAGTATAAGAGTATACAAGTTTTCAAGTTTTCAAAAGAAAGCATTTGTTTCAAGCATATTAAGCATTTTTCAGTTCAAGCAAGGTTTTCAAATGCAAGCATTTGTTACAAGTATATTGATGAGCATATTCATGTTAAGCATGACATTTCTAGTTCCATATGTTTTTAAAGCAAGCATTCTTTTAATCATGAACATGTTTAATATCGATTGCATGTTTTGTGAGAGTAGGATCTACTTACTAAGCAATTTACTTATAGTTTGCATCCTTTTACTGCAGATAAAAGTAAAGAAAGGATGTAAGTCAAGGAGGCTAACGGAAAGATGATTGGTGTCAGTGGCGGCAGACCGTGGAGTGAGATCTTGGGATGAGACTTGCTAGTGCTCTAAGTTCATCATTATTGCTTAAGTTTCATGATAGTAGTGTTAATTCCGTAAAGATTATAAGATTGAGTTGTTTTATGGCTTACTACTTTAGATGGTTTATGATTTAGTCCAAGTATTTTGATTATGAGTTCTATAATCATAGTTAGCAGTAAAAATATTATTCATGATCTCCTTGACATGTTTCTCAGTTTTGGAAATATGTTTCCAGAATTATCAATCGACTGCACTTAGTGTCAGTCGACTTCCCTCAATGAATTCGAGGGAACAGAAACATTGGGGGAGTGAAAACCAGGTGGAGTCTACTGCACCAGTCGATTGGTAGTTCCACCAGTCGATTGGTCCAGGGACAACTTTCGAACAGAATGATTGGGAGAGTGATTTGGCTTAGGAGTCGACTGGCACCAGTCGACTGCACCTATCATCAATCGACTGGGAGCAATGTAAAAGAAAAGAAAAAAAATGAGAGGAAGAAATTGTGACCTCCCTCTAAGGTTAAAGTTATGAAGAGAGGGTCGTTACAGGTATGGTATCAGAGCAAGGTTTCCGCCCTTCTACTACACTGACATTAAGCATCAATCCTGCCACCTATCAAGTAATAAAGTGCATATGTTTAGTTTTATATACATGAGTTTTATATACATGTCTTTCTTTGACTATTAGTCTCAACATATGTTATATGCGTATGATGATAAGGAAGTAATGTCCTTGTCTCATTATGATATAGAGCTAGAGAATACCAAGAGGACGTGCCAGGATGACCCAAAACGAGGAGCAAGCTCCTAGAGGGCAACAGGCAACCGAGTCAGTACCACCACCAAATCATTTAGAGGTGGTGGCTCAATTACAGAGGCAGTTAGCAGAACAGCAGCAAGTGATTGCCACCCTGATGGCTAACCAGCAGACCGCTCCTACTACCCCACTGGTGGCGAATGTAGTGACACCAGTTGTAACTGAAGTTCCATCGGTTACATCTGTAGTCCCGACAAGGGGGGTAAGGCAAGAAGCATTCCTCATCCAGTGGTAGAAACTGAAGCCAGAGAACTTCTCAAGCACAAGTGAGCCATGGGATGCTCAAGCATGGTTCAAAACTCTTGAGATCATAGTAGAAGAGCTATTGGACTGACCTGAGGTAGAGAAGATAAAGTGTGCCTCCTTCTGCTTTACCGGAGATGCTAGAATGTGGTGGGAAAGAGTAAAGGCCAAGAGAAATGTCAGCCAGATGGCATGGGCCGACTTCGAGACTGAGTTCTTCGAAGAATACTTCCACATGCAAGTAACCAACAAGCATTATGATGAATTCACGGAATTCAGACAAGGAGAACTATCCATGGATGAAGAGTGAAGAAGTTCAACCGGCTAGCTCGTCTATTCCCAAAGCTAGTTGGCACTGAAAGAGAAAGAGTCTGGCTAATGCTTAAGATGTTAAGGCCTGAGATAGCCCTAAATGTAGCCAGCGGTGTTAATAGACCGCAGACCTCCGAAGAACTGATAAGTAGTGCTTGAAACACTGAGCACTACCTAAACAGTATAAAGGTCACTAGCATGCAATAGAAGCAAGTACCAGTCCAGAAATCCCAAGGTAACCAGCAGAACTAGAAAGGGAACCTAAATAAAAGGAAACAGTGGAACCAAAAGACTTCTGGAAGCAACTCAAAAGGAAGCTCATCAAGCAAGTACCCCAAATATCCTTAATGCTTAAAGTGTGGGTGGATGCACCCAGGTGTATGTCGCCAAGGCATGAGCGGGTGCTATATCTGTGGAGTAGAAGGGTATATGGCCAAGGCTTGCCCTACCAAAGCAAATCCGCCTCCACCACAGCTTGTTCAATATGGGGGGTAAGCCTTCACAGTTGCACCAGATGCAGCCAGCATTGGAGGGTCCCTACATCAGTCAAGGGAGAGTGGAAGCCCCACCAGTCATGACCAACGCACGGGTTTTCGCGATCACCAAGGAAGAAGTGGCAAATTCTCCTACCGTAGTCACAGGTCGGATACTAATCCTGAATAATTATGCTATTATGTTATTCGATACTGGGGCAACACATTCTATTGTATCATTGTCATTCTCAAAGAAGCTAGGGATTCCAACATAAATGTTGAGTCCTAAGTTCCTAACGACTTTACCTTCAAGACAAGTTATGACATCTACGCAGTAGTTGAGAGCTGTGCCAATTCAGATTTCCAACCGAGAACTCTATAGTGATTTAGTAGACCTTGATATGAAAAATTACGATATCATTTTAGGGATGAATTCTTGAGCAAGTATAGTGCCTCTATTGAATGCCGCAAAAGGAAAGTAAAGTTCACACCAGAAGCAGAACTTCCGTTCAAGTTTGTCGGAGACCCAAAAAGAAAGACAAAATGGTTTGTATCTACCTTACAAGCTCAGAGGATGTTAGATAATAGATGTTTTGGTTATTTAGCACATATAGTAGATCCAAGGCAAAGAGAAGGACTAAAGAAAGAAGAAGTACGGGTAATCTATTACTATTCGGAGGTGTTTCCTAATGAATTACCAGGACTCCCTCCTAACCGAGAAATTGAGTTGGATCATAGGTTTGATATGTTCGTCATAGTCTTCATTGATAATATCCTAGTTTATTCAAAGTCTCAGGAAGAACATGACGAACATCTGAGGGTAGTGTTAAAGATCTTACAGTAGAAGAAATTGTACGCCAAATTTTCAAAGTGTGAATTCTGGCTTGACCAAGTGGCTTTTCTAGGCCACATTATTTCCAAGGAAGGTATTATGGTAGACCCAACAAAGATTGAAGTAGTTAGTAATTAGGGTCGACCAAAGAATGCCAGTGAGATCAAAAACATTCTGGGTTTAACAGGGTATCATAGATGATTCGTGGAGGACTTTTTAAAGATAGCTTCTCCACTAACAACCCTTACCAGAAAGTATAAGAAATATGAGTGGACTGAAGATTGTGAGCAGAGTTTTATTGAGCTGAAGAAAAGACTGACAAGTTCTCCCATTCTTACTCTTCCCGAAAGTGACAGAAGCTTCGATATATACAGTGATGCATCAAAGTTGGGACGTGGAGCTGTACTCATGCAAGAAGGCAAGTTCATTACTTATGCTTCTAGGCAACTCAAGGATTGTGAAAAGAACTACCCTACTTATGATCTTTGAAGGATCGTATATGGCGTGCAGAGGAGGGGTGAATGCACTTTTTCAGATCTTTGAACTCTACAGAATTGTTAGCGCAGCAGAAATAATATGCAAAAGAATTAAGAACAATGCTAACACTTATCGTTTACTTGGTATCCACCCAGATGGGTGACTAGTCCAAGGATCCACGCCGCGAGCACCACTTTTCACTATCGAAAAGTCTCCTTGAGGTGGAGAAACCTTTACAGCAAGATATTCCTCATTACAGATGCAGAAATATGAGAGAGGAAGCAAAAATCACTCTACACACGAGCAGCACTTCGACACTGTACGGAACCGTACCGTGCACATGCAAAAAGTGCTCCTTTTATAGGAGAACAGGACAGATTTGCAATCTGTCTAGCCCACACTAGTCGACTGCCCCTGGGGCAGTCGACTGGCCTAGCATTAATTGCTAGCCAACGGCTATTTTCCCTGATAACGCTTCTTGCTTTATTGCTGTTTGTGTAACGCCCCAAATTTTGGGCTTGCTTTCGATTGTAAAAAGGGCAAAAAAATGTCGATATATATTATCAGATTGTATGACATTTATTTCATAAATAAATAAAATTACCTTTTTGTGATTTCATGTGATTTCATTAGAAAGGATTAGGAATATGTAATTGCATAAATTAGAATATGTGATTTCATGAATTAGAATATGTGATTGCATAAATTAGAATATGTGATTTCATGAATTAGAATATGTGATTGCATAAATGTGATTTGAGAATATGAGAGTGAATTGGCTAATGGGCTTTGCAAAAGTGAAAACCAAAGAAGAGCAAAAATATGCTCTTGCCGAGGATCGAACCTTGGAACTCTTGGTAAGCAAAGCAACGAAGTAACCAATTCACCCAGCAGGGGATTGCTGAGAGAAAGGAAGGGAAATTCTTGTTAAGGGTTAGGGAATGTCAAAGGGTAGAGGAAGAGACTCTTGATAAGAAACCCCTTAGTGAAGAGACACTTGGAGAAGAGGCACATTGCCTCTTCCCTTAGTATAAATAAGAGGGAGTGCTAAGGGGCTAAGGATCATTGTTGCAAACCCCTCACTCACTCTCCCTCTTCTATTTTCGAAATTCAAACTCCTCTTCCTCCTTGAGATTTTTCGAAAATCCAAGGGAAGGGTCTCATCCCAAGGGACACTCCCAAGACCCCATTAAAGGTTCGAATCTCTTGCAAGGCAAGAAGAAGTCAAGGACCTCAAGAGCAAGGACAAGCACATCCCCTCCGAACTAAGGGTATACCTTAAGGATATTTAGCGAAAGAAGTAAGTGCCCCTCACCTGTAGCATAATTGCTCTTGAATGATTTCTTCTCTTGTTGTTTTCGAAAATGGGGATTTGCCCTTGTGTAAGTTTCGGCCACCCATTAGGGGAAGGCTTTGGTTACTCCTTGATGCATGAGAAGACCCCTTGGAACTTAGGGTATATTTATATGTTGTTTCCCTTCATGATGCCATGAACAAAAACTAGGGTTGAACATCCTACAAGATTCGGCCAAAGGAAAAGAAACTAGGGTTTAGGGTTTGGATGATTATCCTATGATGTATCCATGCTTAGTAGTGTAGACAAGGTGTTTGTATAAATGTTTGTGTGAAGGTTTGATTTCAAAAACCCTAATATCCCTACCCTACACTTTCGGCCAACCCTAGGAGAATTAGGGTTTAGGGTGCATGATTATCCTATGATGTATTCCATGATTAATATGTGGCATGATATGTATATGAGGTGTTTGTGTAAATGTTTGTGTGGAAGTTGATTTCAAAAACCCTAGTTTCCCTACTTTACACCATTCGGCCAAGGCATGAAACTTTAGGGTTGTGAAGGTTAAACTACCCTATGAGATATGTTTAATGTTTAGTAGGACGATATGTATATGCATGTGATGTTTGAATGAATTGCTTGACTGGAAAAACTCAACTTGCTCTAGCATGGAACTTTCGGCCAAGGCATGAACATTAGGGTTTGTAAAGGTTGATTACCCCATGATGTATGCTATGCTTAGGATGATACATGATGTATATATATGTGATGCTTGTATGGGATGTTTTATGTCAAAACCTAGTCTATCCCTACCCTAGGACTTTCGGCCAAACCCTAGGTTTAGGGTTAAGAAGAACTCAATTAACCCATGAAATGCATGCTTTATACTAGGCTAGTTATCATGATTATGAATGCATACATATGCATAAGAATGAGCCCTTTAGGGCATGAACGAAGAAGGCTTAGGGCCTAAAGAATGCTTCCCTAGAAGGTTAGGACTAAGAGCATACTTTATGAAAATGAAGAACATGATAACTATTTTATTTTGTAATGGCTTGTACTATAGACTCTTAAAGCGAGTCAAATGATTATGATACTAGGCTGAAGGACTTTTGAGAAGGCCTAGTAATCTCTAGTGGTTCGGGATTAGCTACCTCGTTCCCATTCAGGGGCGCGCGCAAAACATGAAGTACAAGCCGGGCCCTAATGATTATGCTATGTTCAAGTATTATGTTAATATGTTTTAAAAAGAACCTTCCTATGAAGTTAACATGCTTAGATGTTTAAACATGCTTAAATGCTTACCATGCTTGAATGTGATATATTCTCTTACCTTTTCATGATATCCGGTTTTGTGAGTAGGATAGGGTCTTACTAAGCTATTGCTTATCGTTTAGTGTTTCCCCTTATGCTACAGATAAAGGACGCTAAGCTATGGAGGCTGCGGGAGAAGGGCAAGTGTGTGTGTGATAGTGCTGGTGGATAAAAAGGATCTTGTTCTTAGTTGCTTCAAGTTTTGGAACTTGTCATGTTAAACCCATGTTATGGTATTTTTATATATACATGCTATGTTTGAAGATGAATAAAAATAATTATGCTTCCGCTACATGAACCTTGCATGCTTAAAAGATACATATGCCCATGCATAGATTAGATAGAAAAATATGAATGCATGCGTGTAGTTGTAATGTATGAAAATTAAAGTAGCGCCGCCGAATCCCTAGGGGATTAAGGGCGGGCGTTACAGGTTGGTATCAGAGCAGGTCTACCTCACCACTATGACACTCATCAAGTCCTCATCCTGCCGCTTCCAAGTAAGAACTCTAAACCTACTATTTCCTTTATGCATGATAGTATGTGCTACTCCTAGTTAATTATGCATGAATATAGGAATAACTATTACCTCATACTAGTCTTATTTCTTATGAAGATGAAATGAAACGCAAGTACCCAGAATTGTTTTAGTTCGAGGACGAACTTTCTATAAGGTGTAGGGGATTGTAACGCCCCAAATTTTGGGCTTGCTTTTGATTGTAAAAAGGGCACAAAAATGTCGATATATATTATCAGATTGTATGACATTTATTTCATAAATGAATAAAATTACCTTTTTGTGATTTCATGTGATTTCATTAGAAAGGATTAGGAATATGTAATTGCATAAATTAGAATATGTGATTTCATGAATTAGAATATGTGATTGCATAAATTAGAATATGTGATTTCATGAATTAGAATATGTGATTGCATAAATGTGATTTGAGAATATGAGAGTGAATTGGCTAATGGGCTTTGCAAAAGTGAAAACCAAAGAAGAGCAAAAATATGCTCTTGCCGAGGATCGAACCTTGGAACTCTTGGTAAGCAAAGCAACGAAGTAACCAATTCACCCAGCAGGGGATTGCTGAGAGAAAGGAAGGGAAATTCTTGTTAAGGGTTAGGGAATGTGAAAGGGTAGAGGAAGAGACTCTTGATAAGAAACCCCTTAGTGAAGAGACACTTGGAGAAGAGGCACCTTGCCTCTTCCCTTAGTATAAATAAGAGGGAGTGCTAAGGGGCTAAGGATCATTGTTGCAAACCCCTCACTCACTCTCCCTCTTCTATTTTCGAAATTCAAACTCCTCTTCCTCCTTGAGATTTTCCGAAAATCCAAAGGAAGGGTCTCATCCCAAGGGACACTCCCAAGACCCCATTGAAGGTTCGAATCTCTTGCAAGGCAAGAAGAAGTCAAGGACCTCAAGAGCAAGGACAAGCACATCCCCTCCGAACTAAGGGTATACCTTAAGGATATTTAGCGAAAGAAGTAAGTGCCCCTCACCTGTAGCATAATTGCTCTTGAATGATTTCTTCTCTTGTTGTTTTCGAAAATGGGGATTTGCCCTTGTGTAAGTTTCAGCCACCCCTTAGGGGAAGGCTTTGGTTACTCCTTGATGCATGAGAAGACTCCTTGGAACTTAGGGTATATTTATATGTTGTTTCCCTTCATGATGCCATGAACAAAAACTAGGGTTGAACATCCTACAATATTCGGCCAAAGGAAAAGAAACTAGGGTTTAGGGTTTGGATGATTATCCTATGATGTATCCATGCTTAGTAGTGTAGACAAGGTGTTTGTATAAATGTTTGTGTGAAGGTTTGATTTCAAAAACCCTAATATCCCTACCCTACACTTTCGGCCAACCCTAGGAGAATTAGGGTTTAGGGTGCATGATTATCCTATGATGTATTCCATGATTAATATGTGGCATGATATGTATATGAGGTGTTTGTGTAAATGTTTGTGTGGAAGTTGATTTCAAAAACCCTAGTTTCCCTACTTTACACCATTCGGCCAAGGCATGAAACTTTAGGGTTGTGAAGGTTAAACTACCCTATGAGATATGTTTAATGTTTAGTAGGACGATATGTATATGCATGTGATGTTTGAATGGATTGCTTGATTGGAAAAACTCAACTTGCTCTAGCATGGAACTTTCGGCCAAGGCATGAACATTAGGGTTTGTAAAGGTTGATTACCCCATGATGTATGCTATGCTTAGGATGATACATGATGTATATATATGTGATGCTTGTATGGGATGTTTAATGTCAAAACCTAGTCTATCCCTACCCTAGGACTTTCGGCCAAACCCTAGGTTTAGGGTTAAGAAGAACTCAATTAACCCATGAAATGCATGTTTTATACTAGGCTAGTTATCATGATTATGAATGCATACATATGCTTAAGAATGAGCCCTTTAGGGCATGAACGAAGAAGGCTTAGGGCCTAAAGAATGCTTCCCTAGAAGGTTAGGACTAAGAGCATACTTTATGAAAATGAAGAACATGATAACTATTTTATTTTGTAATGGCTTGTACTATAGACTCTTAAAGCGAGTCAAATGATTATGATACTAGGCTGAAGGACTTTTGAGAAGGCCTAGTAATCCCTAGTGGTTCGGGATTAGCTACCTCGTTCCCATTCAGGGGCGCGCGCAAAACATGAAGTACAAGCCGGGCCCTAATGATTATGCTATGTTCAAGTATTATGTTAATATGTTTTAAAAAGAACCTTCCTGTGAAGTTAACATGCTTAGATGTTTAAACATGCTTAAATGCTTACCATGCTTGAATGTGATATATTCTCTTACCTTTTCATGATATCCGGTTTTGTGAGTAGGATAGGGTCTTACTAAGCTATTGCTTATCGTTTAGTGTTTCCCCTTATGCTACAGATAAAGGACGCTAAGCTATGGAGGCTGCGGGAGAAGGGCAAGTGTGTGTGTGATAGTGCTGGTGGATAAAAAGGATCTTGTTCTTAGTTGCTTCAAGTTTTGGAACTTGTCATGTTAAACCCATGTTATGGTATTTTTATATATACATGCTATGTTTGAAGATGAATAAAAATAATTATGCTTCCGCTACATGAACCTTGCATGCTTAAAAGATACATATGCCCATGCATAGATTAGATAGAAAAATATGAATGCATGCGTGTAGTTGTAATGTACGAAAATTAAAGTAGCGCCGCCGAATCCCTAGGGGATTAAGGGCGGGCATTACAGGTTGGTATCAGAGCAGGTCTACCTCACCACTATGACACTCATCAAGTCCTCATCCTGCCGCTTCCAAGTAAGAACTCTAAACCTACTATTTCCTTTATGCATGATAGTATGTGCTACTCTTAGTTAATTATGCATGAATATAGGAATAACTATTACCTCATACTAGTCTTATTTCTTATGAAGATGAAATGAAACGCAAGTACCCAGAATTGTTTTAGTTCGAGGACGAACTTTCTATAAGGTGTAGGGGATTGTAACGCCCCAAATTTTGGGCTTGCTTTTGATTGTAAAAAGGGCACAAAAATGTCGATATATATTATCAGATTGTATGACATTTATTTCATAAATGAATAAAATTACCTTTTTGTGATTTCATGTGATTTCATTAGAAAGGATTAGGAATATGTAATTGCATAAATTAGAATATGTGATTTCATGAATTAGAATATGTGATTGCATAAATTAGAATATGTGATTTCATGAATTAGAATATGTGATTGCATAAATGTGATTTGAGAATATGAGAGTGAATTGGCTAATGGGCTTTGCAAAAGTGAAAACCAAAGAAGAGCAAAAATATGCTCTTGCCGAGGATCGAACCTTGGAACTCTTGGTAAGAAAAGCAACGAAGTAACCAATTCACCCAACAGGGGATTGCTGAGAGAAAGGAAGGGAAATTCTTGTTAAGGGTTAGGGAATGTCAAAGGGTAGAGGAAGAGACTCTTGATAAGAAACCCCTTAGTGAAGAGACACTTGGAGAAGAGGCACCTTGCCTCTTCCCTTAGTATAAATAAGAGGGAGTGCTAAGGGGCTAAGGATCATTGTTGCAAACCCCTCACTCACTCTCCCTCTTCTATTTTCGAAATTCAAACTCCTCTTCCTCCTTGAGATTTTCCGAAAATCCAAGGGAAGGGTCTCATCCCAAGGGACACTCCCAAGACCCCATTGAAGGTTCGAATCTCTTGCAAGGCAAGAAGAAGTCAAGGACCTCAAGTGCAAGGACAAGCACATCCCCTCCGAACTAAGGGTTTACCTTAAGGATATTTAGCGAAAGAAGTAAGTGCCCCTCACCTGTAGCATAATTGCTCTTGAATGATTTCTTCTCTTGTTGTTTTCGAAAATGGGGATTTGCCCTTGTGTAAGATTCGGCCACCCTTTAGGGGAAGGCTTTGGTTACTCCTTGAAGCATGAGAAGACCCCTTGGAACTTAGGGTATATTTATATGTTGTTTCCCTTCATGATGCCATGAACAAAAACTAGGGTTGAACATCCTACAAGATTCGGCCAAAGGAAAAGAAACTAGGGTTTAGGGTTTGGATGATTATCCTATGATGTATCCATGCTTAGTAGTGTAGACAAGGTGTTTGTATAAATGTTTGTGTGAAGGTTTGATTTCAAAAACCCTAATATCCCTACCCTACACTTTCGGCCAACCCTAGGAGAATTAGGGTTTAGGGTGCATGATTATCCTATGATGTATTCCATGATTAATATGTGGCATGATATGTATATGAGGTGTTTGTGTAAATGTTTGTGTGGAAGTTGATTTCAAAAACCCTAGTTTCCCTACTTTACACCATTCGGCCAAGGCATGAAACTTTAGGGTTGTGAAGGTTAAACTACCCTATGAGATATGTTTAATGTTTAGTAGGACGATATGTATATGCATGTGATGTTTGAATGGATTGCTTGATTGGAAAAACTCAACTTGCTCTAGCATGGAACTTTCGGCCAAGGCATGAACATTAGGGTTTGTAAAGGTTGATTACCCCATGATGTATGCTATGCTTAGGATGATACATGATGTATATATATGTGATGCTTGTATGGGATGTTTAATGACAAAACCTAGTCTATCCCTACCCTAGGACTTTCGGCCAAACCCTAGGTTTAGGGTTAAGAAGAACTCAATTAACCCATGAAATGCATGCTTTATACTAGGCTAGTTATCATGATTATGAATGCATACATATGCATAAGAATGAGCCCTTTAGGGCATGAACGAAGAAGGCTTAGGGCCTAAAGAATGCTTCCCTAGAAGGTTAGGACTAAGAGCATACTTTATGAAAATGAAGAACATGATAACTATTTTATTTTGTAATGACTTGTACTATAGACTCTTAAAGCGAGTCAAATGATTATGATACTAGGCTGAAGGACTATTGATAAGGCCTAGTAAACCCTAGTGGTTCGGGATTAGCTACCTCGTTCCCATTCAGGGGCGCGCGCAAAACATGAAGTACAAGCCGGGCCCTAATGATTATGCTATATTCAAGTATTATGTTAATATGTTTTAAAAAGAACCTTCGTATGAAGTTAACATGCTTAGATGTTTAAACATGCTTAAATGCTTACCATGCTTGAATGTGATATATTCTCTTACCTTTTCATGATATCCGGTTTTGTGAGTAGGGCAGGGTCTTACTAAGTTATTGCTTATCGTTTAGTGTTTCCCCTTATGCTACAGATAAAGGACGCTAAGCTATGGAGGCTGCAGGAGAAGGGCAAGTGTGTGTGTGATAGTGCTGGTGGATAAAAAGGATCTTGTTCTTAGTTGCTTCAAGTTTTGGAACTTGTCATGTTAAACCCATGTTATGGTTTTTATATATATATATGCTATGTTTGAAGATGAATAAAAATAATTATGCTTCCGCTACATGAACCTTGCATGCTTAAATGATACATATGCCCATGCATAGATTAGATAGAAAAATATGAATGCATGCGTGTAGTTGTAATGTACGAAAATTAAAGTAGCGCCGCCGGATCCCTAGCGGATTAAGGGCGGGCGTTACAGTTTGGCTTTGACCTTGGGCGCCCGGGACCTCCCGGGCGCCTAGCCCAGCTGCCTGCCCCTCTCCTTTGGGGCGTTCTGAGCTGCAGAAACACACTCTTTTGGTCCCTGCATCCAAGGTTAGTTCCACAACAAACAAGGCAAGAATATTAGATCATTTTTTACAGCCGTAGCTGTCTTGGTTCTGAGTTTGGGTCTCCCAAATGGAACCCTAGGTCGAACCGACGCCTATTGTTCCCTCGATGGGGAGCACGTCCTCACCTACTCCTCTCAAGAGAATTTACCTTTTGCCAACCGACTCCTCCGGTTAGACTTTTGCCCGATCCACCTGACCAGGTCTTTGTGCCCAGTCCTCGACTAGGACTTCATGCCCACCTTCCGAGCAGGTCTTCGGTGCCCAACCCCTTGCTAGGACTTCGTGCTTAGTCCTCGACCAGGACTTCGTGCCCACATTCCGAGCAGGTCTTCGGTGCCCAGCCCCTTGCCAGGACTTCTTTCCCATTCCTTGACCAGGACTTCTTTGCCTAGTGTACCTAGGGCTTTTTTCCTGCACGCTTAGTAAACACATTAGACGACAATAACATCTTAACTCTTGAACCCTTTGCCATTATCAAAACCCAGGTTTGACTTAGGTGCGACCTGCACCAACAATGTGTATATAAGAGATGTGACGGAAACGTAGTGGTGTTTCTTGTACTATACGTAGATGACATTTTGCTAATTGGCAATAATGTCAGTGTTGTCAAACGTAAGGGTATGGTTGTCCAAACAGTTCAATATGAAGGACTTGGTAGAAGCAGGGCACATCCTTGGGATCAAGGTCAAAATGGATCACTAGAAAAGGATGTTGTGCTTATGCCAAGCTTCATACAAAGATACTGTCCTGGCTCGTTTTAGCATGGAAAACTCCAAGAAAGGTTTTCGACCTTTCAGGCATGGAGTCCCTCTATCCAAGGAGATGTGTCCTAAAACATCAAAGGAGATAGAGGAGATGAAGGCAGTTCCTTATGCATCGGCGGTAGGAAGCCTCATGTATGCTATGCTGTGTACGAGACCGGATATCTGCTTTGCCGTGGGCATGGTTAACAGATATCAGAGTAACCCTAGATAGGGACATTCGACTGTGGTAAAGCATATACTCAAGTACCTGAGAAGGACTGGGGACTATATGTTGGTTTACTGGACAGACCAATTAATCTCTGTAGGTTATACGGATTTAGATTTTCAATCGGCTAGGGACAAAAGTAAGTCTACCTTGGAGTTTGTGTTTTCTTTAGGAGGTGGAGCCATAGTATGAAGGAGTGTCAAGCAGAAATACGTGGCGGACTCCACCATGGAAGCTGAGTATGTGGCAGCCTCAGAGGCAG
Source organism: Boesenbergia rotunda (assembly GCA_024364735.1). Lineage (NCBI taxonomy): Eukaryota > Viridiplantae > Streptophyta > Magnoliopsida > Zingiberales > Zingiberaceae > Boesenbergia > Boesenbergia rotunda. Next base: position 333,407 of record JAGFNQ010004396.1, on the reverse strand, counting down.
CCAAGGAAGCTATATGGGTCAAGAACTTCATGATGGACTTGGATGTGATTCCTGATTTGCCCAGATCTATAACAATTTATTGTGATAACAGTGGTGCAGTTGCAAACTCGAAGGAACCATGAGCCCATAAGGCGAGTAAACACATAGAGCACAAGTACCACCAGATACGAGAAATCATAAAGCGAGGAGAAGTAGCTGTCGCCAATATTGCATCTGAGGACAACCTAGCGGATCATTTCACTAAGGGCCTTCCAGCGAGAGCTTTTGATAGGCATGTGGAGGATATGGGAGTCAGATGTATGACACTAGGAGGACAGCAGAGCCTTTGAGTATAAGTGGGAGATTGTAAGGATGTATACTAAAAGACTTGTCTTTTTCTATGAACATCTACATTTTGAAAGAGAATCACAACAATACTGATGCATGTTTATATTATTATGTGCATAACCGTCTGATACTTTGCATTGTAGATGACATGGTGTGAGGTGACACATAGAAGATCATGTTATCAGTCCCTTGCAGAGTATAAGTAGACGCTCACAACCGAGATGCAGTTGGACAAACCATTGGGATAATTGTAGTGTAATTAGGTGTGGTTTATCTTGACCATAGAATTACACCAGTGCACATTGTGTGCATTGAGCAGGACCAAAATAGAGATGATCCAATTTAGACAAACCTTGAAGTTCTCTTCCTTGGCTTTCGTCCCTCGGATGCGCATACAAGCCCACGGCTTGCCTCCTTGCCATCCTTCGTGTATGCCCTTGAAGACTACTTCCTCGACATTCCCTTGGAGTCCTCTTCCTTTGACTCTCGTCCCTCGGATGTGTACATTGTGTGTGATTAACCAAGTCCTGCATGACTCAACCACACATATCAAACAAACATGACAACCTAACTTAATCATATTGGCACCTACATCAAATCCTATGATCCACTTGATCATACTTGGGTCGATTGCCCCAACAATCTCCCCCTTTTTGATGTGTGGCAATATGTTTAAGTTACGTATAATAATAACAATTGAAAATTAAAGACATAGTAAGAAGCATAAATATGCATCCTCCCCCTTAACCTATGCCCTCCACATAATTTTCATTTTCCATAAGTTAAGTTACAAAACTAACTTAAACCTCTCAATTCTCCCCCTTTGACACCATCAAAAGGATTGCTTCAAGCAATATTAACCATTGGCACCACACATGAATACCTTTCTTTTTCTGACAAACACTAGAAACCAGAAACAGAAGGACCAGTCGACTGAGACAGTTATCAGTCGACTGCCACCTTTGTACTGCCAATTCACAGAAAGATCAGTCGACTGCTCCCAGAGGCAGTCGACTAATACATATCAGTCTGAACATTTCAGTTTCTGAGCCGAAATTCAGAAATCCATAAACAATTCCATAAAATTCAAAAATTCATGAAATTTTGGAATCATGTTTCTTATGATGTATTCTTTCAGAGAAAAATATATTATTATGAAAAAACCTAAACATGTTTGACTTTTTGACTAAATCTCAAATTCTTTGAAAACATCCAACTTTGTACCAAACTTACACCCTAATTTTGAAATCATGTGTTTTGCAAACTTATGCCATAGTAAATAGAACATAGAAATGTTTTCAAATTACTTGAAATGTCCAACTATGATCTATGGGCAAGATGTCCATTAATTAAACATTTGTTTTCCCCATAGATGGTCTATTTTCAATAATGTGATATATCCAACAACCCAACAATATGTCATAAGCATAAGTGAGTTATTTGTATCATCCTATCTCATGCAGTACCTTACTTTTGCATTACCCCAAGGCCAAATTTACACCTCTACAAAACACATAGCAAGTCATCTTCTTAGAGATGTGAACAGATGGTTGTAATACCCTTGCATGGCTTGGCGAGTTTCCTAAGCAACCACGAGGTCGAACATGAGAGACCTCTCTATGTCTATGAATTAAAAATTTAATCCAAATAGAGACCCGTCTCCCAAACGACCGTCTCGTCGTCGTGTCAATTAATTCAAGTCACAACTTAGCTAAAACCAAAGTTAAGGTCTTGTAACTTTCTGAATCAAAAGACTGCGGAAAAGACAACGAATGGATCCTGGTTTTTGTGTTTATAATCGGGGTCAATGACATATTTAATTATCAATATTAATTATTACATAATTAAACTATGATAACTAGTTATGAACACATGCATGCGATGACAAAAATCACATCAAGAATAATGAAGGAGCTAAAGAAAAGATATACCTCGTCTTTTTCCTCGTAGTCTTCTACTGTATGCCCCTCCCCTCTAGTGTTGGTGCAGGCAGCACCTAAGTTAACCTGAGTTTTGATAATGATAAAAGGTTCAGAAGTTAAGGTGTTATTGTTAGTGATATGAGAGAAGTGTCCTAAGGCAATCGCCTTATAATTGTAATCATTTATTTTAATAAATGAATATTCACTATTTGAGTATACATGTTTGTGTATTTGATTGAGATCTTAAACTCATTTACTGAATGTCCGCAATATAATTCACAGAATGAGAGAATTTGTGATGAATTCATAACTAGTGATTATGTCTACATGTGCAATTGTGAAGTATTGAAATTGTCCCTAGTCGATGAATTGATAAACACAGACACTATCAATCCTATTGAGACTAGCATGGGTTATTCTCTAATCAGCTGATTCTCACTGGCTGGTGACATTGAGATGTCCGGAGATAAACATGAATGCTAGTTAAGGGAACTAATTCATTGGAGTGACTGGCTGTAAAACTTCATATGGTAGTCTACATATAGATATGTCAGTGAAGTTCTTACTGCAGCTTAAGTGCGATGTTCCTTTGACTTGCGGTGTTCAAGTCATCATGGTCATGGAGACTTATACTTTGACATCTTAAGTAAGCATCTCCAAGGAGGTGTGGACCCAGGATGATTGGGTATAAGCCGAAGTGCCCGAAGATGTTTGAACAGCCTACAAAGGATTCACCACTCCTTGCGAGGAGATGTATACCTGAGGCCTATCGTCGGATTGTTATTCGAAGCCTCTGGCCAGAGCATGACATCTTCAAAGTATGAATCTCTTAAATACATGAGAGTAATTAGAATCCGTAGGACGAGAAAACGTTACTTGGGCTAGGTGTGACGTAGTCAGCCTAGTGGGGATTGACACATATAGTCCATGTCCTGAACCAAGTGGGTATAAGATGGTGAAGGGAATGGGGCACGATTCATTAAAGCTGCTGAAGGGTTTCAGAATAGTTTCTGAGGTCAACCGTTGATCTTTCGATTAATTGGGGATCATGATGTACTACTAGGTGCCACTCATGATCATTCTATAATTGATTAATTATAGACGACCAATATAAATCGAAAGTCTATTTAGTCACACGCACTACGAGTAATCCGAGGGATTTAAAATGAGTTAAAAATTAGATTTTCCAATCAAGATAGATTAGGTTTGGTTGAGCCAAACGATAAGTCGAATCTGAATTTTTCAGAGATGCATCGGAAGCGTAAAATGGCTAAGTCTTTTGAAGACTTAATAGATGAATTAAATAAGTTTAATTCATTGGGACGTCGCTTGGATGGGCCGGCCAAAGAGGGCCTCCATCCTCTTTGCTTGGCTGGCCACAACAAAGGGAGAGAACCAAGTTTTTGGTTCAATTTATAATATAAACCAAGTGTGGTTTGTTTTATAAAATTATGGATGATATAAATTTTTATATAATAAACCAAGGTTTGGTTTATTTTTCATGGAAATTAAAATGAACCATGAATTGGTTTATTTTATAAAATCAATCATGGATTGATTTACCATGATAAGAAAATTTATTCCATAGGAGAGACGAGACTTGATTGATTTTTTATCATGAATTAAAATATGATTTTAACCATGATATAAAATCAAACTTGGCATGATGGAATAAGTTATTCCATATTTGAGAGGCATGATGGTTGAGAGGCCACTATATAAAGGACCCAAGGCAGGGCTTGGGTGATAATCGTGGAGATGAAGGCATAGGCTCTCTCCCTCTCTTTCTCTCCTTCTCTTCTCCCCTTCTTGCCGTGCGCCAACCAGCCCCAAGAAGGAGCACCAACCGGCCGCCCCTGCCCTTTCCCTGCTGACCACCACCTGCTGCCGGAGAAGGAAGCTCCGGCCATCTCTTGCCGGAAGAAGGTGCTGCCGGAATTAGAGTTTGCCGCAAGGATCTTTTTGCCGCAAGCCTCTTCTCTTGCTTTGCCGGAATTTTGATTCCGGCCATCATTTTGTGGTTAGTCATCCGACTTCTCTCTTGGTTTTTCTTGTCGCGTTCTCGGAGAATCTAGTAGTTCTTGAGAACACGAAACTCGTGGCATCTCGAAGATTCTCGGCGTGGACGCAAATAGAGGCGGAGCTTCCAAGGGACGCTTACGGTTGGATCTCGTCCCTTCCTTCGAGTTACGCGAGGTAATACGTAAATTAGTTTACATTTCTGAAAAATTTGAAATATATGATCATGTCTACACAAGATAAAATTGTATGCTTAGATGTGTGGTTAAATGATTTAGAGAAATTATTTATGCTAAACCTTCCGCTGTACGTAATTAATTTTTAAAATTACGAACCCGCATCCATGTCAACATGCACCCGGTCCCAACAGTGGTATCATGTCTACACAAGATAAAATTGCATGATTAGATGTGTGGTTAAATGATTTAGAGAAATTATTTATGCTAAACCTTCCGCTGCACGTAATTAATTTTTAAAATTATGAACCCGCATCCATGTCAACATGCACCCGGTCCCAACAGTGGTATCAGAGCCAAGGTTTGTGTTCGACATAATCATATAATTGTTTTGCGGAATGCTTTATCATGATCTCAATTTTGGAAAATTTTCAATTATGGAAACATTCCAATTATGGTAAATTTTCGATTTAGGAATTTCAAAGTTTGGAAATCCTCATGAAATTTTGCTAACTTTTGAAATATCTCTGTTTCTAAAATTTTATGATAATTGTGAAAACATTCCATTTTTGGAAACTTTCCAATTTTGGAAATTTCCTATTTTGAAAATTTTCTAATTTTGGAAAAATGTAAGTTTTCTGTGTACCAGAAACTTACAATTATTCTGAAAACCTTTATTTTTTGGAAACTTTCCATTTATGGAAAGCGCAATTTTGGGCACTTTCTTTCAAGAAAGTCTACACAAATTATGGGAATATTAATTGGCATTTAAATTTATAATTGGAAATTAAATTATTTACAAAATTCTTTATTTTGGATTGAGCCTCGGGGAGCCGTCCAATTTAAAGTTAGTTGTTATAATTAAATTTCCTAAATTGAATTTAAGCTGTCAAATGTTTAATTTGGATTGAGCCTCGAGGAGCCGTCCAAATTAAGTTATTGATATTAATTTTCCATAAATAAAATATGTGATCAAATCTTGGAAATTTTCGAGGTGATTCTCAAACGATAATTTCCTTATTTGATTTATGAGATGATGCTCTTACATATTATTGTCTCCAAAATTAATTAGGAAAATTGTTTCCTATAGAGTATATTTCCTTAAATAAGATTTTCATGAAAATAATATGTGGTTGAATTAAGAGAAATCTGTCTCTTAATTTAATAAGATTTGATTTAGAGAAATCAAAGTCTTAAACATATTATTTCCGAAATTGATTATAATAATTCGGGAAATTGTTTCCCAAAACAATTCTTGAATAAAGTATGAAATTAGAATTAGGAAATCCGGTTCCTAATTCAATTAATGAGACTTGATAAATTAAGTCACATACATACTTTATTAAGGAAATCGTTAGAACATGACATAATTATATGTCATGAATGTGCATAAAAGAAAAGGATGAGACCCAAAACCCCTTATAAAATATTAAAGCCAACACCATCCATTAATATGGTTAGAACCGGAGTTTTGTTTTTGGTTTGGGTTGATCGACACATCCATGCCCGGCTTGAACCTCAACATGTTCAAACCATGGAATTAGTTTATGATTAATATAGTTGGAGTCAGAGGTCAATCCTTAGTTTTGGTTGTTGGACACATCCAAGCCTGACTAAACGGTTGAATGAGCTCCAACTATATTAAAACTATTTCTTGATTAATGAGTCAGCCTTAAGCTTGGAGCATCGATTTGTTGTGCCACAGCCCAGGTCGATGTAAAGAGAGGTGCAGTTGGGTGCTATGTATATTGTTGCATACTTGTTAATGAGTTAACAACCCAATGATTTATGCAAACATTCAATTAGTTGATAGCATAATGTGATAGTTACATATGTATAATATATAATCGGTATAATTACCTACCTTCATAGCTAAGAATAACTTGAAGGACTCTAGCCATGGTTGTTCTTATCTATGGTTGGATATCAACCTATTTGGAGATGTTCCTACGATCTCTCGAATTGATAAAAAGGGTTATTCAATTCGAAAAATAAATAGGATTTAATTAATGTATATTGATGCATTCTTTATCATTCTCATCACATAACCTCAATTTGTATTTCTAGGATAATCACCTCATCATATCTTCTCTGAATTTGCATTCCATTTTGGACACCAATAAGCTAACTGGGCCAAACTTCATGGACTGGCTTCGAAACCTGAGGATAGTCCTCAAGGCAGAAAAGCTTGCTTATGTCCTTGAATAACAACTTCCCAACCATCCTCCTAAAGATGCAACTCCAGACCAGTTAGTGGCCTATCAGAAACATGTGGCCGATTTTGAACTTGCGAGTTGCATCATGTTGGCCGCTATGGTACCTGAGCTACAAAAGAAGCATGAGCATATGGATGCTCAAACCATCGTCTTCCATCATCATGAGCTGTTTGACGAGCAGGCGAGATCCGAAAGGTTTGAGGTGTCTAGACTCCTCTTCACCTCTAAGATGCAGGAAGGCACTTCTGTTTCACAGTTTGTGTTGAAGATGTTGGGGTACATTGAGCGACTAGGCACACTCGGATTTGCAATGGATCATGAACTAAGTATTGACTTAATTCTGCATTGTTTGCCCAAGAGTTACTCACAATTTGTGATGAACTATCGGATGAACAAACTGGAGACTACCATTCCTGAGTTGCTTAACCTGCTGAAGACTGTAGAGCCTTCTGTAAAGTAGGATCAGAAGGCGGTACTGTTAGTTGGTTCCTCAAAGAAAGGCTGTAAGAGGAAGCCGAAAGAACAAAATAAGGGAAGGAAGAAAAAGGCAAAAAGATTGAAAAGGCACCAAAAGGCACTTGCCATCACTACGGCAAGGAGGGCCACTGGCGAAGAAACTGCAAGGTTTATCTTGAGTCCTTGAAGAAGAAGGCATCCGATGCCCCATCCTCTTCAAGTATCTTCGTTATTGAATGTCACTCTATTTCCTTGGACACCTGGGTACTTGATACTGGGTGTAGCTCACATATATGTAATGACATACAGGGGCTAAGGAATAGAAGAATACTCGTCAAGGGAGAAACGAATTTGCGAGTTGGAAATGGAGCAAAGATTGCGGGTGTTGCCATCGGAATATATTTGTTAAAGCTCCCTACTAGACTTGTCTTAGAATTGGATAATTATTATTTTGTTCCTTCGTTAATAAAGAACATTGTATCTATTTTATGCTTGAATGAAAAGGGTTATCATTTAACTTTTAGTAACAATTGCTGTTACATAACTTTAAATGGTGTTCTTTATGGGACCGGAACTTTATGCAATGATATCTACACGTTAGATTTATCCGGTGACGTTTTCAATATCGAAGTTAGCAACAAACGTGCTTGAATAGATAATCAAATAGACTCCTATATGTGGCATTGTCGTCTTGGCCATGTAAGTAAGAAACGCATGACCAAATTACACCGATGTGGAATTCTGGAATCATTTGAACCCGGTTCATTTGATACATGCGAATCATGCTTAAAAGGCAAGATGACCAAATTACCCTTTTCCGGAAAAGGTAAACCAGTGGGAGAATTGCTTGGTCTAATACATACTGATGTATGTGGACCAATGTCAACTCTTGCACAAGGAGGCTATAGCTACTTCATTACCTTTATCGATGATCACTCACGATTCGGGTATGTGTTCTTAATGAAACACAAATTTGAAGCTTTTGAGAAATTCAAAGAGTTCAGAAGTAAAGTAGAGAAACAGCTTGGCAAAAGTATTAAGATACTTCGATCCGATCGGGGTGGTGAATACTTAAGTCAAGAGTTTCAAGATTATCTTAGGGACAATGGGATATTGTCTCAATGGACTCCGCCATATACACCACAGCATAATGGTGTATCTGAGAGGCGTAACTGAACCTTGATGGACATGGTTAGATCTATGATGAATCATGCAACTTTTCCAAAATCCTTTTGGGGCTATGCGCTTAAGACAGTTGTTTACTTACTAAACTGAGTCCCGACCAAGGTAGTCTCTACTACTCCATATGAGATGTGGAATAGTAAGAAACCTCATTTATCTCACCTAAAGATATGGGGTTGTCCTGCTTATGTAAAGCAGACTATATCAGACAAATTGGATGCTAAGTCTGATAAATGTCTATTTATTGGATACCCTAAGGAAATGAAAGGTTGCCAATTCTATCATCCCTTGGAACAAAAGGTGTTTGTTTCAAGGCATGCTGTATTTCTAGAATAAGAATTTATTTTACAAGAAAACAGTGGGAGTAGCATTGAACTTGAAGAAGTTCAAGAAACACCAATAGATATTACAGAGACACCTAGTCTAGACCCACAACCAATAACTCATAATGATGAGCTATCAGTTAAACCTAAAACAACATCACTTCTTCGTAGGTCTGATAGGACACGCAATATTCTAGAGAGATATGGATTTCTCATAAGTGAATCGAACGACGTGTTACTCATTAACGATGATGAACCTATCAGTTATGAAGATGTTCTGAAAAATTCAGAAAGGGATAAATGACTTGAAGCCATGAAGTCGAAAATGGATTCCATGTACAAAAATCAAGTATGGGACTTGGTTAACCCACCTGAAGGGATTAAGCCCATAGGGTGCAAGTGGGTTTTCAAGAAGAAAACCGACATGGAAGGTAATGTTGTTACCTTTAAAGCTAGATTAGTGGCAAAAGGATATCGTCAGAAACAAAGAATTGATTTGACGAAACCTATTCGCCAGTAGCTATGCTTAAATCCATTCGGATGCTCCCGGCCATAGCAGCTCGTTATGATTATGAGATATGGCAAATGGATGTGAAAACAGCTTTCCTTAATGGAAACCTGCTTGAGGATGTATACATGATACAACCTGAAGGTTTCACATCGGTTAATAAAACCAAAGTATGCAAGCTTCGACGATCCATATATGGACTAAAGCAAGCATCCAGGAGCTAGAACATTCGTTTTGATGAGACAATCAAAGAGTTTGATTTCTCACAAAATCCTGACGAACCTTGTGTGTACACGAAGGTTAGTGGGAGTACAGTCGTATTCCTAGTGTTATATGTCGATGACATATTACTTATAGGAAACGATATATCAGTCTTACAGTTAGTTAAAATTTGGTTGTCCAAAACCTTCTCCATGAAAGACCTGGGAGAAGCAACCTATATCCTTGGGATTAGAATCTATATAGATAGATCAAAACGGTTGCTTGGTGTTTCGCAGTCTACATATATAGACCGAGTGCTAGAAAGGTTTAGCATGTCAGAATCCAAGAAAGGTTACCTTCCCATCAGGCATGGGATCAGCATTTCGAAGTCTATGTGTCCGCACACAGAAGACGAGAGGATTTGCATGAATAAGATTCCTTATGCATCCGTGATAGGATCTATCATGTATGCTATGTTATGTACTAGGCCCGATGTATCGTATGCTCTGAGTGTCACAAGCAGATACCAGTCTGATCCAGGAATGGATCATTGGGCGACTGTCAAGACAATCCTCAAGTACTTAAGAAACACTAAGGATGTGTTCCTAATATATGGAGAAGGTGATATGGTAATACGTGGGTATACAGATGCTAGTTTCCAGACAAATAAGGATGACTCCAAATCTCAGTCCGGATACGTATTTATTTTGAATGGAGGCGGAATAAGTTGGAAGAGTTCCAAGCAAGACACCGTAGCGAATTCTACCACGGAAGCGGAATATATTGCAGCTTCGGAAGCAGCAAAGGAAGCAGTCTGGATCAAGAAGTTTATCTCAGAACTTGGTGTGGTTCCAACCATTGATGAAGCAATACCGGTTTACTGCGACAACAATGGAGCTATTGCACAAGCGAAGGAACCAAGGTCTCATCAGTGATCCAAACATGTGCTTCGCCACTATCATCTGATCAGAGAGATTATAAGTAGGAATGATATACAAATTGAGAAAATTCCCACTGAAAGAAATTTAGCGGATCTTTAACTAAGGCCTTGCCTCAAAGCAAGTTTGAGGGACATGTTAGAGCGTGTGGTATTGGTACCGTAGCGATTCGCATTAGGCCAAGTCGGAGTTTGTTAGTGATATGAGAGAAGTGTCCTAAGGTAATCGCCTTATGATTGTAATCATTTATTTTAATAAATGAATATTCACTATTTGAGTATACATGTTGTGTATTTGATTGAGATCTTAAACTCATTTACTGAATGTCCGCCAATACAATTCACAGCATGAGAGAATGTGATGAATTCACAACTAGTGATTATCTCTACATGTGCAATTGTGAAGTATTGAAATTGTCCCTAGTCGATGAATTGATAAATACGGACACTATCAATTCTGTTTGAGACTAGCATGGGTTATTCTCTAATCAGCTAATTCTCACTGGCTGGGTGACATTGAGATGTCCGGAGATAAACATGAATGCTAGTTAAGGGAACTAGTTCATTGGAGTGACTGGCTGTAAAACTTCATATGGTAGTCTACATATAGATATGTCAGTGAAGTTCTTACTGCAGCTTAAGTGCGATGTTCCTTTGACTTGCGGTGTTCAAGTCATCTTGGTCATGGAGACTTATACTTTGACATCTTAAGCAAGCATCTCCAAGGAGGTGTGGACCCAGGATGATTGGGTATAAGCCGAAGTGCCCGAAAATGTTTG